>JAOXYF010000009.1:7849112-7874112 GCA_028565775.1 Sternarchorhynchus goeldii
AAGATAAAAGTTTGTCAACATGGTCAATAGTAAATTCGTAATCTGATAAATATCTATATTTATTTGCTTTTTGACTCGTAAACACACTTGCCAATGTCTGAAATGGCAGTAGACAGGAGAAAGAAAGTGATAGATAAAGAATGAGAGAAAGGAGAGATGAGTAATGAGAAAAAGAGAGAGATCAGCGATAGGAAAGGTTCGGTGTTTCAGACAGACACAACAGCTCAAAGGTGAATATGCCGGTGGCAGGGGAATGCAGCTCCTGTGAGGCAGTAATAGAGCACTACACTGTGGCAAAGCTTAAGGCACTCCCAGACAAACTGAATTCACTGAATTCATGCCTCTCAACCTGACAATAAGCACAACGAACACTTCTTTCTAGTTATGCTGGAATGAATATTATACCACAGTGCCTCTTGCTGCATGGAAGGATCATACCCAGTTTGAATGAATAAATGCATTCAAGTGCCCCATCAATAAGGCATGAGAAAGAAGACAAGAGACAAACACAACACATAAGGACTAAAACCTGCCTGTGAAGAGAAGCTAATATGGTATTAGACTGTATTAGTCTCACCTCAACCTGGATAAAACAGAGTAACACAAGAGAAAGAACGAGCGAGGGAGGGAGGGAGAAAGAGAGTGAGTGAGGGAGAGAGAGAGTAAACACAGCACACGACACTTCACATCAGGTTGACACCTACTGGTATGGCACCTGGCTGGAGCTGCAACACACACATATAAACACACTAATATCACTGACT
This sequence comes from Sternarchorhynchus goeldii, assembly GCA_028565775.1. Taxonomy (NCBI): domain Eukaryota; kingdom Metazoa; phylum Chordata; class Actinopteri; order Gymnotiformes; family Apteronotidae; genus Sternarchorhynchus; species Sternarchorhynchus goeldii. The sequence goes on from JAOXYF010000009.1 coordinate 7,849,877, forward strand.
GCAGCTTGCCACGATAGTCATAGTGGTAATACATGCTTCATCTTCCAAAACACACACACACACACACACACACACACAAAACAAAACAAAACAAAACCCAAAAGAGACTGTTTGAAGCTGTTACGTATATATGGCTGTGCACACACCTCCTCTATATCATTGTCCAGGGCAATGATGGCTAATGGGGCGGTGAGGTTGGCTGCACCAGAGATGGTGGCTCCAACTGGGGCAGCTTCACTGATGAAACCCTGGTAGGATGGCTGCCGGAAATATGGGGCCTGGTTGTTTTCATCCAGAATGTCAATCCGCAGATCGGCGAGTACAGGGAGAGGGTGACCGTTGTCCTGCTGAGCCTGCTCACAAACACAACCACACAAACACACAGGCATGAATACCTAGCAACAGTAGCACCGTAGAACCTGGTCTTCTTTCTATATTAATGTGCCAGCTCAGCGTTTGCCCAGTAGGAGGGCAGTTCAGCACCACGGAAAGCTCCCCTGTAGCTACAGTCTAACTGAAGATAAACTCACCCACAGAGCTTGATTTACACATCACACGTTTCAAGCTTAGCTTATGCTGTAGTTGTTACTTGCACTAAATGTTCCATTTTTGGAAGGGAATGGGGAGATCCATTTGGTAAATAATTACAGATAACTGTGAGTCGAGTCCAACGCGATCTAAAATATGCATATCTACTTCACATCCAATACATATCAGAAATTTTAAGGAAGTGTAATATGTTTTTCATACAAATCCTTCTTTATATGATAGTTTACTAAATTTCAGGCACAGTCATCTTATTTTTTAATATATAAGCCAGGAGAGGAAAATACAAAATAATATTTATTTCCCTAAACAGCATAATGTAGGCTCTACGCAAAGCTGTTTAATAGTTTATTTTTCAAGTCCTGTGGTGGTAAGATTTGAGCTGTGTCAGTAATTCAGGGACAAGTCCTGAGGTGGTAAGATTTGAGCTGTGTCAGTAATTCAGGGACAAGTCCTGTGGTGGTAAGATTTGAGCTATGTCAGTAATTCAGGGACAAGTCCTGTGGTGGTAAGATTTGAGCTGTGTCAGTAATTTAGGGACAAGTCCTGTGGTGGTAAGATTTGAGCTGTGTCAGTAATTCAGGGACAAGTCCTGTGGTGGTAAGCTCTGAGATGGGTCTGTACACATATTAAAGATAAGTTTTCTACCAGAGAGAAAACAAAAATACACCATAACATTTCCTGATTTTCTGCTGCTAACCCATAAATCATCCTGTTTAATAAATCCATTCTCTTTATGGCTGTCTTGCTTTTCTCTTTCCTGTTTTTCTGTGGAACAGTACATGAATGTTTTTAACCCAGCTCCCACTTGTCATTTGCATAACGTGAGTTCACTCAGAATGGTGAAATAAGTTCTCATTACAATACAAAGTGCAATCATTTTTGTAATCTGCTGTAATTAACTTGGCCTCAAGACAGATCGGCAGGGTTTAGTTACCATGCCTCATTTATGCTTCCCTGAAAGAGTTTCCAATGTATCTCAATATTACAGTAAAGTGAATATATAATTTATAGTAATTATACTACGTCACATGATATTGAGGGCTATAATGAGAATACATGAAGACTAATAAGGAAAATTTGAAAATCTATCAAAAATAGAAAAAGAAAAGCAAAACTGGTAAAAAAATCAGGTCATACCAGCCTGATCTAACACAATGTAATGACGCAGAAATGAAGTCGGGTCCTAATGGACTCAGTGGGTCTGAGACATGCATGAGTGGGAGTGACCTCTCCTGACCTTGATGACGAGGTTGAAGCTCTGGTACAGGTCTCTTCTGACAGGCTTCAGAAGACGGAGCTCTGCTGTCGTACTGTTCAGTGAAAAGAATTCCTGGTACACTTGTGGCTGGCCTTCAGAAGACAGAAGGAATGAAGTCTGGATAATTAATCTAATTGAGTAATATATATATATATTTTTTTCTGATTGCACTGAAGAACCACGTGTGAGAGAGACAGGTAATACTTTGTGGACACCTACCAAGCAGGATGGAGTAGAGGATGCCAGGCCTGTCTGAAGGGGGCTGAATGTTTCTGTCTTGGTCCACAGCTCGAATGGGTGGAGTCACATTTAGAGGGTTCAATTTGCTCTAAAAACAAAAAAGAAGAAAAAGAAGAAGAAGCCCCATGAAGGGCTGACGAACTAACAGAACCACAGCTGGGGGAAAGAATTCCTTGGTTTTTCTGACAGCTAAATGAATGAGAGCTGTTTCTGACAAATAAATGGATCTGTCTTCTCACCCTAAAGAACTAGTCATGGTACAGTAACTGTAAGACTGCACACATCAGTAAAAGGCACACACTCTGGCTTTGTTCTGTTCTGGTCTAAAAATAACCCCAGAAGGAGAAGCATATCCATGCACTTGAATCCATTCAATTCCTAAATGCCATCCAACATTACCTGTACATGTGAACATATTTGCCCTTGCAGGTAAAGAGACATATGCACACTCTGAAGCAAGAAGTCAAGAAAGACACAGAAATGCACAAAAATAACAATGACTGTAATAAGAAAAGAAAAAAAAAACAAATAAACAAAAAAATCAACACAAAAACAAAACCTTATTAGCCACAAACAATATGCTAAATAAATACCTATCAGGACTCATTAACTGTGGCATCACAAACCTCCACACCTGTGGAATTCAAAACCAGCCAAAACCTTGTCCAACCCTGTCCCAGCCTTCAGTGGGCCACCCAAGAAAAGAAAAAAACCTTATCACGTTATACCTCCTGTCAACATCGACACCTTTGAACCTTTTACCTTCACATAGCCATTACCATTGCTAGGAAGAACATGTCAATGGAGGAGCTAAAAATATGAGGGGCAAAAAGGAATCCTTTCTTTCTGGAAATGTAAGACCAGGTGAAGGGATGGAATTGCTTACTTCTCTCGTTAGTTAGCACACTGAATAAGCTTTGCTGTGTAGGCGTTGCACAAATGCTGCTCTTACTGCAGGGAAGATTAATAAAGCCAGATCAAATACTAAAGCATAAAGTTGAAACCTCACCCAAGCAAAACATCAAAGGAAATGTGCACTGCATCTCTAACATGCCTGGTTTTAAACAGAAGTCTCACACACTAGGTAAAATAGTTCACCTAACAAATTACTTGTCAATCAAATTATAATTCTCCAGCTCACTGACTGACAGAACCAGCGTGGTGAAAAACCTTTAAAGGATTCAACAGTAACTGCACAGCATTAAAAAAAACTGCTCTGCAGTTCACACCTACGACATATTTTGTTGAGATGGTCATGGGCAAAAACATGGAAAGAGCAGCAAAGAGTGGAGCAAGCTTCTCAGAGAAGTGCAGATCCCTACATTTGCACACTTAGCTGTCTGTTAATGAAGGAAAACAGATATGCTAAAGCCACACTGAACCACAGGCCTAGGAGGTTCCTGTTTCTTAACCTTTTCCTCTCTTATGGTGGAAGTGGGCCCACGGCTCTCCAGGAAGCGGCCCATACCTGAGCTTGGTCAGCTTCAGGGCACTTTAACACTTCTCTAATGCTCTTTCATCCTCTGTGATGGGCAGTGAGGCCTATGGATTTTCATTAAGGCAGTGTTCTTGTTGCCCACCACTCTCCACTCATCTCAGCCTCTTTCTCCACCCCTCCATCCTCTTCATGTTCTCTCCACCTGTCTTCACAATTTATCTCAGGCCAAGTGTAAGCTAAAGTTAAAGACAGAACATACTGAGAGGGAAGTGAAGCGCAGGCACTTTCATATAGATGCAAAGAAACACAAGAACACTTCTTCCTTCAAATATCATAGACACTTAGATTATTAGTGGTCTACTTTCTTGTCACTTTATTATGTACAACTTCAAGTACCTTTGTTCTCTTATGTAGGGACTCTACAAACCAAGGTGAACCTTCACAAGTGCACACATACACTTATGTAAACACACACACACACACAGACACACAAAGATACAAAAGTTCTCAGAGAAAGTGCTACACAGATCTTCACACAAACATTGCTACAATAAGTTCTTCTTATGTGCTTGATGGGTTAGATGAAGCTAAGTGGTGCGTGGTTGACAGTATCCCATAAACCTTGCTGTTTCTTCCAGTCAACCATCTCTCCAAACAGAGTTGAGTTCTGCTCTCACCGGCTCTGTGAGTTCAGGAATGGTCGTGCGGTAGAGGACGGGGATGCAGTCGCGGGTGTTGTTGACCAGCACGCAGGGCAGGAACATGGGCCCCAGGTCGTCTCCGTCCAGCACATCCAGAGTGAGCGTGGCGGTGGCTGTGCGCCGGCTTGGAGCATACAGGGCACAGTCCTGCAAAACAGCACACAGCCGGCCTAACTGACCGAAACGAACCAGGGACCAATAAGCTTCACCAAAAAAAACGCTGGAAAATGGAACGAGGTTGGGGAAGGAGGAAAAGTGCTCAGCGACTCAGCCATGACCTCTGCACCAGCGAGGTCATGGGTTCAGTCTCAGCTGATGAGATCCTGCTCCTGCTGTCATGGTCGTCACCTGCACTTGACCCTGGGTGGCTCTGTTCTGAGTGTCACTGCAGGCAGTTAATGTAGGTCTCTTCGCACAAACACATCAGCTAAATAAAATGCCATCTCTCTCTTTCTCTCTCACCCCCCCCCCCTCCCACTCACAAACACACATACTGCAAAGAGACACAAATTCTGAGATTCCTTCTGAACTCTGCTGCTGCCTTCACTGTATAAACACACTGGCAACCTGTTCACTGTTATTCAGAAGACGCCTTGGAAAGGGTCTGTATGAAACAGCAAGCACAATAACTTCAGAACCTTCTCACAAAGATCTCCTCATTTACCAGATATGTACCGGGTAAGCAAATACACGCAATAAAACCCTCACAGTTATAACAACGTCTCCAAAAGGTAAGGTAAAAGACAACACAGAGTAGAACATTAAATCATACAGTCAGAAAATGGAGCTAGAATTACTCCATTTTTATCGAGCTTCAGAGAGCTTGCAGCTTCCCTGGAGTCACGGTGTATGAAATCGGACTGTGCCAGCACTGGCAGTACTGCGGCAATCCTGACACGGTAGAGAGTGTGGCTGAAAACAGTGTGTGTTTGCATATGTATGCAGGGTCTGTCTCAGAATAAACAAGATCCCAATATGTGCCGTCTGGTTTTACCCCAAAAATGGACATGCTCTTGTGGTAATACAAATTGGACTTGAAATGCCTGCTTTACAGCCTACGGAGAAGCACATGTTCATGGTGCACAAAAGAGCTTCCATGGAAAACAGAGGGGAAAAAAAAATCCTTAAGTACCAGAACCCACAATGCAACATGGTCCAACCTGTACTAACACCAGAATAAAAACTCCAAATGGTGCTTTGGCAAGTCTGACCAGAGTTGAATTGAATGTTACATCATGAATTCTCCCAATTTCAGAGGATGTGGAAGGAAGCCATTTTCTTTTGTTTTGTTTGCTTTTTAAAGAGAGAAGATGGAGGGGAAAAAACCCCCCCAAAAAACTCCCCTTGTCCAGAAGATCATTATCGACTTCCCCTACTGAAATCACTGCAGCGTGCTCTTTGGGGAGCAGGCACAGTGATAAAGCAGTCATGTGGACTGTCTGCTTGCATAAAGGTATGCCCAGCACACCCCACAGTCTCTCCTGGGTCTGCAGCCGGCTCAGTAAAGGCCCTTTACTGCCAAAGCCATTGTGCATGTGGCTCGTGCTCAGACTGAGGAATGCTTCAGACGGTGCAGGCGTATGGGGAGTCATGGGTGCGGGACATTCAGACGCAGGAAAGGCACATCAAAAAGAACCGAGCAGTTAGCCTTCAGGAAGGGGCATGAGGGCACAACTTGGGAACGGCTCAAGACGAGGCCCGTCCCCGTACTTCAGCTACGCCACAAAGCTTCCTTTATGCTCTCCGGGGCTGTCGCAAAACCATGACGTTTCAACACTGATAACAGCTCCAGGTTTGATGGCTGCCCTGAAAATAGCCAGTTCATTTGCAGTAGAGGAAGCACGTACAGCGTCCATCAGGCATGCAGCCATAGGGATGATACCGCCATAAAAAGAAATAAATAGATAAACAGATAAATGTGGACGAAAGGTCATGCATGTATACAAAATAAGCTTGTACTCGTAGTGAAGCTGTAGCACTGGAAAACACGCACACATCATAACAGGGGAATTAGAGTGAAAGTTGAAACCTGACAAAATATCTTACATTGGCCTGGACAATGATGAAGTAGCGTGTCTTCTCCTCATAGTTTAGTCTCTCAGCAAGAACGATGTTGCCAGACAGTGTACTAGTTACCCGGACGGTCCGATTCGACAGCTGAGGGAAAAAAAAGAGGAAAGGCGTTAGGCATTTTTAATATAACGCTTGGATTCAGTTCTCATCCTGGTCACAGTGTGGATGCGGAGGGGTCTCCAGGATGTCATGTACCGTACCGGGTCATTGGGGTTATACTGGATTCCATACTCGATCTGACCATTCGGTCCGTCGTCAATGTCGGTGGCACCGTTGTTTCCTGAGAAGCCAGTGAAGATGACAGTGCCGACAGGAGTGAGCTGGAGGATGCAGAGTGTTTAGATGTTTAGATGAACAGGGAGAGCATCCTAACATCTGCAAACATCCACCAGCAGCAGTGCAAACATCACAAGCCTATGAGCAGCTTGTGCAATAACACTGAAACTCAGCTGTGGATGTTGACCCATGCAGTCAAGGTGTGTGTGTGTGTGTGTGTGTGTGTGTGTGTGTGTGTGTGTTTGGGTATGTATAAGCATGCATTCCTACATTTCCCTGCCTGTATGTCGTATAACCCTTTGTAAAGTCCCTTGAGAAAACCAACTACATAGCAAGAGAGAGAAAATCACAGAGTGAAGGAGAGAAACAGAGAAAAGCAGAAGGGAAGAAACAAAAGCAAAGAAAGGCAATAGACGAGTGGCAGAGAAACAGAGGTGGGAGCTGGTGAATGACCTGAGGCTCTGAGAGCTCCACATGGTTCAGCAGAACTCCAACCTGACATTCTCTAATTCACTCCATACACACACCCACACACACCCACACACACACATGTACACGCATATTTAATGAGTAAATGCTAAATGTTAAACGCTAGAAATGCTACATCAGTATATTAACTGGCTTGCTGAGAAGTCGGTTTCAGAGTTATGACCAGCGTTTGCATCTCTCCTCCAATATTTCTCAGTTCCTTCGGTGCACTCAAAGACTGAGACTAAACTCAGAATCATCTTCATCTCAAATAAGTGACAGACCAAGCTGAGGATCGATAAGAGTTAGTGTTCTGTGTTCTTTAAGCTGTGTTAGGGTTAAGCTGTATTACGGAGACATGTACAGCATTTCAGTGGATTTACAGTTGTGCGGTGACTGTCTGGCAGTTACAGCTGTGGGAAAGATAAAGCTTCTCACAGTTCATTCCCTTCTGGCACTCGTGGTCCCGGGCCAGGATTTCTTAACATAAGTTAGCATGACCCATCCACACAAACACATACACACATTGAGCTGAGCATAACAGCGTAAAGCATAAAACTATGATTATGATAATAATTTGTGGTAAAATCTCTGCTTCTATGACTCGTCCACTAACTGCGGGATTCCACATGTCCTGTTGGCAAGACTCGAATACTTCCTGCAGGCTGGAAGTGGGCAAAACAGCGTGATAGAATCACAGCCAGTGAAGTTCTCTCAGTGCAGTTTATGCATATACACACACATTCACACACATACACACACAACACCTACGCAGAGATGTGCTCCTCCAGCAGCAGAGCAATTTCACGCTTTGCACCAGCTCTCAATTATGATAATGCATTGTAGTTCAGGAAAGGTGGGTCTGCGTAGCACTACGCAATTACCAAGACATGTACAGCATGTCTACACACACTTACATTCCAGAGGTGGTGCTATTTCCAAACACACACACACACACACACACACACACACACACACACACACACATATACCCACACACATACCTGCAGTACCAATTAGATGTTTGCACATTACTGTACATTTTTCATAAAGACATTTGCATATATAGACCTTAGCTTAATAAATAATTATGTACCATTTTTTAAACCACTCATGTAGTGTTCATTAGAGTTTTAGACCCACAGCAATTCAGTCTATGTGGAAGATTGTGAGAGCAGCCAAGTGGATATTCATCTCGTACAGCTGGCAAAGAGATGCCTGAGAGAATGTTAATCTGTTATCAAGCCAAAACTTGAACATTTTGAAGAATCTAAAATATATAAGATGTACATATGTACACATGAACATAAATACACACCCAAAGGAAAAGAAAAACATTTGATTAGCCTTGGCATAGTGAAAACCCTACTGATGCTTTTAAAAAACCTCACAAAACCTGAAATGTATAAACGGTAGTGCAATCTGTGTGTAATATTTCATAAGTCGTCCTTACAGATGCCTCGGTGTGTGTGTGTCTGTGTGTGTGTCTGTCTGTCTGAGTGTGTGTGTTTGTATATGCGCCTTCAGCTCTGAGAGAGGAGGAGACAAGTTTCGATCCGATGGACGGAGGTAGGACGTGAGCGGACTGCGATTGCTCCAGCGCCAGGTTCTCCCTCCGCCTCTCTCACGTGAAGAACCGCTACGAGGGTTACGTCAATCACTTTAATCAAGAGACGGTGTCACAGCCCGCTGTTCTTAGAGCACTATGGTCTGCCTGCGGGGCTGGGACCACACAACAGCACACGCCTCCACGCTCCTGCAGGAGGACGCAGAGCGAGGGAAGGCACCTGCTGCAGCCCTGCCACACTACTCGCTCAAGTACTGCGTCATCAGCATATGCGATTTTACAGTGACATTAAATCCCCATTTATTATCTCTCGCGCTTTACTGATTGAATTTGGGCTGGGGCTGGAATTAATTGAGAGAGAGAGAGAGAGAGAGAGAGAGAGAGAGAGAGAGAGAGAGAGAGAGAGAAGAGGGTCACTGAGACAGAGAATCGAGGGAAGCTGCTCTTGGAGTTCAAAAGAACACGTTTGTGCTGAGAGTGAACTAATAATAGGCTAACTTACATGCAAAAATGGAAGCTGACAATGGGCTGACATTGACAGACATAGCTAATTTTAAAATACTCCTGGTCCTGGTTTGCGTCACTACTTCAATTTGTATTTTATGGTTTGAAATGGCAGTGAAGTTTGATTGACTGCCAGCGTGGTCAGTGGTGAAGCCAAAGGTAGCAAGAAGTGTGGAGGAACTAGAGATTGACAAATTTAGACATGTTATACTGTTATACACATTATGCCAGTTAAAGTTCTTACTATAGAGTCACGCTGCTTCAAAAATGTGTGAGTGAACCATTATCAAACCAGACCACTTTTTTTTAAAGCAATTCATTTACAAGGATTTTAATCTTTTTATTTTTAGACCATTTCACAGATACTTTTAAAGTAAGTCATAATATAAAACTCATAGCATTTATTGAATGAAAGTAAAACTAGCAAAGGCCTATTTGCTAGCTGTGCACTAGTTACATAACTGACAGTAGTTAAGCATGGCTGCATGAAGCTCCAGAGCAGGAAGGGGGTGGTTGCTGTGGGAGACAGAGGCTACTGAAGGTGCTCACCTCATTGACTGCCACGTAGTAGCTGGACTGCTGGAACTTTGGCGAGTTGTCATTCTTGTCGCGCACCAAAATCACCACCTCGTGCGTAATGACCATCCCGAACTCGTTGGTACACTGCACCTGGACCACTATGGATGTGATGGAGTTGGGTGGCTGAGAGAGAAACAGGAAAGAGGGGCTGCATGAACAGATCAGAAAGACACGACGCTCCAGCTCAGTGGTCTGTGTAGGAACAGGCCTGCATCCCCGAATAAACAAAGAGATTTGCTGAGACTGCAGCAAAAACAAATATTTTTAAATAAAATTTTATAAATCACATTAAGGCGTGTCAGACTCTCTCTCTCTATTTCTTTCATTCTCTGCTCCTGTCTTAAATAAATCAAAGTGTTTGGATTCAAGTGCTCAGCACAAAAATAAACACTCCAGCCTATTGAATAGAGTGCCCAGCTTGAATGAGGTGATGGGGAGGGAGAAGGGGGTGGATTGTTGATCCTGTGGAGTTATTGCTCTGTCATCTGTCCTGTTGGGCCACACAGAAGCATGTAAGGCTCTCAGCTCCATGGCAGCTCTTCTGTGCTATTCTATTACATCTCTCGTATACTATTACTCTGCAAAAACCTGCAAGTTGTCTTGGTCAATCAAGTGCATAAGATGAAGTAACACAAAAATGCACATGAACACAAATTTGTTTATAGACCTACATACACCCCACACAGCACAGCACATATAGTCTACATTTAATATAAGACTATTTATAAAGATATAAATAGCAAGGGATGTTTCACTGAGGAGCTTTTTTTTTTTAATCCAAGGATAAGAGAGAGTGTTTTTTTTTTCCAAACCAAGGGTGAGAGAGCACATTGTTTCACATACATCTCGGTCCAATACACGTCCGGTGCTGTTGAGGTAGAGTCTCTGGGGAACAGGGTCCAGGATGACCCAGTAATCATAGTTCGCCAGCAGAGTCAGAGAAATGGTTCGCCCAGGGTTCTGCACACGGCCGTTAATCTGCATATTCTCCACCAGAAGAGTCCCTGAGAGAGAGAGAGAGAGAGAGAGAGAGAGAGAGAGAGAGGAGGGGGGGGCAGTTTGAGTATCCTACTTGCACACAAAAGTTCATTTTGTCTTTACTCTCAGCTTTATGTGTCCACTGTGTAATTCATGACTGTCAGTATGAGAAAAAGTCCAGTAATCATGACAGGACTGAGTAATTATACTGCAATACAGAGGTTCATTAGCTGATGTGCAACTTCTTTCAGATTTATTGTAAATATCTTACCACCAGTGGACATGTTCCATCTTCTGACAATGCGTAGGTTGTAAATTAATAGTATGATAAACATTATATTGCTGTCTGAGGTCTCTGTTCTCTCCTGAGATAATTATGCTTCACTTTTATTTTACTGTGTAACAAATAATAGCATTTCCTCTCCTAACCTCTAGACTCAGGCACAATCATCTGTTCTCCAACAGTTCCCATGAAACAATAACCTCTCCCCTTCCCGCAAAACAAACTATGAAAAGCCTCCAGCGCCCTTTTGCATCAAACATAACCATCACTGCTAATGCTCATTCTAAGACAACATTCTGCCTCCCTCAGTTTGCATAAAAACGTTTGTTTTTTTTCCTGCTTCACTCAGTGCTCCTGGAAAATATTTTCCTTCCACAGAAACAAATTAGAGTTAGCCCCAATCCCCGTGGTGATGGCTGGGTTTGGACCTCAGGCATGCCCTGCGCCGAACAAACCAAGCAGGGCCGCGGGGACACCCTGGAAGCGGTGCGTCTGCTTCAGGGCAGACTCCCTGTCGCTCAGGTTGGGGCTGTGGGCTGATTGAGCTTAACTGCATTTGATCTGGGAGAGGAGGGCGTGCAGAGGAGGGCGTGCAGAGACCACCGCCAGCGGTCAGACAGCAGCGAGGATGCACCAGAAGAGGGCGCTGTGCTCTCTGGGCGATGCTGCCCTGCACGGCCAGGGAGGTGAAGGGGGACGAGGAGGGGAGGTCGAAGGCTATTACACAGGACTTCAGTCCAGCACAGCAGCGCATGCAGGCATGACAGAGACAGATGTGCTGAGCGAGCGCACGCACGTGAGCACGTGCACTCCTACTGCCCTCACAGAAAGCTTTTCACACCAGTAATTCGGTGTGACCATGTACTCAACTGCACACACACATGCACACAAGCAACTTGAGACTTAAGCTATTGATCACGGTCTTTTACCATCAGCCGTACAAAAGAAAACTCAAGGAAACCCTCGACACACAAACATATATAACACAGCTGACATACATACAGGTGGAATAGGCATTTGCTTAAGGTCTCTGCAACCTCCAAGTGCTCTGTAATCTTTTATTTAAATGAGATAATAATCATTTTTCCTTATTAGATTCATGAGTCAAAAAACCAAACGAAAGCACTGTTCAAGGCATGGCTCATAGCCATCCTATTACATTCTACAAACAGTTATGATTGGAAGACAAAGAGCCTTCATCCCAACCCAACATTCGATGCAGAAAAATTGAATGCAAGGTTATTTGATTGTAAAGATGGCTACTCCAAAGTGTAAACATCCTTCACAAGCTTTCAAAAGAGACATAATAAAGGCTCAAAGTGAAAGAGCTGGACCTGCAAGACTGCTGTTATATTTACCTCTTACATTATCCTAAATTAATTCAAGTGAGTCTGCACTTTTGTAAGAGATACTTCAAAGTTTTCGCATAGCACAGGGCCTCAAACATATTCACTGTTCAGTTAGTCATCTTGACTTAAAGTCAGTGTTTTTCTTTAGTTGTTTTAACAATAGCTCGCTGAAAAAAAAATGCATCTAAATTTTCTTTGCTGTATGTCAAAACACTGCACAATTAGTTTTATATTATGAATCTTATGCAACATGAAAATTGAATGGAACTGGCCAGGAAGTAATCAGGAAAGCTCTGCCTATGGTCTCTGTAATCTGTGCAGAGCTCTTCACACACAGCTGTGTGTTTACTTTCATTCTTTCTTATAGTGGAGTTTGAGCGCAACATATTATGTCCATTGATTTACAAATGCAGTAAATAAATATACAATTATAAAATGTGCAAACAGTCATGCACACAGTATGTGACCTCTGCTTGGATCTATCTACACAGTCATGCACACATCTATGGAAATAGCTAAAGTAAATAATCAAATAATTCAAAACTCTTCTTGTTAAACTTCCACCTCACCCTACCGCAATGTACTAAAAATATATTCAACTATTAATTACTGTCTAATAACAGAAGTGAAGAAACAATACATCCTTTAATTTTGTCTTCAGCTGCCTGAAGGACCCGTTCTAGGCCAGCCACTGCAGTGTACAGCTGATTTGTCCACCATTACCAAATGTTGCTAATGGAGCTCTTTGCTGTACTGAATGTCACTCCATGCTGTATTCAGTGCATTCAATGGCCCAAGTACCACCAATCTTCAAAGTGCGAGGTCAAAAGCAACTTAGATCACAGGAAAATCAGCTTTATCACGCTGTGCTGAAGGCAGTCTGTTCTACACCTACACAATGCTGGCACAGCCTGTGCTTTCACCTGTTTTGAAGAAGGGTCTTCACAGGTAAAATACAATGAACCGGATAAATGGAGACTGTCAATAAGTCAACACTCAAATTAGCATTATTCAAACTCCTGCTTTGAAAAATAGTTTGAATTACATTCTACATATTGTGCTTTTGAATCAGAGCGCATTCATTTCATAGGTTTAGTGTTGTTTATGGGGAAGCCGTTATCATTTGTTTTGGTTGAATTTGGAGAAGCAGTGTGGTTGTAGAGAGAGGCGGAAGGGGGGGGGGTTCAAGTGAAGAAGCTGAAGCCTTGAGCAACTCATCTATCTCAGTGTAACTATAATGAAAAAAAGGCCAAAAATTGCCAGGATTAAACAGCTATTAGTGAAGACCTACATCTAATTAGGAATAGACTTTTTATCCAAAAGTACTATTATCTCAAGCTCATTTGAAATGTAGCTCAGAGAAAAGCAACACAATCTTTCAAAACAACTTGTTACTTTTACCAGAAACGTGGCAACTACTTCTCATTTATTTACTTTGGAAATGCAGATATCTCCAAACGGCCCTGCCAATCGCTTCTTTCAAGATCATCCACTAGATTCACGATTGTAATGTCTGGAAATCAAATCCTCTTTACCCATTATTGTTTGAGCTGCATTTCATTTTGAGGGCAGTGTGGCCTAGTCTTGCCTGACATTCGAGATTTGAGAATCCTAAAATAGCCCGATGCACTTTAAAAGCTGTAAGTTCGCATTGTAGGTAAACAACAACAGAAAAACAAGAGCAAGAAAGGATGCTTGAGAATCCTTTAGAATAGGCTTTAGAATGGTCTGACTAGTAATTGCTTTCAGTCTAATCCAGAAAAGTGTCAGGTGCTTGAAAATAATCCCACTTTCAGCATAGCATTTTAATTGCATCTCTCCTTCTCTGAAACACACACATGTTAACACATAATGAGATGTCAGATGTGGCTGAAAGAAACAGTGAAAGAATTAAAGAGAGAGAGAGAGAGAGAGAGAAAATAGAGGGAAAAAAAAGTTTACCTCTCACGTAAAATACTTTTAAACATACACATCACACAAAGGGTTTTAGGATTTGGTTTGACCACTTATTCTGTCCTCTTTCAGCTAAGAGGAACATATAAACACAAATGATAAGTGGGGTTGATAACTGTGACCCCACAGTTCTGGTTAGTTTTTTGGGCTGCTCCATCGCTCAAGAAAATGAGATCTGAATCCTAAAATAGTATGAGACATACTATTCATGTGAGAGAGGGTGAGAGAGACAGTGAGAGAGAGAGAGATTGGGAGTGAGAGAAAGCAAAGGCAAGAAATGAGTAACACATTGCTTTGATAAATATTGTAAAATATTTATGACATGTTCCACAGAATCTTAATCATTATGATTCAGAATTATTTCTTAGTTGAAATAAAGTAAGAACAGATCTCATTACAACTCTATTCAAATAAAGCTTGAAGGATCTCATTCTAACTCTATTCAAATAAACTTAGAATAGATCTCATTCTAACTCTATTCAAATAAACTTAGAATAGATCTCATTCTAACTCTGTTCAAATAAACTTAGAATAGATCTCATTCTAACTCTATTCAAATAAACTTAGAATACATCTCATTCTGTCAGAGACGAAACCTCCGTCACTATTGTTAAACAAAGTTTTACTTTAGTTCGGAGTTTCCCTGACACACAGTGAATATGTAATACATAGACTGGATAAATGTGTGACAGACCCTTTATCTAGCATGTCTGGTGTGTGCTGTTAATGTTGATTGCCCTCCATTTACTCAGCAGTAACGCATTTATGCAGCGTTAACATGTTCTCTCAGTGGTAACACAAGTCTGCTGCGGTAACACGTTTCTACAGGAGTAACGTTTCCTCAGCTGTAATACGTTTCTGCACCGGTAACGTTTTCTCAGTGGTAACACGTCTCCTCATTTCATACATGTGCAGTGCTGCAGTAATTTACTGATTGTGAGATGTACGGAACTACAGCATTTGGTCTTCATTTGCATATGTTAGCGATTCATAACAGAACACCACTTTGCAAAAAATACCACCTGAACACTTCCCAGTGAGAAGCCTCAAACAATGGTCGGTCAGACATGCAAGTTTCTGCACATGCAACCATTTAGCTAATTGACGCATTTATTTAAAAGGCCCATTTTTGGTCTGTTTGGAGTAAAGCATGACGTTGCATCTACAATAGCAGGAGAACACGAAGACAAAGATGACTTGCTTGAACAGAACGATAAATCGCCATAGATGTTTACTTTGCAAAATGCAAATTTAGGGGTTACAGAGTAAGAAACTATAACCATATATAGACTGTAGAGAGATACAGTTTCATTGCTCTGCCAAGACAGAAGTGAAGTCATCAAGTCGGTGCAAGTGTTCAGTTCCCCTGCAGATCTTGGTGAAAATTACACAGGCATAACATTGTAATGCAGCTAGCACATTTCAGTGTAACACTGGTCTCACGACTGGTCAGTCATCTGTTACTTGCCGAGGGTTTTTAATATGTATGATCTCATTTACATGTCAGTTTTGATTGGCTTTCACTTTGAGCAAAGGTGAATTTAATGCAGTGCTAAGCTGACAAAGGTGTGCTAATTATTGCTATGGTAACGAGGGGTTGGGTAACCTGATGCTTCAGCTCTGGCAAATAAAAATGGCCTTATTCTCTGTGAAGCATGACTACAGTTGCTATGACGATTTATCAAAGGACTTGTTTATGCTACCTGAGTGAGTTCAGGCAGACAAGATATTTATGGTGAGGGCAACAAACATCTGATCAGACTTCTGGGAACGCAGATCACCTGCGTGAAGGAAGTCTATGGGTTTTCCATAGAGTAATGTTGTAAAATGGAATGCAAGCAACATTAGCAACACACACAGACATGCACATTCACTGCATGGTTTTAGAAGAACAGTGAAGGAGGTTTTGTCCCTGAGCGAGTAAATTAAATTAAATTAAATTAAATTAAATCTATTCTTTCTTAATTTGAACAGTTAAAATGACTTCCACACAGTGATATGTTTCTCTATGCCACAACATTACCCAGCAGTGTAAGGCACATATTGATAAATGCAGTTAATACACTTTGAAATATACATACCCACATACCCATTCAAGCTTAAGAAACCTGTCTTGAAATCCAGCTGGGTTTAAGGGATGGTAAGAGAGACCCAGGTCTCTGCTCTTCTGCTTCTGTTTTAACTAACGTCAAGCTTCTGTTCGAGTTTCATAAACTACAGCCCACTCCTTTCCATCTACCTGCACCTAACAAAAGAGCTTAGAGGGCAAGACCCATGCCGTCATCGAGCACCGAGCGAGGACTGTGTAAACTCTTGTCCATCAGCAATCGAAAATCGAAGTCTTCAACATGAAAGACCAGCATCCTTTCATACTACACACTGAGCGCCACAGTCAGGCAAGCATCCCTCATTCATTCTGTCCTCCCTTTTCTTTCTGTCTCCTGCCATGGTCCTGTGCAGACAGAGGTGTGACAGATAGCTCAGTGGGCTATCTACAGTTCAGAGACAATAGAGGAGCCAGGCATTCACTGCTCCACAGAGCACATCTGGTAAAGCTCCCAGAGGTGCTCCCAACTGCAGTTATAGGAAGAGCTGTTGAGAGGCTCTTCAGAAGGATGTGGTGGCAGGAAGGATGTGCGTGAGAAAACATTGATGCTGGAAGAGGTGTACACTGGCCTTCTCTGTGCAGACTGGTAGAGCTGCTGTGATGGCAGAGATCATGGATAGCTACATTTTACTCAAATAAAACATAGTTTGAAATAAGCAAGATTGCAATTTCTATGGCTTTTTTTGATAACCATAACTGTTAACAAAGGCATTAAGTGATGTGCCACAATGGCACTCTGACATCTCTCTAACTGAATCAGTACCGTTTCTCTGGAAACCTTGTGCACTTCACTACAAATTTGAATATTTCACTGTCTCTCTCTGTATCTCTCTCTCTTATCTATGTTATCTATCTATAGTATCTATGGAAAGAGAGAGAGAAAGAGAAAGAACGAGTCAGATTTCTTTAAAATGTTCACTATGAATATGTCTGTTTAGTCTGTATGCATGCATGGATATATACTGAGCACTTTTGTAAGTTGCTCTTGATAAGAACGTCTGCAAAACGCAGTAAATATAAGTGTACTGTTTGTTCATGTTTGTGAGACTATAATTCTGTTCTTTAATAAGCCAAAACTCTTCAGAAAAAGAGAGGGTTATACCCTAAGAATCCAGTGTGGATGCTACTCTGCAGAAAAAAAGCCACTGATTTTTGAAAACCACAAATAAATGTTTGCTGGTCTTACTTTACTTCTGTCACTTAACAAAGAGTATTTCAGGTTGTTAAGTGATTGGACAGTGGCCATTTTTTTGTTGTTTTGCATCCTTTCTGGTACCCTGCATTTGAAATAACAATGAAAAGCACAAAATGTCAGCTTTAATTTGAGAGTGCTTGATGCAAGGCAAATCTCCTAGGAATTACAGCACTTTGTATATAGTCCTTCCATTTCAGATTACCAAAAATAACTGGACCAATGATAAACACAATTGTCATGCTTACTGCTTGACTGCAGAGCTGCTAACTACTGCCTAGAATCGGCGACTCACAGACATCGTTTTACACCAGGTACCTTCCTGCTGATGCACTGCCAGGTCTCTAACTCAGCCGATTTCCCCCTCCCTCTTCATCTCCGGTGCTTTTTTGGCTTTCGTTTGCACATTCAGTATTTCAACTGCTGACAAAGTCCACAGGTGGTTTGCAGCAGGTTTACGGGGGACCGTCTTTCTGCGAGGCGCAGCAGCATCTAGGGAACGCAGACAGGCTTCAGACCAGGGCACAGCCACCCTGCCGCTGCCCTCAGCTGACACAGCATCTGTCCTTTTCGCGTGAGCCCAGTTCCACTGGTAGCCATGAATACACGTGCCGTCATGTTTCCACAGAACATTCCAGAATGTTAACAATCGATCCTAAAAAGGCGTTTTGGCTTCGTCATTGATTTACATTGATTTTATATTGATTTACTGGTCTTAATGTTCCAAGCAGCAAATTTTATGTGCGAACATTACATATGAAACCACATCTGAACATTACAGTATGACACTTCTTCTTAAGCTAATGAGGGAATGAACAAGGGAGCCAACTGGCCAATTACTTTTTCCTCTCCTGAATTGAGAGCATTGTGTGCAAAAAGAACTGTAACCAGCACACAGTTCTCCCAAACATTCATTTTAATTCCTCCTGATAATATTCAAGCCTGCCTTCTTTCTAAAGTCTTTTGTTTAAGTGTTTTAAGAAGCGCACTTCACTGGGATAAATTCTGGTATGCAGTAAATGCTGGCATAAGTAATTGGACTGGGATGCCATTTTTTTGGGGGGGAGTTTTGAGACTTGAAGCGAAATACTGGTTGTCTGCCCTAGCAGTAGCGTGGGACTATATGGTCAGACTCTTGCATGATGACTTCATTGCAGCTTGCAGTAAATATTCGTCCTTTTAGTATCAAACAAGACCCAACAAACCAATCCTCCCTCCAACAGATGAACTTCTAACCTATTGATTGCTGATGCTTACAGGATACTATGGATTACAGAGTGCAATGCCCTCCTAGAATATGTATAATCACTGATTCAGGAACATTATGCTTGTAAAATCAAAATGCATAACCGTGGAAGACACAATATGTAAAAATGCCTCAATTCTTTCTTTATTTTTTTTTTGGTTGTCACAAAAGCAAAAGAGAGAGACATCATTCACCAACCACATGACACTGAAGCATGTTAATATTTACTTCTGTCAACCAAGCCACTACCAGGTAAATGTTCTAGCAGTCATTTTATACAATCCTGTCATCTTTGAAGAAGATGCCTGGAATCATAACAGCACATAATCTCACACCCTCACAAAAAAAAACACACACACAAAAAAGAGTGAAGTATACAAATAGGAGCAAAAGAGAAAAAAGGGCAAAAGAATGAACCAGTCTAGACCTTAAACTCTGTAGACTATTCCCTCTGAAAAAGACCACCAGGGCAGGCCACAAATATTCAACTCATTATGGAATCAAACAGCATTCCAGCCCAAGCAAATCCCATTCATTAAGCTCAATAAACTGCCTCACTAATTTCTGCCTGAGACCACAACTCCCAGCATGCACCTCCCTGCTGATACTGCTACTGCTTTGCAGTGCTGACAGATTTTGCTTCAACTCTGATCCCAGATGGATAAGCCTCTGAGAACAGCACCACTGGGAGAAATGAAAAAGCTTGAAATGAATGGGGAAAAGGTGAGCCGGAAGGACTTAAAAAAATGGAACACAAACTTTGCATGCAGTCTCCAGCACCCGTCACACACGTAAACAGACAGCTTTGTCATACGCGTGGCTGGATTCTCGGGCTGGGGAGGGAGTCCTGACGGCCGTTATCGGTGTGGGGGACAGTCATGCGCCGCAGCCGCTGAGATGCTTCATGTGTTAATGGGCCCCGGCGTGTTGCCACCACAACAAAACACCATCTGCGGTTTCTGCCAGAGCCCAACACCCCTGCTGATGTGTATGTGCGCATACACACAATCACACACACACACACACACCAATAGCCACTCCCAGACAGTGCCAATCATCAAATGCACACTGGAGTCCTGCATGAGCCACAACAGGTAGCTCTGTTCTCTGATTATGATCTCCCCCTCCTCTTCTTTCCCAACAATGACTGGTGATAGAGGAGTGATGTTTGAGAGGCATATCATTGGTAAAAGAACACAAAACCTGTTGGGTTCATATTCAACAGTGCACCTGCCTGAGGTAAACTCTGCTGTTGGGTTCAGCTAAAAAACAATCTGTATTTCAATTAAAATTCATTCAGTTAAAGTTATTTCTCCACATTACCAATCAGTAAGGCTGCTATAACCAGTTATTCACTTCCATTACAAACTAGTTTAGACAAATCAAGCACTGTAATAGCGCCCAGATGTGGAGTTAATTATCAGCCATGTACAGCAGCGTCGTCGAACAGAAGGGACTGAAGAACGTGGAAACTTCATTACCATTTGGGCTCTCCTCATCAATGGTGACGATGGTAGCAGGGGGTCCATCTCGATACAACTTACACTCTGTGAAACACAAAAAGCACAGATCAAGGGTGAGAACTGAAATCACCTGAAATCACATTTGGTTGTCACATCTCACACAATGGTGTTAACACCAACGTCCGAGTGCTCAGCAGGGATGGAAACCAACACGGGGTTGAGTGGCATTGGGCAGGTAATGCAGCTATGTCCACATATGGCGCTGGTTTGATATGACTTTAGCACAATGCAAAAATACTTTCATGCTTGCTGGCAAGAGCAGTTTGAAAAAGTGCTGTTCTGTCTTCTTACGCAGCGTGAGAAATGCCTGAGAGAAAGGCTGAGAGCCACAGGCTCTGGCACTCCAGGTCAATCCAAAGCTCCAGGCTTTTGCCATTTACAGCTCACACTCATTTGCACATTGCAGCGTTTAGCTGTTCAGACACACATAGCACTCAGTCACAACAGTGGGAGGATGGAACAGCAGGAGGGTCTGACATACTGACAACACAGGGAGAAAGGCTGCACGGCAACAGAGGAGGGGGGAGCGGAGGGGAGGAGAAGAGCCATCTTACCCTCGTAGTGCCAGTCTGGGTCAGACGCAGGGTTAGTGTCAGCGGCAGAGGGACAGAGAACAGAGGAAAAGAGGGGAATAAGAAGTGCACAAAGAACACAAAGAAGGCTGGATCACAAAAGGTATAGGGCCACGATGCAGAGAGAGGGAAGCCTCCTTTGTTTAACAATGGGGGGAAAAAAACATGAAAGTCAGAAACAGTTAAGATGTGGTGAAAAGCTTTAGATCGAGACACTTTTGTAGAGGCCAGCTTTCTAAAGTGTGTGATGTAACCAGACAGTGAAGAGTGTGTGTATCACTTTGAAGTACATAACCACACTGATAACACACACACACACACACATTTGCATTGAGTGTCCACTGCCTAACAGGTAGCCAGGGAAGAGTCACTTTACAGTATGAGTCAGTATGAGAGAAGGAGATGCCAGAGCAGACACACACACACACACACACACACACACACACACACACACACATATAAGGTTCCCCTCTCCATATAATTCGCAACTAAACACCTGTTGCCAGGTGAGAAGGAGTGGATCCTTTTCACATTAAATATGGAAGATCAGAATGGCGTGCACCCAGCCTGCTGTAGGAAGGCATGTACCTGCTCTTCTAGAACCCCTACCTGTTCCCATCAGTACACATTACCAGCACTGTTCACTCCAGGGCCTGACCACAGTCACTCACCTCTGTCATTCACTTCAGTCATTCAGTATGAGGTCATACTTTCAAATAAGATTCCAAAGCACATTTGCCACGGTGTTTGGTCCACAGCAGTCACACTCACTCCCTTCCCTGGCACTGCCACTGAGCTCTGTACTGAACATACTGGTGTCGCATGCTGATGTGTTAACTATTCAAGCCCTTACTGACTCACACTCAGAGAGCACCAGTAAAGGCAGCACAAAGATTCCTGTCTTGTGAAAAAAAACTCATTAATTCATTCTGACCCTTTCTACCTAACATTTAATTAATGTCACATCCCTGGCCAACATTTGCTAATGAAATCTATTCTAGCCGTAATGTGAAATAGTTTAACTATTTCTCAACATGCACTCAAACACCATTATATGACATTTTCTCAGCATTTACTATATAAACTACTGCAAACAAGGACTACAACTGCACTAACTATAATCTTTCTCCTGGTTTATTTTGAGCTTCATGTAAGCTTGATATTAAAATGAAGCCTTGTGTAAAGAGCTCCCTGTCTACTTTCATGCACACAGAATTCTTTCTCTAAAGGAGTTCAAAGACCCATCCTACTTCTGCTGCAATTACCACACGTCTCCATCTGCCAAAGACAAGCACAGCGATATGTTTCTTTTTGAGAGAGACACATCCATCAGAGCAACGAGGACACTGGTGCTCTTAACACACATCAAACACCACAGCTAATCTTCTGTGAGATATGTTTACTTTTGAAGCTGTGAACATGCGGGGGCCTACAAACAAGCTCAGCTGCCTTGTTAAAGGGGAATGCTTTAAAAGGCTGGGGATGTATATTACAGCGAGGCTTTAAGTGATGTCAGAGGGAGGAGGGAGGAGAGAGTGGGTGGGGACGAAGGAGGTGAGAAGAAGAGTGAGTTGTAGCGCACGGCCAGAGGAAACCTATCGCAAACGCACGCAGAGAGCCTGCTCACATCTGAGGAGTGAACACATAAACACACACAAACACACACGCAGAGAGCCTGCTCACATCTGAGGAGTGAACACATGAACACAAACACACACGAACACACACGAACACACACAAACACACACGCAGAGAGCCTGCTCACATCGGAGGAGGCTCACATGAACACAGAAACACACACGAACATGCACGAACACACACAAACACACACGCAGAGAGCCTGCTCACATCGGAGGAGGCTCACATGAACACAGAAACACACATGAACACGCACGAACACACACGAACACACACGCAGAGAGCCTGCTCACATCCGAGGGCGCTCACATGAACACACGCACAGAAGCGGATGCACAAAGGTACAGGGAACACATGCTGGATCACAAAAATACATAAATGCATGCACACTTTCTTTCCTATTCTCACGTGTACACAGGTAAGTGCTTCCGTGCATGTATATATGTGTGTGGAAATGTACATACACACACATACACATACACACACACACACACACACACACACACAGAGAAAATAATACAAACAAGGATAAGCAAGAAGAAGCAATCTTCAGTCATGTAAGACAGTAATTGTGAATGATTTCCTATAACACAGCACACAAACCCTTTGGTTCACCCACACACAGGGGGACACACAGGACACTGGGACACCAACATGCTCGTGCACACACACTCCGCATGGGCACTGACACAACGGCACAGCGACACAGACGAACATGTTCACACACAGCATGGTGACACACAGACCCATAACTGCTGTCACAAGGTGGAAATTTGGGTGGGTATATATAGACACACGTGCACACACAGACACACGTGCACACATAGACACACGTGCACACATAGACACACATGCACACACAGACACACGTGCACACATATGAACATACGCACACAAACACATATCACTGGAAAGCAGCAAAGCAAAGCAGCTTATGGTTTGATCCACTTATCTGCGAGTCCATAGCAAATCCTAAAAAGCTAAAAGCTAAAGGTTGAGGGCTGGAATTAGGAAGGATAGAGAAACAGAGGGTCCAAAATCAATGCGAAAGCCTGAAACAATTCTCACTTTGTGTAATGAAGAGAAAAGGCCATGTGTGCAATATTGTAGTGGAGACAGGTTGGGGGCCAGCTAACATAGAACGATTAAAGGGATTTCACAGCAAGTCACTCAACTTCAAAATCAGCCTGAAAGAGCAAATTTTGAGTGGAGAGAGAGAGAGAGAGAGAGAGAGAGAGAGAGAGAGAGAGAGAGAAACAGAAATAAAGTGATCCCTTGCGTGTGCAAGATGAAGGAACGGTTTTACAGAATCTCCTGTAGTTCTCTGGGGTATACCACATCGCTCAGCACACAAGGACTCCACAAGAGAAGTTTCAGGTCCATGAAAGCGCACTTGGTCATCTCCTTACACTCAGGTGCATATAATAAAGCATCAAAAGTTGATGCAAACCAATGAAATGTTGAGAACCATTTCCTGATATTCCATAAGCCACTTCCTAAGAGTAGTTTAGGTGGTGACTGGTGTATGATTTAGGAGCATTGAGCATGTAAGCTATGAATTAAGA
Organism: Sternarchorhynchus goeldii; assembly: GCA_028565775.1. NCBI lineage: Eukaryota > Metazoa > Chordata > Actinopteri > Gymnotiformes > Apteronotidae > Sternarchorhynchus > Sternarchorhynchus goeldii. The sequence goes on from JAOXYF010000009.1 coordinate 7,873,936, forward strand.
GATGGTCATCTTTTTTTGTTCATTTGTTTTTGTGTGTCCTGTATGTATGTGGGAGGAGTCAGAGAGTGAGAAAGAAAAAGGGAGAGAAAGAAAAACATGAAAGTGATCATCAAATCTTTATCGGCTAATTTATCTCTTAAGTTAACCCTTCTATCACAGCCAATGAGCCTTTTAAAA
>JAOXYF010000009.1:7881594-7909034 GCA_028565775.1 Sternarchorhynchus goeldii
ATACATACATATAGATAGATAGATAGATAGATAGATAGATAGATAGATAGATAGATAGATAGATAGATAGATAGATATTTTATATTGCACTGCAGTTACTCATCTGGATATATAGTATGCGTACAGAATTATGATTTTAGTTTAGCTTTCACAGCTTTGAGGCCTGAGCTAGGCATTAGGAATTTTTGTATCCTTGGTTGGAGTGGTGTAAAGCATGCCATCATGCACATTTCTGTATCCATATGTGGGTTGGACTTCCAGTAACACTTGAATCAGAGACATCAAATGTCCAGTATTACTGGAAATGACTTGGCATAACGCGAGCTGGCATGTTCTCCCTGCTTTTCTCTGTCTTTCTGAACATCGTGTACTCCGTATTGTCTGTTTGGCAGAGTGTGCTAAGGTGAGCCAATATGAGTGAGTGCTGCCAAAGATAGCAGCTCCATTCGTACCCCACTGGGAGATGTAATCAGAGAGTACGGGGAGCTCCAGTCTGTAATGACTCAAGTGATTAACCCATCCACTGAGCTGGACTTCACTAGCATGGTGACAGTCAGCCGTGCTAAAGAGAGAGATAACCCAGCTCTTAGGTGGATCACAAGCTGTCTGTGCCCATTGCCTGCAGCCAGTCATTGGTGTACATGTAGTCAAACTTATGGTTAAACTGGAAGGTGCCCAACACAATTCAATTTCAACAGTTTGGCAAAAGGTCCCTAATTCAAGTTGAAGAATGAACAAGAAGTAGACTTACTGCAGTTATCCAGTGACAACGATACTATCATTGGTTTAAACTCAAATAAATCCACACCATTTTGTATATCTTAAACAGTGGAAATAAAATTGCATTTATATGTGTCTTGTGTGAAAAGAGAATACTGTTATTTTATGTTTTATGCTATGTATAAGGTTCTGAAGTTATCTTCAAATTTGTAAATCTGTGCAAATCCTTTTCATAAAACTACACTTCAATTCTTAAAAACAGTTCTGTCACACTTGCACCTCCCCTAGTGTCGTGGTCTCCGTAGCAACACCCTGTTCTGTTCCTGTTCGTGTTTTGGTTTCTTTAGTTTCATCTGTTTCTCATTATTCCTTAATTTTGTTTGGTATTTAGTCTTGTCATTTCTAAACCCATGTGTTTTCATTATATGGATGAATCTACATACGTATGTTTAACCGCTGTGTTTTGAGTGTTTACATGTTCACTGTACTTTCCAGTTTGTCATATTTGTGGCATATTGGTTCTCTAGTCTGTGCAGTATCTGTTCCATGAAACCATGTTCTGATCTGGGTATTTGACTCTGGACTGTTCTAACGACTATGAATATGGATTTGCCCATAGTAATTCTCGTTCTTCTCAGCATGTGCGTCCTCCTACTTAGTGCAAAGCATTATACGTTCTTAGCAAGTAAAACCATATTTCCATAGTTCCACATATGGATTAAATAAACAATAGCAACCACTGAGAGGCTTCTTCCACAAGCTAACTTACTTATCCAGAAAACTTAAATAGCTTGGAACATCAAGTTCTGATGTGAAGAGAAGAAATTAAATGAAAAGAGTTGTAACCTTTCCAGGCTCTTCATAGACAATGCTCTTTTCAATATTAGTATTTATTAATCAAATTATGCTTTACAAAACACCCCCCCCTCCTTTGCAGCTATAACAACTTCTACTGTTCTGTGAATGCTTCCTCCATGCTTCTTATTTGGATTTTGGATTTGGAACTTTTGGATCTATTTGGATTTTGGATTGGGAACTTTTGGATTTATTTGGATTTTGGATGGGAACTTTTGCCCATTGGTCCAGAAGAGCATTTATGAGTTCGAACTCTGATGCTGGGCAAAAGGTTCTCCATTCTGGTTCATCCCAAAGGTGTGCAGTGGGATTGAGGTAAAGGTTCTGTACAGGCCAGTCTTCTTCATCCCAAACTCTTCCAACCACGCTTTTATTATCTTGCTTTTGCACTCTGGTACAGTCTTGCTGGAACAGAAAAGCGCAATCTCCAAATGTTCTCCACAATGTTTGAAGCATACAAACTGCCTAGGCCAACACCTGAAAAACAACCCCATAGCATTATATCTACTCCACCAAACCTTACAACTGTCTTCCTGGGAATCGTCTCAGACTCATCCATCAGACTGCCAAATAGAGAAGCGTGACTTGTCACTCCACAGAACATGTTTCCAGAGTCCAGTGATGGCATGCTTTACACCACTCCAACCAAGGCTTGGCATTGTGCTTGGTGATGTAAGCCTTGCATGCAGCTGCTTGGCCATGGAAATCCATGTGCTGATATTTTTGTGCTGATATTAATGCCAGAGGAGGTCTGAAACTCTGCAGATATTGAGTCAGCAGAGCGTTGGCGACTTCTATGCACTATGCACTCAGCACTCAGCGACTCCATCCTGTATCTTAACATGGTCAACCACTTCATGGTTGAATTGCTGTTTCCTAAACGTTTCTACTTTTCAGCAATAGCATTCATAGCTGATCATGGAATCTCTATGAGGAAAAGAACTGTCAAAGATTGATTTGTTGCAATGGTGACATCAAATTACAGTACCACAATCAAATTCAGGGAGCTCTTTAGAATGACGCGTTCTTTCACAAATGTTTGTAAAGGCAGACTGCATGTCTAGGTGCTTGATTTTATACACCTGTGGAAATGGAACTGATTGAAATACTTGAATTCAATGATCAAGAATTGTGCCCCCATACCTTTCTCCATATAGTGTACATCAATACACCCTAACATATAACTAAACGAGACTAAACTAAATTATCAAAGCGATGCTCTACTAAACAGAGAGAAAGAAAGCAGAGTACTCCAAACCGCATCTTTGGATGTACGTTATAATGACCACAGGGCCTAGCACACAAGGCTACCTATGTGGAGTTTATGCATTCTCCCTGTTCCTTTTGGTCCTCCCAGGTCATCTGGTGTCTCTAAATTGACCTCTTGTGTGTGTGTGCACTGAGATAGATTGGAATCGGTTCCTGCCCAGTCTGGGCTTGGTTCCTGCCTTGTCTGGGATTGGTTCCTGCCTTGTACCCTGTGATGCTAGGATAAGCTCTGACCCACCCATGACCCAGAACTGGAATAAACAGTTTAAGCAATGAATGAATGAACTAAATAGGAAGACATAATTTTTTTACATTTCTTCAAGGTAATATAGTAAACTGTAATGAACATTCTCTACAGACCTAGCCATTAAAAGAGACTTAATTGTCAAGATGTCTGCCCTAGAAGACTTCACACCAGCTCCTCTGAGGCTACAGATCATTCCTGGCATCATCTGTGTATCATTTTAGCATGTTTAGCTGGCAGCCTCTAGCCCTTGAACTCCTGGTTTACATATACCTCCCAGGTTGCTGCATTTCTTCATAAGATCTTTGCACTGACTTGCATAAGTCCTTTGCCCTTGTTTCTCACATTTTCTATGTTCTAGTGTTTTTTTTTCCCCGCTTGTGCCAGTGTTTGTGTATTGATGAATTCATGTGTGTTAATTTTGCCTGCCTTTCCCCCTTTGTGCTCATACTATCAATGAATCCTGGTGACCACAGTGATCCTGACATCTAGTACAAGCTCCTCACTATGAGAAAAAGATTGATATGAATGATTTAAACATAGTACATCATTGAATTTAAATGGGACAGGATTGAGCTGACCAAACCGCTGAAAGCACAGGAGGAAGGGCCATGTTATCTCTGATGGATGTTAATGGTTCTCTATATTGGCTTCAGTCCCCTCACAGACAGCAGTGATACATAAAAAAGTTAAAGTGAATTATATAGGCTAATGAACAGATCATCCACAAAAAGAAAGATAACCAAAAATGAAAACAGAAAGATACAGAGAGTCTATACAGTAGTGGGAATGAATTTGATTGTCCTTGATTGCAAGCTGTTTTTGTTTTGCCAGTATATCTGAATCCATTACAATTTCATTATAGGCCTGACTTGACTGGAATCTGTTTGGTTCCAGTAACTATGGCTGTAGAGCTGTAGAGTGCAGTTCAAAACTCCTGGCTAACAACATTAAATATAGCTTCCAGGAGAATTAATCTAAATAGATCTGGGATCACTGTGCTTAGTCATTTCTGGGGTAAATTATTTCCATTCAGGCACCTAATAAAAAAAAAATTTGTATGGCTGAGCAATGATTCTGCTCCAAAAAAGAGAGGACTTGCCAGCTTGATGATGGCATAGCATCCGTGTCTCTACTGCCAACTCTAATTCATTTACTTGTATGTTGCTTGGTACCCTTTGATCCAAAGTCGCTAATCTATCCTGTCCTATACATCATCTTAAAAGTGCTGCAATCTGTATCAAATAAGATACATCACCAGTTGATAATTTAAATAAAAATTTTAATTCTTTATTGTAACATATGTAGCATCAGCTCTTGCTATGTAAATCTTTAGTTGTAATGGTCTGCAGTGTGAGGCATTAATGGATATTGCTTTTGTTGACATGTTTCACAGACACTTCAGTTGGATAAATACAACATATTATAATTTTCTCTTATGTAGTAGTTTACTAATATTTTAGAATTTGGACAAAATAACCCATCGGAGGTCCCCGGCTTCATGGAGCTTTGCCATGATACTGTGCTTGGCAGATCAGTAAAGTCACAGCATGGGTCCCTTAAATTAACATTCTCTTTAGGATGTCTCTGTGTCTGTGTCGTCCAAAGTATTGTTTCCATGCTTTCATCCCTATTCCACTTAGCAGAGATGATCATTAGAGTCTACAGCCTCTGGCAGCAGAATATTCTCTAGTTCAGTTATTTCCTGTGTAGGCTTCAATGATGAACACACTAACATACACTCCCATAGCTCTGTAACAAGAAGAAGCTAGTTTCCCCTCCTGGGGAGTCATATGGAGCTGCTGTTGATAACTGGCTTGATGGGTTATCAGTGCTCTGCTCCAATACTCTCACGACTGGAATCTTTCTAGTTCGAGGTCTTCTGCTGGTTTATTGAGTGGTAAAGTATTTGATCTTTCTTGTAAGGCAGTAAATGTATGGGCTCTTCACACTCTGACATTCAAACAAGTGCTGACACCAAGTCCAAGGACACAGTTTAATGCTTTGCAATCATAGTAAGTTTGACCTCTTGCTATGGTTTTCTGAATTGGCCATGGTGCAATGCTTGTATGCCTCTTTCAATTGCTGCTGCCTTTTCAGAACATAATTTTGATATGTTATTCCTTGATCAGGTATTTGCAAAATAAGATTGGTCATTGAAATTTACTCATAACCCTTCCCTGTTTTAATTTAAAAGCTTAAATCAAAGTAAAGTAAAGTAAAGTAAGCTGAAGATGATCAGGCACCATGCATCCACCCACATGCATCCACCCACATGACGTACACTTCTTTAGCTGCCTAGGCAATGGCTGTTATATACAAATTTGAATCGTGTTTTTCTTTACTTCAACACTGCAATCACAATAGAATTATATGATTATTTTTGCAGTAAATTACACTTGTCACTGTAGAACCAGTCCTGGGGCTCCACTGTCACTCGTTTTTGTCAGTCTGACAGGTTGTCTTCAATAAATATTATTCTAAGCGAGAGAACATCAGATCATACCTCTGTCTTATCACACTTTAATCATGCTCATGAGAATTGCTTTTCTCTCACATTTATCATTGTACTTTTCCCATTGTAACACACATATTTTAGTACCTGCTGTGACATTATTTACTTCTGTTTGTACTTTCATCCTTTGATTTGCAAATAAATTGGAGATTGCAGGATTTAATGTAATTGTTGAAATTCCATCACAATTATGACTGTGTTTCAGCTGAGTGGTGTCAATGCATGTGACCCATAATCTCTATTTTTCCTTCTTACTTATGATGCAGTATCAGCCCATGTTCCTTGTTGTTCTTCTGCTTATGTATCAATGAGAACAACAAATGGATCTTCAAGCTTAGGCTGTTAAGGTGGGTTGGTCAGAATATTAATAATATGCTAGTGCTTCCTGATGAATGTTTTTCCTTACTATCTGATAGTGTGGCTGTACTTGTACAGGGTTTTTTTGTTGTTGTTGTTGATGTTTGTTTTTGGGTACTGGTTTTTATTCCAATGCCGACTCATCAGCAAGTATATCATGTAGCATTTAACACATATATGTTTTTTCAGTCTTACCAGCTGCCACTACTCATCCATTTGTTAGGTCTTATGTGATGTGGCAGCCTTGCTGATATTCTAGGATGCATCTTAAGTCCTCCATATGCTGTTTTCTAAGATATTCTCTAGAAGTGAAAACCGATTTTAGCCTCTCAAACATTCTAAGCTTTATACTTTACTGAAAAGCATAAGGCTCATTTGTCAAACCAAGCAGAATCTAATTCCATTCAAATAGTCCCTATAGAGTTATGAGAGTATGTGTCTTCACTGATACTACTTTGATGCTAGGCTTTGCTTTGATCTAAAACGGTGAATCATGCATTTTCATGTATGTGTGGGATAGGGTGACTATCTGGGATAGGGTTTACCTCTCAGTAGTCAATGCCAAGTCTCTTTTTTTAACACAGGCAACGAGTTACACATATGATAAAAAACAAAAAACCCCAAAAAGGTTATTTTAGTTTTCTTCATGAAATGGATATGACATTTCAGTTACAGTTTTTAAACTCTAGGTACAGGTAAAGGTATAGTTAAACTTTTTTTAAATTTTAGGTACAGTCTCTTTAATGTCCATTTCCATTTTGTCTGCATTGTTTTAGAAGAGATTCTCAATGGCACCTATCTACTGCTGCTCTGTTCCACTCTGGATGATGCAAAGTTTGTAATGATTGCAGTTCATAACATAATTAGGTTAACTTAAATAAAAATAAGAATCAATGTGTAACCACCAATGGGACTTGGGAAAAGTTGTTTATTAAAAGTTTTTTAATTCCCTAAGCTCAGGTTGGGTAAAAGAGAAAATTAAGGTAACAGAGCTTTCAACAACTCTGTAGTGAAAGAAAGTCACAAGGTAGCTTGAAAAGTGGCTTGTGTCCACCATCATTATTGTCAGGAATCACACACTTCCACCAGTGATGGGCCCCACCCCAATTCACCTCCTCCCCTGGTCTATACTGACACCCACGAATTCTAATGACCAACTCCAGACCCTCATTTCTCCATCCGCACCTGGGAATACCTATTTAATCAGATTCCCGTTAATTCCCTTTTGTGAAGTCCTGCCAACTATGTTGCTTACTGAGCAGTTCAGTCTGGTGTTTCCCTGTGTACTGACCTGTGCCTTGCCCTTTAGAACCCGTCTCTCACCTAGCCCCTTGGTTTTCTGTAGATGCTGCCTTCCAGGTAGAACCATTGAACAGCCTGTATTCTGCTTTGTTTTTCCTAATAAGTAAAAGTCATTAACACATCCATAGATTAACACATTTGATTATTGGGATAAACTGCTGAATTTATTAAGTGTAATGTTATCTTTTTATTAGCACTCAATGCTAATCTTGAGTTCAGTCAAAGTGGGACACCCTAAAATGGAACAAATAAGTTTCATGCTGTAAATAAAATGAAAACAAATTATATGAATAAATAAATAAAAAACAAAATTATATTTCATGATTTGTCAAAATCAGTTTTAAGTACATTTTGCTGAACATGCTAGGATAGTAGCTTTCCAATAAAGCTTTCCATTTTATGATATTTTATTACCATGCTTCACAAAGCTAACATGTCAAGATATAGAAGGATGTAGTCTTTTTGAAGCATGATATCATAAACCTTACATGGCACCTTCTTCATCCAGCAGATCTTTAAGGACATAGGAGACTAGCGGGGACTGGTCTGATTTGACGTACCATGTTGAAGGACTTTTGTACTTTTAATATTATTTGTTAAGAATTTATCTGAATACATTTCATGCAGTTTGCAATCAGCAAAGTAACTGATCATGGTGAAATAGCTACTTGATTAAAAATTATGTTCTTTCTGGAAAATGAACTGGTTTAAAATGTAATAATTTTATTTATTATAATTCTTTCCAACAATTGTACCTATACATTGCTGTACATTCCTGTCTGGATTTTCTTCTACAATAAAGTTCTTCTTTGTGAATGTTTTAACTTTTCTATTAGTACATATACCTTTATACCCAAATATTCTTATTTCATACAGCCTGTAATCTACTTTATAACATGAAGAAAAAAAACAATGCTTGAACATTTTTAAATGATATTCTTTCTACTTTCCTTTTTATTTCACATTTTAAATTTAATCCATACTTATTGTTCATTAAATGCTTTATTGCTTCAAATTTAATCTAAAACCCTGACTCACTTTTGCTGTTAAAACTGTCCCATAACCATTTCTGGTCTGAGTTCAGTTCGTTTGGGGTCCATTTAGGGTGCTTTCACATTTAGGCCTAATTCTCTTTAAATGAATTGAACTCAGTTATGTTAAAAATGAACCAGAAAGGGAACCAGTTGTAACTGACCTCAGGTTGTTTTTTTTTTTTCATTTTCATAATGCAAGTGAACTTAAATAACATTCAGTTCTCTTTCTGACCATCTTTATCCCTGATGAGCTCTCAGGCTACTTGTTGCTCACACCACAGTTCCTTTTGAACTCAGACCCCATCTGTGTAATACTGAATTATGGATACGGTATACTGAAGATGGCCACTTCTCATGTGGGTCTGCTACATTTTCATGAATCATATGACAAAAATAGAACTGACATAAAATGTCAAAGCAGTTTAAAAAGAAACTAAAGAGAGAAACATGGAGGAGATATACTTTGCTGTAGAACCACACAATTGCATATGCAGCACTGAAGACAGGAAAAATGACCAGTGTGTGTGGTGAGCTTCAAGGTTTACGTGAAATATCACACAAATGGACCTGGATCACCTGGTTTTCACAATGCATAAATCAAGTGGATCACAAACAAACCCTATTGAGACAATCTCAGGAAACCTCGTAAGGTGAAGTGGGTTTGGTTTGGTTTGGTTTGGTTTGTGGGTTCGTTTAAGTTGGTCTCAATTTGTTTAACATGTTTGCATAAGCAAAATAAACCATGATTCAGTGATGTGAAACCACTTAAAATGGTTCAAGTACAATAACACCCCAAATCATTTACATACTCCAACACTATTCCTGCTTCCACAAAGGGCAGTTCTAGGTTCTTTTTTAGGGGGCATCAGATCCCATTTTACATATGTTTCCAATTTGGTTCTTTTGTGATCCGCTTGATAGGTGCATTGTGAAAACAAGATGGCCCTGGCCCACTTCTAGGGCGATTAAAAAAATGGAATAAATTGTTTATTTGCATGCATCCTGTTTATATCAAATAAACTGTTTATTTATTTCCTCAATTAAATTCATTTTCTTGCATTTTCTGTCCACTTCACTTAAATTTTTCTAAAGCGCTCCAGCAACCCACAAGCAAACTATCCTTCCTGTTATTTATTCATTTGAAACTCAATGACTGCGCCACAAGGTTTTCCTCTGCTGCTATATTTTTTATTTATTAAGATTTGTTATATATATATATTTTACTATTATCATATTTCAATAAATCTTACCTTGATATTTAATATTTGTGCCATTCAAAATCTATTGAATTCCTTTCAATATATGAGTATACTACATCTACGCGCATACACACACACACACACACACACACACATTTTCAGAATTTCAGAGCCCTGTATTTGTTTGTTGAAGTATCATCCATAGTGTTCCACATTCTCTTTGGGGGCAGAGCACCCCTAAAGGTAAACTCTTAGTATTAACCCACAGTGATAGGCGGTTCATTGTCCTTGGTGCTAATTGTAGAAAACGAAAAAAATATATATTATATCAAATAATTTTGTGAAATTATATCAAAAACACTAACCAGCAATGGAGCTGCCAAGTTAAGAAATAAAATATTGGTCCTAATCTTTTATTGTGGTATTTCACACATCATGAAGCAGCAGGAATATCTGATATAAGAGGACCTAATAAGGGCAGTGCTATGGTTACAATAATAGAACAATATTCCTCTAAAAGATATTTTTACATGGGATGGGGACATGGTGTTTAGATTGCCTTCCATTATACACTTTTTTCTTACTGCAAACATTGTTAGCAAGTCTGCAGAAGCTGATGTCATCTTCATCAATAGTTTTATTCAAAAAATAAACCATATTCACAAAAAGCAATTCATTCAACTGAGCACTTATCCAATTTTGACTATTTGAGTTTTGAGCAATCTCTACATCTTGTGACAAACTGAATTAACTAAATTTATTTGAAACTACCCTGAAAAGTCCCTGAAATAAAAGCAATGTTTCATTTTATACATTTGATTTTTCAAGAATCATGCATGTTACAAAATGTATATTGTATGCAAACATGCCATACTATAAAGCCCCCAAACATCTAATACTGTAAGTAAGGAATACTTATGTTTCATGATCCCTGTAGTTATCAGAAGTGTCCAAAACAGAAGACTTCATATAGTCAGATATAAAGCTTCATTCATTGCACAATGCCCTCCATGCCATTCAGACAGAAAACCAGCCTTAAATCATTTACCATACCAAAATGGGGGCATACTGTACACACACCGCAAATTCTACAGGCAGGGAGAAGCTTCGACCTTAATGCCATAATCAAACTTCCATTCCCCGTTCCCCCAGCCCCTCCAGACATGCCATCCGCTCCTGAACAGCTCTCTTAACCCTCAGATTGGCCCTGCAATCTCTTGCTCCCCAGCCAAATAAATGAGTGCACTCCTGCCTCCTACTCTGTTATAGTCTACCTGCCAGACCTGCACTCACTGGCAGTGTTCTCTCTCCCTCCACCCTTGGCCCAGCCCGGGTTTGCTGGCGTGCTGTTAGGCTCCCTGAGGTGGTGGAACTGGCACACACTGATTAGCAATGAATCAGTGGGCTGAGAGAAGCTGAGCATCAAGCAGCAGAGCTTGGGTGGTGTCTTCAGGATCTCCTGGCCTGCACACAGAAGTGAGGAGAGCCACTTGCTAGGAAGGAAAAGAACGGGCACAAAATGGGTAGTGATGGATTCAGACAGATGGTGCATCAGTTATTAACGCATTACCAGAGCACAGCCCTAATTTTCCGAGTTCCCAAATTTACATCTTGATTACGGACTTTTCATGCCTTTGTGCGCCTTTCGCTTCTTTTCCTTGCCAGTTCACCATTGTTCTTCTCTTCCTTTCCCTCTGCTCTTGTTCATGTATCCTTCCTCGCCCTTCTCTCCTCACTGTCCTCCAGTCTGTGCTTCTCTTTAGCTTGTGCTCCTCTCTAATTATCTTCCTCTCAGACTGTATGCATGGAAGGAAATCATTTCAGGCATCACTACCCATGGCTCTCTTATCGACAAATTGTGAAATGTATTCCCCAGATGTCCACTGTGCATATGAATACAGTCATATTTGAGCCCAGATACATCACAGTCTGACACCCTAAATCTTTTCGGAACCATGCCGCTTATTGTGAACTCCCTCCCCCTTCTGCTGCTTGGAATGCACACTTTCCCTGTATCCCCAAAACTTCAGTCTCCATCACATCATTCTGCTCTTAGGCTAATTATAAGCTCACAGCTCTGTTCTATATAAGGCAACTAAACCTTCTGGCACTGAAAGCATGAAGGTCATCTGCATGTTTAAGACTTTAACCTCTCTATAGAAACCTAAATCTCTTTTGTGTGACTTCCAACCTTTTTCACAACTCTTGCCATATTTGAGTTTAGTTCATTAACATTATAATTAATTAAAAAAAAGAAATACAAACAAAGAAAGCAGTATTAAGATGTGTAAGCTCAACCCTGCCAGAACATTTTAGGTATTTTTCAATTAGGGGTCATTATAACCACATTACCTGCCATAACCAATTATCAATAAATCTTTCAATAATGTTAAATAATAACCTGATTCATTTACCTTTCTAGGATTTAAACATTATACTAGAAAATTGAACTCGAGAAATGTTATCAAATAGAGAAATATGTACGTAGCTATTTCTTACTGAATATAGTTAATAAAGAATGACCAATGGCATAGTCTGACCATAGACAAGCCAAGAAGAACCAGCTTCATTATAAACAAAGGTGTTGCTAAACCTGTCCTAGCCTTAACTCTGACTAACATAACCAAGCTGTGAATTCTTACAAATTTGCAACAGTCAGAAATCTTGATAGTCAAATTTTTTTATTGCTGGAAAAGTGAAATCAATTCTAGTGTAATTCCAGCACTCCATCCATAGACCAGCCATTAAGTGTTCTGATCTAATTACTCAACAGAAAGCAATAAGGGAGTTAGACAGTTAGAATTTTATTAATTATAGCATCAGTGAAACATTGCAACATGAGAGCATTTTGTTTAAAACATTACTCAGATCAGAACATGATGCATGTACATATTTCATTAATCATCTTTCTGAGAATTACCAGCCCCCATTTAATTAGTGCTTCATTGACTTAACTGTTCACAATAGGGTATACACTGCTATGTGTTACAGACATACCCCATGTAAAAGCAACAACTGGTAACTCCCAAAGCAATATGCTACCAGTATTTAATCGATTTAAGCATTCCCTATCATTAAATGGGTTTGAAGCTTGACCAGACAGCGAGTACACCAACACCTCATTAAACACATAATACTGGCTTAAGGCTATGGTATGCAACATGAGAAGTGAAGAGACCAGGTCTTAAATTACTTTTCTCTTGCTCCTTCTGCACTTCAATTAGGACCAGGAGATAAATTTTAGATTAGATACAAATGACTCAAACTTTAACAAGAAGAACCTAGCCACCACATTTCAAGACTGTTTGTATTAAGGCCCTGCTGCAAATAACAAGGTACGTTTTAGAACTTTAACAGACTTTCTGTGAAGATTTGCAGTCAGTCAGGTCATTGTATAGTTTCAAATTAGTAGTAGTTTACTCTTGATACCATTTCACCACCAATTTAAAGGGTTTTGTCAGTTCATCAGCATAGTGGAAAATTCTCCAGCATGTAACCACTGGGTGTGATTCATACCAATGTTATCATGAACCTCAAGGTCAAACTGCAGCTGTTGAAGTATGAAGGATTGAAACTCCGAGAAATTACACATGTATAGATTAACTAATCAAATTTTAAATATGATAAGTAGTGTCACAGACCCTCCTACTTGATGAGTCCACCAACTTCATATAGATGGTTTCCTCTTTTAAAACTAACGGTCCACTCTACCCAACATCTGCATATTATATAATCTTCAAAGAGGCAAAGGGCATATTTCATGTTGCTCCACTGTGTTAGTATATAATTTTTTAGGTTTAACTTTCTGTTCCAGTCATCCTGATTTACTACTTCAAGACAATGAAAGACACATCCAAAGTACAATGACACTTCCACCAAAGTGCATAGTTAGTAAGTGGTCACACCATTTGTAAAACTCCTTTAAGGCTTGAACATTTGTTCTTCAGTGAGACTAAGAGTACAGAACATTGAAGGTCACATCAACACTATGGGTACACAGCATTCTATCTGCAGAATTCAGTCGATATCGATCACATCCTGTGTCTACCTAGTGAGTTTCTAAATTACAGTTGTGTACTGTATCTCTAGAGAATCCTAAAAAAACTCTCTCTCTCTCTCTCTCTCTGTCTGTCTTAAGTGGTGTAATTGTGCTTCTGTGTGCACACAGCTGCAAAGAGAATTCAGTTTGTTAAACAGAGACACTATTCATTATCCCCACAGCATGTCAGCACCTCAACTAGCACAAATAAGTAAAGAATTATTCCATCAAGAACAAGTGCTTCAGTGATATTTGCTCTCATCAGTGACATTTGCTCTCATGTTTCCATTTTCATTTATTTTCCTCTAGTTCATCACTATTGCACTACTTTTGACTTGAACTTAAGTTTTTTTCTGCATTAAACTACTTTATTTTATTTATTATTTCACAAGATTTGTTTTCCATATTTACTTACACAAATACATTTATAAAACTGGTTCCTCCCTCTACAAATTCAGAAACACTATTTTGCACAGCTATTGAAGGACCTCTGTCCAAAATGTCCTGTTTCTTTGGAATCCTTGTCTACTTCACTATAATTTTGAATATTTCTACTCTCTTATTACAGTGCATACAGTACACTGCAGTTAAACACCTGGAATCATCGTTGTATATAGTTTTGCAAGAAAAGTGCTTCTGAATTTGTGACATTGGCTCAAATAGAAAAAGAAAATGAAATTATGCATTTTAACTTACACCCTCAGCAATGACATCTTATCAACATTCATGACACGTAGAAACATAAAAGGATGGCACCCGCGCCCGAATATACAAAATCGCCCAAACGCCCGTGCGCGCGCACACACACGCACACGGGTGCAAGCGGACGCGACGTAAGGTGGAATATGTATCCTAATCGACATTAAAGTGTTACCAGTGGTAGTAGGTTATTTGCTAAAAGTCATGAGAATTAGGTCTGTTCATGAGTTAGGTCTTTGAAGAAGATTCAGTGGGTGTCTCAGTTTTTGTAACTCGTGCATTTTTCGAAAACAAAAGAGTATAGGTAAATAATTTGGAGAAAACGACGTGCTCTGTCAGTAGTCTCCATAAATGTGAAATGAATACGACCATATTTTACAAACTGGCAGGTGCAGTAGATACCGTCCCCGTTGCAAGATAAACCTATCACATAACCAGACGGATAGCGTGTGCTTGGTCCAAAACTAACTTTCCAGAGATCAAGGAAACAGAATGAAAGATAACGTGTTTAACGAATAACCTAATCATGCAATAATCCTCTGTGATTCAGTAACTGAGTGTAAACATATTAATCAACGCATCCATATTACTATAACGTGAGTTCACAACACAAGTCCTCTATTTGGTTTTTTTCCGTTTTGTGCGACAGCGGCTAACATTAATTTCCCTGTCATTACTTATACACAACCACCGATATGTCTAACTGCAAAATCAGTTTAACCTATGATTACAGTAATTTCTAACACACTGAATGAATTACCTATTTTACTGGACAGGTACGTTCATTTTAGAATTAAGGGTCAACTCACCATGTTGGCTTGAAAACCACGCAGATCAACTCTGAATGGGTTCATACAGCACAGGCTAAACGAGTGAAATGCATCCCGTGAACGTCCACACACACCACGCAATGTAAGACTGCTCTGTTTTTCACCGGCATAGAAGGATGCGTAACATAAGAAAGCGGTATTAATCCTTGTCAGTTCCCCGATAGAAAATTCTTAGACCCGGTCAGATATGCGACTGTTTTCGCACGACAGCCAATGTTACTCCAGTTTAGCGTTAAAAAGTTGCATAAACTGGGCGCCTGCCACCATGCTACCAGGCGTATCTGTATCTCTCTCTCTCTCTCTCTCTCTCTCTCTCTCTCTCTCTCTCTCTCTCAATCTCTCGCTCTCTCTCAGTAAATGCGTAACACCATATGACGCGTAAGCAGAAATCTTATTTGCTTGCTAAAGGTAAATCGCCGAAAATTTTTCTCCACGTCGTGTGAACGGGAGGTCTGCATTGCTGTCAGTCTTTAATATATATCTAAACAGCCAATAGCTTGAAACAAGAATACAACACACGCAGAAAAGAGTTTTATCGGAATACCCGTACGTTCGTTAGGGATACGTAACTTACAGAATATTTCAGAATGTACTTAGAAAGGGATATGATGCTGAGCTCAAAGGATCTAAATAGCTAATTCATCATAAACTTGTCAGTAAAGTTAACTACTGATATGACAGAGTAGTGCACCCTGCATTTCTCTGTACAGTCTAGATGAAGCACACAATCTTAACCTCTGAATTGTAATCGTGTATACTGTGCAACATTTACAGCGTGATCTGTATTTAAAGAATCAGAGGTATTAAATGTCTTCATATATGTCAAAAGGATCTATGCTACATTCTTTTCAAACTACAGTGCTTTCAAATATTGCACTGGCACTTTTTCTCTTTATTTCTCGCTCTCTTTCTCTCGCTCTCTCTTTCACACACACGGCAACTATACATAAACATTTGCAAAAAAGTATGCACATTTTCTTAAACAAATACTACAGGAAGAACGTTTAATTTGAAAAGAATTGAGCAGGTGGCGAGAAAATTGAACTGTGAAATTGTACAGCTTAACAGCGTAGTGTAACTCTAGGAGGTTGAAGCTTGATGATCATTCACAATAGCCACGGTAACGCCACACCTCTGAATGCACGCTAGCCCCAACACAAGTGTACTTACACGCAGTTCTTTTAATACAACTGAATAGGAAGAATCAAATGACCGACAAAATGCCAGTCACTTGCACCCATGATCATAATGCATAGCAATGGCTTGCCTGTGATCAAGGTGAGTTAGCCTTGATATTGCTGTCCTGCTGATTCACAAGTTTTGTAAGTGAACACAGCTATGATTCCACAATTTACAAACTTAGCTCGTGGCCTCCAACATAGCAAACCACACAACGCAAATGATCTTAATCAAAAATAAACCATGGACCAAAATAAGCTTAGCGCTTACAGGAACATCTGTGATTCAGAGAAAGTAGCTCCACCCTCTGCAGAGTAGATTAGTGACAGCCTTAGGAGAGCAATGTGGCAATCATAAAATGAATTGTGCAAGGGCATGAAAATAGATGTGTGTGTGTGTGTGTGTGTGTGTGTGTGTGTGTGTGTGTGTGTGTGTGTGTGTGTGCATGCGTGCGTGCGTGTGTGAGAGACAGAAAGAGAAAAGAGAGAGTGAGTGTTGGTGTCTGTGAGAGAGACAGGCCTCTTCAAGGTCAATATAGTCATTTGCAAGCAATGCAGGCCAATTATATCAGGAGAGGTTTGGAGTAGATTTAAGAAACTAATACTTTTTTCTCTCTAGGTAGAGCCAGTATTTTACCCACTCATGTGCATTTAGAGTGTTTCTACAACACCTTTTAAAGCCAATACCTGCAATTATCCCTGGCAGTAACATAGCAAAGTAAGTTTACAGATCTGCTAATCATTAATGAATCCACTTAGCAACACTGAGCAAGCTGTCTGTTAGTGTGCTACAGTGTAGCAACAGGCTTGAGCAGACACCCACTCCACCTTCAGCTGAAACAATGTACCTAAATTAGTTTAAGAAGGTTCTCACACACACACACACACACACACAAACACACTGAAACAGAGTACTGTACGTATCATAAACTACAGACACACCTTAAATAGAATCAGCATAAGAACAGACATGTCATTTCAACCCAAACATATCACTGGTGGAGGGGAGATGGGGTCCCTCTGGTCTCTACTTAAGTCTTTTATGCTCTCAGTTCTCCGCTGATGCATTAACAGTACAGACCTCCCCATCTCTCAAAGGACACTGTACACCACACAACTGTCCCCACTCTAAATAGAACCCTTATGCATCAGTGACTATCTGCTTTCGTCTATAGCATCTGTAAATGCCAAAAAATGTTAATGCAAATGTAATCACTTAAATAGCTGCAACCGTTGCAGATTCTCCTTGAGCTGCCGCATTTCCCACCTCTCTGTGCGAGTGGAGACGTAGCGATAGACACAGCAGGCTGACAAAAGTCTCTTCTGTGGTAAGAGGCATATGATGAGGCTGCCCACATCAGGAACAGTGGGCTGTCCAAGAGCAGTCATTTTCCATGTCACACTGCTAATTCTTCCTTCTAAAGCTTCATCTCTGAGCGTCCCAGAGATGTGTTTAGGGTTCGCCTCGTGCTTTCCCATTTTTTCTAGCGGGTTTTCCATCATGAAAATGTACGTTAGGATATCTGAAAAGAAAGGCGAAAAATCCAAAGAAATATTGCTAAAAAAAGTTTTTCATTTGGATAAGGTGGAAAAACTTGGAATATCGATACATGTAAATGTGAAAAAGGTGTGAACACACGATGATGTCTGCAGCCAAAATTGACATTATTCCATTCCACATGACAATATCACTAGAAACAGTAATCTACAACAAGAATATTGGGTGAAATCTCTTCATTTTGTACAGAAATGTGCATAATATTTGCTAAACATTTGATTAGAAACCCAAATTCGCCCTGTCCCTTTCCTTCTATCTCTCTCTCTCTTTATCTCTCTCTGTGCCACACTGCATGGCATTAGGGTGCCATATATAGATTCTTTAGTGTCCAAAATGCCACACATCCACATTTAATCACCTGCTGAATTCAGGCGTTTTGCAAGATTTTTGTAGAATACATTTAGACTTCACCAGAGCAAGAAAAACAAACACAAAAATAATTGTTTCTAGGCGTACAGTTTATAGATAAACATTTCACATGTCCCTCAGCTGGTCTATAGAATGATAGCTGACCAAAAGCTCTCTCAGTTCATGACTCATTAGCTGCAAATGACAGACAGGTGATCCTTGCACCTTGTTACTCCAAAACCTCATTAATATCGTCCTCTTTGCTCCTGCAGGCGACACATTCATGGCAGCAAGTGTCCGTCACCCTGATTGGATCTGACCTTGACCTCTGCTGCTTCTCTCACAGATCAATGATACTGCGGAGAAGGGCATCTGGGCAAGCTCCTCAAATCGCCAGCGAACGTGGCCCACATACCCCTCCAGCGGAAGCTGGGTAGCGGCATGTGCTGGTAATTAGAAGCAAGGAGCGTTCATGTGGGCCAGGTCTCATTAATAGCAATACTGACAGGCATCTCCTTCAAGCCTGTGGAGCATCAATGCCAGGCAGATGCTCTACCCCGTCGAGATTGTCACTGCACATCTCATTACTGCCTGTAAATGACTTCCCACACACATCTGTGGAGACCAAAAACATGCACGAGTGTTTTGTCGCTACTTGCGAGCCCAAGAAATTAGCCCCGGGTCATTAAGAGAGGCAGGGCACGTTGAGCTCTCAGCAAAGAGATGTCTGCGAGCTGTTTTTCGAACTTTGGTAAATAGCACTGGGCGCACGTCATGCACTGAGTAGATTCACACTGAACTTGCTCTTCGTTCAAGCCCTGGGGATTGGGGTAGGCTGGGTGTGAGGCTGTTGTGCAGCACCGCAGGTTCTAAAGATCGCAATGCAAGGAAGAGTGAGCTCACAGGCTGGAGAGAAGGGAGGCACATGACGGTGTGCTAGAGAAGCAGAACTAAAGCAGAATTTTCAGCTGCCACTCAGTAAAACCAACACGACTATTCCATACAAAAAAATGCCCTGGGGCAGATTATTATGTTGAATTGACAGATTTAACCGCAATAGCTGATTTAACACTTGGGATTTTAAATACCTTTGAAGGTATTTGAAACTATAAACAGCTCCCGTAACACCAGCATTATGATACCTTCTCACCGCTCATGTGAAAGGGAAAAGCTTCTTTTTTGCTGTTGCGACTGTTGATTCCTTGCATGAATCAGCAGCCTGAAC
The DNA here is from genome assembly GCA_028565775.1 of Sternarchorhynchus goeldii. Taxonomy (NCBI): domain Eukaryota; kingdom Metazoa; phylum Chordata; class Actinopteri; order Gymnotiformes; family Apteronotidae; genus Sternarchorhynchus; species Sternarchorhynchus goeldii. The sequence continues at coordinate 7,900,967 of JAOXYF010000009.1, forward strand.
ATTTGCACACAAACCAGCTGTACCTCCTAGAGGACACCCACACACAGACGACTACAAAAGGGATTTTACAAGTCAAAAATGTGTCACACCGGTGGTTTCCGTGCTTCACTGTTCCAAGCTTTGCAACTCTCTGTCTGTCTGTCTGTGTGTCTCTGTCTCGCTCTGTTTAAAACACACAAACACAAACAAGCACAGAATAACATGTTGTCAGTAGTAATGAATTGGTTATTTTACATGAACAGGAGTGGAGCATTGTGGGTCAATCACCACACAGCTGTATGGGGCATCCCTTTGCCCTAGAGTTTTATGTTTCTCTGAAGCAGGTAATTTGAATATATGCATATGCAATAGCAGGGGCAAGGGAGGGGAGGGGTCAGGAGAGGATGGAGTGAAGCACCTATCAAGCTCTACCCCCTGAGAGCTATTCTGCAGCTCTAATGAGCTTCACCTGCAAGCAACAGACAGCAGACTACACTCTTATTCCAGACACATATGCTACAGAATGCCCTTCTCAGAGGCCACAGCTCTAATGAGAAATGTAAGCAGTTAGATGAGAAAATCAGTGTGAGAAAAATCACAATTAAAGTATATGAGTGAGTGTACCCTGACCTATACACAAGCATAAATAGACAGGACCTGTCCATGGTGCTGCAACCAGTGTGAAATAATTTTTTTACGCTAGGTTTTTCACAGAACAGTCAATAGGACTGAAACACACAATTAAATACATCAATAAAACACTTTTACTGTGTTATTCATAATAATGATAAGAAAATCACAGAAATGCTAGTACACAGAGCAGACACTCAGATATGCTAAATTATACTATCATATACTTTAACTCCCAGGAGAACTAAGACCCAGAAATGGAAAGAGGTGAAGGTAGTTCAGGATTGGAAGAGATGGTATAACAGTATGAATATTTTGCTCCTTTCTTTTATGATTCCTATTTTTTCCCCAAAAATAGACTATATTTCAGTTAATGAATCAAAAAGTGATGGTACAATCTTGTCCCATAAACTTCAAGGGTAGAGGTTTTCAGATACTACATAGAAAAACCGATCAGAAGACTCCGATCAGTCTTCAAAAGGGCAATGTCCTTTGATCCCAACTGCACGCCTTGGTGTGTGTATGTGTTTACTTAAAAGTGTACATGTCAATGTTTACTTAAATGTGGTGATACTTTACAGTGTTGCTACATGACATAGTATGTCACTGAATTTGACTGTGGCAAGTTTCAAGAGACATTCAACACTGTTATGAATGGAACTGATTTCGTGAAATCAGATGGTTCTTTTTTGATAAGACGAAGAAGAAGAAAGAAAAAAGGTAATTCATATATTATTTGAATGAGTATAAATATGGACCTGGACAGCAAGTCTAACTAAAGCCTAATTTATCTGATCTTATCAAAAAAACTGTCATAGCTCTTTAACAAACGACTTTCATTCCATCTCTATAAACCTCCGCTGTCTGTTTGTAAATGATGTCACCTCAAATGAGCTGTGAAAATAATTTTCCTCATGGGAGGAGAACAAGATAGGACATTGAATCCAGTCTGAGCCAGAGACTCAGAAGATACATGTAACCAGGGCCACAGGAAAAATTAGGAACCAACACACACACACACACATACACACACACACACACACACACTAACAGCCAATTTAGATGTTTCAGGGTGATTTTTTCATACCCACAGAGTCAAGATACCATTCACACAAACCCTAGGTATTCTAGTAGTGGGGTGCAAATGCTGGAATGGTGTTGTGGATAAAACAGATATTTCTAGGGTAGAGAAACTGAGATTACACCATAGAACACAGAGCCCTGATTATCAGCATGGCTTCTGCTCAACACATGAGAAGACAAGGTGCCTTGTTTAAGACACAGGATTGTTCATCAGCCTCCTCCTGCCAGGCCAGTGATGGGTATGGAGAGATGAAGGAACAGTTCTAGCAAAAGCTTCCTTCTTGCAAACATTCTGATCCTGTGCCATGTGCTTGCAAGGCTGTTTAGCATTTCAAGACGGCTTCCGTCGCCTTAAGTAAAGAGCAAAGATGTCAAACCCGAATCAATCATTCTAAACTGTGCACTTGGCATTCTGACTGAAGAATGAGGTATAACTGCTAGCAGTTTCTGAAAATCAATTGATAAAGTGTTTATACCTCAGACTCTCAGTAAGAAGCCGTGAGCTGATTAAAGCTAGAGAGCATAAGGTTGATTTACACTAATCACATATTTAATCATATTTGTTTGTTTACATGTTTTAATTTTTGTTTTCTCATATTCCTTTGGAGTTTTTATGATGGTTTCTGTAATCCATTGTTCAAGGGATCACAATATGTAATTTGCTTTTCATATTGTGTGAACCCGTCAGATCTTGGTGTTACACTGCCTCAAAAACATAAATCAATTCAGATGTCAGCTACTTTCTTTGAAGAATTCCCTCACATCAGGTTTCCTTGGTTTCCATAATGATTTTCCATGCAAAAGTGAAAAGCTGCTCAAGGTAGTATTCTGCCTGCAGATACTATCATAACTAAACAGTAGATTTTTAAAACAGACAGATTCAGAAATAAAAATGTAACTTTGATAATAAGATCACCAAGCAAACGCAATGTCTGAAAACAAGGTTATGCAAAGATAGTGATGGTAGAACCAGGACGTGTTGCATTAAGGCAATCAGTCACCACCCTCTTTGGGGAAAATTAATGGAAATATAAATCAGGCAGCATTTACCAAGGCATGTTGAATGTCTCACTCTTCTAAAGCTTAAAATGAAGCTACGTCAGAGCTTAGAATAAAGTTATGATATCAAGATACATGCTAAATAATCACCTTCACACGTCCTTTATACCATATATACAATTTAAGTTAGCCATCCTCAAGGACTTCACCAATAGCTTATGATCAGTTTATGACTGTATATTTTTTTGACAGCAGCCCTTCCCTTCCCAACACAGCAGTTACTTGTATGTGTGTGAAAAACTCCAGCCACATTGCTGTGCTTGATGAACCTGAATTAGCTCAGCACCTGTGACCAAGGCACTTCCATTTCAGTATCAGCGCTGTGGTGGGAATGGACTGCTACTGAAATAATACCTAGTCATCAGTGGTCCTGAGGGCAGAGGCTGGCCTGTGTTGAACAGGGAGAAAGGCTGCTTCTGCACCTGTAATACAGGAATGACTTACAAAATTGCCAGTAAGTGAAAGCACAAGATGGTAAGTGTATATACATCTTTACATTTTATAAAAATGTATATAGAATGCCTTACATTTATCACATCTTTATACTTTACATCGTGTTTTTCATGTTATGTTATGTTATGTTATGTTTCCATAGAAAAAGACTTTCCAGACAGAGATCCATCACTGCATCACAGCTGTGCAAGCAAAGTATAATCTGGTTCTTTCTCCCACAAATTAAGAAGCACTTTACGTGCACAGCTGATAAGCAACCTCTGCCTAAAACATCCTGTTTGTGAGGAAACCTTGTGTACGTCGCTACAGTTTTGAAATCAGTTACATCTCACTTGGAATCATCTTTGAATATGTATACATGCAGCTGTATTGTTATGTACTGTTATTACACAGTAATGAGACCTAAGCAATATCTGAACTGCAAGTTTAACAGTCGGCAATGCCGTTTTCCTTGGGGAAAATTCTTTAGTTATTGCATATTAACAATAACCGAGCGATATTAGCATCATTTACTACCCACGGGTTGATTCATGTCTGTGATTCTCTCTTTAAAATGGTGGGTGCAGCTGAATTCAGTACTATTCCTGAAATAACGTCATTTAAAATAGCATTAAAGGGCAGCCACCATGTACCCACCCCACCCCAACTCCCCTTGACTGGGCTGAAAGCCTGTCCAACAAAGCTGTTCTGGTGTGGGGCTGTGCTGGAGTCATCTATCATTCGACCAATCCATATACCTTTATAAGAAACCAGGCACCAAGTTTTTTTCCCAGCGAAGAGGGCTCACATTATATCAATACATTTAGCTAATTAGCTAGGAGAGCCGACAGCAATGTATCGGTACAAACATAATCACTTTCACCAACAGTAAAATAGTCATTTGTAGCTAACCTACCTATCTGTAAGTTAGGTGCTTTTCTTGTGCCTCAGTGACATGAAATGTGTAAGATCTCCATGTGTCCTCATATGTCCATGTCATCCATCATATGCCTCATTAGTAGAGGTGGCAGGAGGTGGGACAGGTGTCTCCACACATGCAGGTATTGTAGTATAACTTAAAGTGTCAGGAGTGTGAAAGTGCACGGTTTTAATAAAAAAAATCATTCTAGGTCTAGCAACGAAATGTTTGGGGCCCAAACCCCAAAGGCTGACTCCTAACAAATGCCCCTGACATATACACTATCAACCTGAATCACACACCACCTGCCCTGTCTTTATTACAGCCTCTTCTCTTGTGAAACCTGTCTTTTTATCCAAGGAAAATTGGTGACTTTCTGGGGCTACCAACAAATATCTCTCTGTCTTTCTCTCTCTCTCTCTTTCTCTCTCTCTTTCTCTATTTCTCTCTCTCACACACACAAACACACACACACACTTCAGATTCACACTCTCACCAGCAGCACTGTCCTGGCCCACAGTAGATAATTATTTTTCCTACCAGGGGCACGAGAACTCTGGAGAGACTATTAGGACAAAGACTCTAGTAATGAGAGGACTGGAGCTGCTGGGTTTCTTTCAAACAGGTGTGCTTCTTCTCAAACTTCACACACTCTGAATAACTCTAATATTCATTTCTCACAGACTTAAGTAACAAAGTATTGGCACTCAAAGAGAATACTTAAATTATGAAATGTGAACTGATTATGGAATCGTAAAAAAGAGGTCAGGGCAGGACAGGAATTGCAGCTTGCTTACTTCATACATGTCTTTACTTCAAACACGTCCTTTTCTCTAAGATCGGCAGGAGTGTTTAGGTACGGAACCATTATTTCAGTTCTTTAATCTTCTGCCAATTCCACTGCATTGATTCTTTCAAAACAGTATTGCAGTGGAACTTAATTAAACTCAAATTGTTTAAATAAAATCATTATCCAAAGTACCATATATGTTCAAATGTTATTTAAAAATATAACCTTGAAACTCAATTTACTCTAAAACCGGAGGAAATGTTTTGAGGTTTGATATCCCCTATAATTCATAAACAGCTCATAATACAAAACCATCAGCCAATTTATCTTGAGAAACATGTTTTGAAGCACCATTTTGTATACATGATCATTCTTTTGTAATGAATTGAATCAAAGTACCCCATACACTGACTCATGATGCGTGTAATTAAGCTGCTCTGTGAGCTTAAGGCACCTAAAGAGAATTGTGCTTATGAGATAAACACACACTGTGAACAAACTTCAACAAAATGACTTTAAAATCAAAGAACGTAGTTTAAAAATAATAATAAATGCTTATGCAAGCCCATTTTATTTTGAACTTTAAAGGTTGGACTTTGGTTTAAGCAGCTGGTTGCCTGTTGACGGACTGCGTGGAGTAGCCTCGGGATTTTTAGGGTTTTTTTTTTTTCTTGTGTTAGAGGCTATATAATGAGCACGTGGAGCTCAGTAGAGGTGGAGAGAAGCACTTTAGGTTGTAAGGAGTATGAGCTGAAAGCTTGAAGTTGCCTGTGCTTTCCCTCTCTCTCTCTCTCCGTCCCTGTCCACTTCCTGTGAAATAACATCCCTCCCACTCCCATCTAGTGGCCAGCGATGACATCCATGAAAGCGGAGAGGCAGGGAGAGAGGGGTGAAAGAGAAGGGAGAAAAGATAGTGTGAGAGAGAACTTAATGCATCATAACGACCCTTGACCTCACTTAACATCGGAGGGGTGTGTGGGGGGTGGGGGGGTTCTCTTTATAGACGTTCACCACCCTGGGCTAGACATCAGTTTTATTACTGGTAGTCTGTGGCTCCACTAAATGTTCTAGTTAGGAATTCTTTCCTATCCACAGTTACAGGCATATCTTATGAATTATTGCCTATGTGGTGTGCTGCTTGTGCATCTTCCCCAGCGAACGTGTGTGAGGCTGTAAGTGAGTGTAGTCCTGTCGCTGTGATGTGTGGAGGGTGACACCTGAGCTACAATCAGTCAGGTGAGTGTGCGTGTGTTAGAGAGAGACAGAGAGAGAGAGAGAGAGATCGATCCCAGAGGGAAATTCATGAACGAAAAACTCTAAAAAGCTCTAAAAAACGGAAAAGGTAGCTGATCGTGACGGTGCAGGGAGTAAAGTTTGTGACTTAATGCATCATAAATGAAGAAAGGAGTGAAATCGGTTAACTGAGCATTAACTGAATGAGGCTGCTAGTTTAGTGCATTACATAATGATTTTTTTTTATTTTGCTTCCTTACACACTTTTTGGACCACTGTATTATCTCCACATGGGTCCGTTTGAAATATGCTCTCAGAAAAGAAATAATAGAGGCAGATGTTTATTTTTAAAGTGCCCTTCTAACCAAAACGGTCACTACCTGAAAGTGCTATAGTTATTTGACCACAGTCTGCTAGATTACACTGAATTCAGTGGTAAGGTTGTCAGGAGCAAACAAGGTTCACAGCTGAACAGCCCCGTGCAGGCAGCTTAGCCGCCGAGCACAGCAGTACAGGACTAGTCCTTTCTCTGCAGGCTCACAGCATAGGGTTCAGGCACCTGTCCAATTCCATACAAGAACTGATCTCCATTATAGAGTTGCCTATAACACAGACGTCTCAGGACTCTGCTTTGTTGTCAGTAATACTATGCCACATTGCTCTCTGATATCGCATCACTTCTTCTCTATCACTTCTTCTCCATTAGACATTATTCATGTCTAATCTTCATATAACAAGGTGCCAATGGACAAAATGTACAGTCATAAAAAAATCCACATAGAGGCATGATTTAAACACCACAGTAGCAGCAGTAGTAGAAGCTTTTAGGTTTTAGGTCATGAGCCAAGCGACACTGACACTGTAAAAGATGCAGGAGAGAAATCGGATTATGAGAACAGAGGCAGCAGACTGTGTGTGTGTGTGTGTGTGTTTGTGTGTGTGTGTCCTTTTGAGCTTTGCAATTTGGAGACATACTAAGTATATGTTCATCTTTACCCTTGAAAGGGGCAGTGTTTGTGTGTATGTGTGAGAGAGAGAGAGGTGGGGGAGTGCATACAGAAGGCAATCTTGACTCCCTTGGAGCTAATTATGGGTCGACTCAAAGCTCAAAGACATCAGAACAAAGAGTAACTGTCAGTCAGAAGTCAGTCAGACACGAATGTGTTTGCAATAGGCCTTTACAAGAGTTTAAAGTCTCAGCTGGCCAAAACAACCTGAAACTCTCCTCAAAGCTAAACGACTTTAGCTGAGGGCACACTAATGTCCAATGACAGCAAACCTCTGCAGACAAGCAGCCTACAATGAGCAGGAACACAGAGATGAAAGAGTAACTTATAGAAAACTAAAACTCTATCAACCTGATGTCAAATTGTGTCAGATTCACTCGTGACGACGAGACTGTAGGCAGAAAAAGAACAGCCATGACTATGAGGGTTTGTGTTCCACACCAAGAACCAATGCCTGTTTAGAGCCATCAGAAGCTCACTTTGATCCTAATGGACAGTGGAGATGAGGACCGAGTGGACTTATGAATAAATAAAGCATAAGAAGACAGGAAAGAAACAGATGTGGAAAAGACAAGAACACCAATAAGGCATGAGGACTGAAGCAGATTTGGGGCAGAGAGAGGGGGACCCATCCTGCAGAGAGAGGGGGACCCATCCTGCAGAGAGAGGGGGAGCCGTCCTGCAGAGAGAGGGGGAGCCGTCCTGCAGAGAGAGGGGCAGCCGTCCTGCAGAGAGAGGGGGAGCCGTCCTGCAAAGAGAGGGAGCCATCCTGCAGAGAGCAGGGGAACCGTCCTGCAGAGAGAGGGGGAGCCATCCTGCAGAGAGAGGGGCAGCCGTCCTGCAGAGAGAGGGGGAGCCATCCTGCAGAGAGAGGGGCAGCCGTCCTGCAGAGAGAGGGGGAGCCGTCCTGCAAAGAGAGGGAGCCATCCTGCAGAG
>JAOXYF010000009.1:7909134-7920326 GCA_028565775.1 Sternarchorhynchus goeldii
AGCAGGGGAACCGTCCTGCAGAGAGAGGGGGTACCGTCCTGCAGAGAGAGGGGGAACCGTCCTGCAGAGAGAGGGGCAGCCGTCCTGCAGAGAGAGGGGGAGCCGTCCTGCAGAGAGAGGGGCAGCCATCCGGCTGCATACAGGTGACAAAAAATAAAACACAATAAGGAGATACCTGTACGGTTCGAAACAGCATAACTGTTTTGCTGATGAGAGATGATAAATCAGAAGGCAGCTTGTCTTCCACTAGGCCCGTGCTTTGGCAGGAACCTGCTCATAGTTTAGGGCTCGAGAAAAAGCAGCCTACTGAGGTCCTGAGTGATGCCCTAATACTCAGAGCAAGTGCTGTGCCTCGCTCCAAACACCTTTTCACAGGAGTCAGCAGCTTTCCATAAGATACACTGACTAGAAATATATATGCCCCAATACATAAACACACACACACAAATCTCGTATCCCTCTAGCCTCTTGCCTTTTCAGCATTACCAAACTAAAACTTCTTACTATCCAGCTAAGCTCTGGTAGCCCCCCCTGAATCATACATGCACATACTTACACACACACACACACACACACACACACACATTAAAATGTATTAATATACATATACATTTATACATACATGCACCACATACAAATACACACACACACACACACATATACGCACACAAACACACACACACAAAATCAGTCTGCTAATCATCAGGTTTAACTCATTCTACTGGGGGTGAAGGTGGGAAGGATTCATGAGAATTAAAAAAAAATCATTCAAACTCAGAGCACAAATGCCTGAATAGCAAAAATACCAGTCCATTAGAATCACTCTAGGACACACACTCACCATTGTGCAACAGTATGGACATGACGACTGATATCTCCGGCTCATCCACTCTGGTGGAGAGCTCCACCTACAAAGCTACAAAGCTTTTAGCACATTAATCCTTCCAGCTAGTGCCACTTTACCTAAGCACTTTTATCACCACCACATGAAACTACATTTACTAAATCCAATCAGATGACATTTTGTAACATCAAAACAGTTTTGTGCTTTTTTTTTTACTCGAGCACTTGCACAGTGACATATGGTGCTGGTCTAACTGCAATGTCCTATATATCTGCACCCAAGAAACCAGCGCAGCACATACATTTTACAACAGTGTACAGGCTTCCAGCGCCATTGAGGCAGTGCTCTGTCTTTATAAAGCTTCATAAAGCTAGCCTATATTTCCTAAATGCCAAACGCTGCCAAGCGTATACCCCTGGTCTACAGCTCCAAAGATGCTGGCTGTGAGTATTAAGGATATGTTAATGTGTTGTCCTGAATATCTTCTTCCTTTTCCCAGTACATACCAGTAAAGATGCCATTTAAATCTCAATGTTTATCAAAGTCACTAAGTACTAAAGTACTTAGTAAAGTATTAATTTAACCATTTACATTCCAAGACAACCAAGCACATATTCTCTAATGACCACATAAATGCTCTGTCAAATCTGATTTACAGGCAACTTCATGTTTGATCCAGTTGTGAGTGGATTGACAGCCTCCCTGGACTAGTGTGTGTGTGTGTATGCGTGCGTATTTATGTGAAGATTGACTGCAAGGACATATGTAGCCCCAGACCTCTTGCTCAGTTTTAGCATGGAGCTTGGTTTCCCTACCAACTCTCTACATCATGGTTACTCACTTTATAAATACCTAGATCTACTTCTGCCCTCAGAGAGATGCATTGATGTGCTTCTGGAACCATTTGAGCATTTTTCTACTGCATATTGTAAGGACTGAATAATGTGTCACCAAGGAGTTAACAAGCATATTTATAGAGAAAAGTTCTATATCCAGTAGTCTTGTGTGTGGTGTGTGTGATGTGTGTGTGGGAGAGGGGGTGTCTATGAACTTTGTTTTTTGTAGGGTTTTTTTTAGTGTTTTGGTCAGTGACAGTTTTTGTAAAGAAAATCCATTTAACCAATTCGTAGGCAACAGCACAGGTAATTATCGACTGGTTTCTATGTACCGTTGCTATATACCTTATAAGGACTGTTATTACCAGCACACTCTCCCATTAGCTATATGTCTTCTAATGGAGTGCAATGAGGCAAAATGCACATTATCAATAACTAAAAAGACCTCAATTACTTAAGAGCTCTTATCAAACTAATTAAATGTCCACTAGACAGCTCAGTGATCTCCGTACAGGGAGAGCTTTCACTAGTCTTCAATTACACCCCCTCTCAGAGGACCAAAGTAATTCTGCTCAAGTACAGAAGTATCAAATGTTGAGGAAGTTCTATGTCAGGACACACAGAGCTTAAGGACCCACTGTAGGAGAATTAGGAGCATACACTGCATTCTGCAGTAGTCAGGAAAATTAATGTAGATCTAGATTTTATGGAAATTGTCCATATTATGTCTTTACAGGTTCACGAAAGTAAATGCAACGTGTAGATTTATCTTTTTGTGCTTTGCAGGCTGCATGCTGGGGAAGTGGTGCATGCAGTGGTAAAGTCTTACACTAGCATGTATCAAACATGTATAGATTTTCATCCAGGCTGTGTAAGACATGTGCTTTCAATTAACCAAGGATCAGTCAAAACAGAACTAAATAAGGCTTCAAACCTGCTTGTGACTGCATGTACCATGGTCACAAAGAGTATTTACTACATGTGTATGTGTGTGCAGCCCTTTTCAAACAATCACATCAATCCTCATATTCACCGCAGTTTATCTGCAGTAAATCCATTTCATATTATCATGTGCATTCATCATTATTAACTCACTCTCAGTCTCCATCATCAGCCTGCGAGCTCTATGGATTTTGACTTGACTAATCTCTGACAGCAATGTTTCAACTTGAATTGCAGAACTAAGCACTTTTTAAAAAAAAAAAAAAAGCTAAATACTAGATACTTTATATGCAAAAGAACACCAAGCTAAAGAACAAAGAAGATAATCTGAATATTCAAGAACAATTGATTGCTTTGTTTTGTAATCTTTGTGATCCTCACTTAAGGTGTAATTTTTTGTCACATAAACAAGCTCCAGTAGAGACACTTGACCATCATTTGATTGTAGATTTAAAATGAGACATGGCAAATTTTAATCAAGCTTTTCCAACCTATTTCAAGTAAGTTCATGGTTCCAGTGACTGGGAACATGTGTTCCTCAAGAGTCTAATACTTCGAGCACTAAGGAGAGCAGGGAAGAAAATCTATTATTGTTTAGCACATCAAAGGCAAGGAGGAGAGGAAGAGGATGGATGGAGGAAGAAACTGCAGCAGAGGCAGGCTGATAAGCAGGGTCAAGATCGTGGTTCCCTCTGGAAGTTTTATGAATGGGTTTTACGGTTGCACAGCTTTGCCAAGTGCCATGGTGAGTTCGAGTCTTGAGCCTCTTAGCTCTAGAGGCATGAGCCAAAGCTCAGGTTATTTATGGAGCACCAAGGAATAATAAAGTGTCCACCTTCATCACTCTCAGACACACCTTTCACGTGAGGATGCTCGGATCTGAAACTTTTATGCTCTCCTTTGTGATCTTGCCAGACGTCTTTTCTGGGCAGAGGGCAAAGCAAACTGCTAGTTCCTGCAAGTGAAGTTTTGCATCCTCTGAAATATTATCATTAAGTTGCCTGACAAGACGTAGGAAGCCAGAAAAAAGAAGAATGCACTTACTTTTTCTCTGGAACACATTAACAGTAACACAATATAAGAATAAGTGTTCACATATGGACCGAGTAGATTATGAAGCTAAATGATGAACACTTTTTTGTTGCCTTCACTCCACATAAGAAACAAGGATTCCAGGTTGACAACTGATTTAAGGATCAAGAAATTCACTTTAGGAACAAAGAGCAAACTGAGGGGCACAAGGTCCTTAAAAGGTGTCCCTGTAAACATACACACTGAAGCCAATACATCCATTTAAATGAATTTTTACTGGCATGAACTAGATTTCTGGACCTGCATTCACACAGGCTTTGCACCGGCTCTTATCAAAATGTGGCATGCCACTCCATGAAAAAGCATAAACAACCGGTTGGTTTCCCCCACTCCAGGGACAACAGTAACAACAAACTGATTCACACAATAGTCTACATTTCATGGGCTGATTTACAAATCAGTGTTAAATCAGATGGTTTTTAAAAGGGCCAATATTCACTAATGGCTGTTCACCTTGTGTCATGTTTCCATTGCAGAAGGTCTTGTGCTTTGCCTGAGCAGTAACTCCGGCCCCTGCTCACCAAGCCAGAATGGACTGGGCTCTGTGGTCCACTAGAGACTCAGATGGAGCCCAGCTGCTCTGTGGTCCACTAGAGACTCAGATGGAGCCAGCTGCTCTGCTCAGCTGGAGTTCAGCCAGCCTCTTGCTCCACATTCCAAAGCTCCAGAGAAGAACACTTTTACACTGAGGTTAATACTAAAGAAAATCCATTTACTATTGCATTTTAAGCAGTATCAGTTACAAATGCATTTTATTCCACTTGGATCAGGTGATTCTCATTCAATTGTTCAAATTTACCTGTGGCTTTGAAGCACTGTACTAATTCCAAGCTATCAAGCCAGGTGAGAAAACAGAGCACAGGAGCTTAGTGAGACATTTCTGGAGGGTAAATACCTGCTTTGAGAAGATAATCGAGAATTATGAGGATGACCCTAGCTCCAATATCTGCCTACTTTTAATTACCTGTCAGAATTCCAGCAGAAACTACATACAAATAATGAAGCCTTGAGCATTGACACAACCCACTACCTGCACACAGAAATTCTAAATCCATGCTTAACATTACACTGTGGCATAACAGGCCATTCGTATTACTGCCAGCACGCCAGTAACACAAATCTATGCACAGACTGTATGAATAAAGTATTCTCTTATAAGCTGGTCAGTTTATGTAAACATGAAACACACATGTACAGGGTGCAGAACTGGCATTAATATAAAACATCTCTTGATCATTCTGAAGCTATTTTTAAAAGACACCAGGCACAATTCCATTTCTAGGAACAATTCCATTTCTTTTTGCTGATCTCTCATTTCAGAACCCCACCCAGCTTAGGCGAGGTTGAAACAGTGGTGATACCTTAACTCTGATCTTCTCAGCCACTGCTAGTTTGAATAACGCATATCAAATGCAATATTATCAAGGCCATAGTTGCCCTTCATTAATAGCAACTAGGTGGACTGAAGGTGAGTATTTAGAGGCAGCTCGAGAACTGAGACCATGTTCCACAATCCCCACAATCCTCATGCCTTGCCATGATTAAGGTCTCCGAAGCGCAATTATGGTAATTTTGAATGCGCTCCCTGTGACTCACAAAGTAGGCAGCCACATTTAAAACCTCCGAGTCGCAGCTGGTAATCTACAACAGGCCACTCCCACAGCCTCATTCTGCTATGGAGTTAGCAAACAGGCCATTCAATCCTGTCAACCGTATCTGCGATGCCGCATGTGCGAAGGAAATAAACAATGAAACAAAGAAACAAAGAAATATTTATTTTGTAAGCGTTTAATTATTGCATTGGACATTCCTATTCCAAGTACTGATGCTTTCCACGAGAAAATCATTCCACGAGTTGTGGGCCTGCTGCCACATATCCTCCATAAAGGTACTGAATAAAGAGGAACTATCCCCCATACAAGGCGTTTAATGCAACAGCAGCACGTTGGTCATCCACCTCCCAGCTCTCTGCAGGCATGAGATTTGGAGCCCCAGAACAAATTTCACTTTGGACCACCAAGGAGCCAAGGACAGTTTTGAATTCTCTACCAAACCAGCGATTCATCACTGTGAGAGCGGAACAGACAGTTTCTTCCTGCATCACGTTTCCCTTTTTTTTTTCTTTCTTGTGCACCGCACACACAGAGAGGAGGAGGAGGTCTCATGTGCACAGCAGCCATTAGGTCTGGTAATGACGGGCGTCGGGGTTGATATATTCTAATGGGCTGTAAAAGCCATTGAGCCTCCATGTGAGAATAGCAGGCCACTATAGTGACACTTCAGTGAGTGATGTGTAAGATATGAGGCATTAGAGGCATAAACAGCTTTAAGCATTTGCTAACAGTAATCGGCTCAGTCGTGAATGATAACCAGATAAATGAGTGATGGCTTAAGGCAGGACAGCGCATGGCACACAGGATGGATCTCATTGAACGCTAGCATGGGATGTTGGCCGGTAATGTTTCTCCATTTTTTGCTCAATGAAATGGTTTATACATTGGTGTTTTATTGGAGACAAGCTGTAGTCGAGAATATGTGATGCATCGAGTTTAAAAAATGTGTGAGGTTGTAAAAGTTTAAAAAAGATACAGGGTTGAAATATAGTACACAATATAGTACGCAGTGAAGTGCACAAAGCTTCCAGAGAAACAGAATATTCAGATAGCGTCTCTGAAAATTTGACTACTTCTACATCTTTTACTATATACACACACACACACACACCTCAGTTGTTCTTCTTAACCACAGCAATCATCATTGTACAGGAATCCCATGCAGACAGGACAGCTTCGCCCAAGCTTCTTGAAACTGCCGCATGCTCTGAACAACCTGTTTTACCTTGTCCCAGATCTGGGGACTGTCATGGCCGTTGAAGCAAGGTAAACTTGCTATGATCTTCTTGGATTCAATCCAAGACTACACAACCTTGGTGGCATGGTGCATTATCCCGGTGAAAGTGTCATTTTGCCATAGAATGACACAGACACAAACAGCTGAAGGGATGTCTGCCATAATGATCAGGTAAGCTCTACTGTCCAAATGTCCATTCACAGGCATCAGGAGCAAGGGTGCACCAAGGGAACATTTCCCACACCACTACTCCACTTACACCCACTGAACTGTTGACACCTAAAAAGAAGGGCTCATTGATTCATGCTGCTTGTTCCAAATTCTGACACTCCAATCAGTACGATGCAACAGAAATCTGGATTCATCTGACCAGGGAGTCTTGCTTTTCTGCTTTGCTTAGACAGCAATTACATTCAAACTGGTCATCTGCTATTATAGCCCATTTGTGCTAAGGAATGAAAAGCTGCGCATTCAGACATGTTAGCTTCGTTTTTGGTTGCAGGTTAACGATGCATCAGCAGAACATTTTTTGACATCCTATTCTGATCCCTTTCATCAAGCTGTTTACATGCATTGGAACCACTTTCGCTGTTTTTTTCCTCAATCACACCATTGTTTGTATACCACACACACACACACACACACACACACACACACACACACAAAAAACACATGGTTGACAGCTTATGAAATTCTGTCTCTGGCACCAATGACCATGCTTTGTTTTAAGTCACTCGGATTTCTAAATTTTTCTACTCTAGTGGGAAAGTGGATTCGTACTAAAAGTGATCAGCAAAAAGTTGCTCACCTGACTTTACTGCACTCTGAGGTCACATATCAAATTTCTGCAAGGAAGCTCCAATCATGGTGTTCATTTAAAAAGGCAAGTGTCTGTAATAAAGTGGCCATTCAGTGTGTAAAAAAACACCCACTCACGCACACACACATACACAGACGGCACTTTATTGGGTACAATAGGTACACCTTGCTAATACTGGGCTGGATACTCTTTTGCCTTCAGAACTGCCTTCACTCTTTGTGGCATAGATTGGCATATTGACATTATAACATCATGCACATGTTGCAGATTTGTCGGCTGCACATTCATGATGCGAATCACCCGTTCCACCACATTCCATAGGTGTTCTACTGGACTGAGAGCTGGTGACTGAGGCCATTTGAGCATAGTGAACTCAGTGGCATGTTCAAGAAAACAGTGTGAAATGATTTGAACTTTGTGACATGATGTGTTATTCTGCTGAGAGTAGCCTCTGTGGTATAAACATGATCAGGAACAATACTCAGGTCGGCTGTGATGCTTAAGTGATGCTAAGCTGGTATTGGATTCATGCCTTCATGTTGTTAATGGCAAATTCTAACTCTACCATCCAAATGTTGTAGCAGAAAGTAAGACTCATCAGACCAGGCAATATTTTTCCAATCTTCTATTGTCTAATTTTGGTGAGCCCGTGGGAATTGTAGCTTCAGATGCCGGTTCGTAACTGTCAGGAATGGCACCTGGTGCAGTCTTCTGATGCTTTAGCCAATCTGCTATAAAGTGGCCAGTGAGTGAATCTAATGTACCAGAGACTGAATTTATGTTTTAATAGTAACAAAGGCATTTTAATCTAATGAATTATGCTTTGTGTATAAATATAAATTGGGAAATGTGTCACCCTATATATGAATTGCTTTCCAAAACACAGACACACAACTGATTTTTGATGCACCCTCAGCAAACAACTTTCTCTTAGTCTTACCCTACGTGTGCTCTGAATACGTGGTCATTTCTTCAAGACAATCAAAAAGCTTCCCAAGCAACATGATATTTGTAGTTGCAGGATCTTGGGTATGAATGAACCTCTTCACTACAGCCTATAAATGCTCAATTGGAATCATGCCAGGCGAATGTGCAGGCCACACTATTCATCAAAAATCTCCAGAATGCTACTCAAAACAATTCTGGACAACTTGGGCCGAAGGCACAGCGCACTATCCTTGAGGAATATTCCATCATTGTAGTGGTATATGTAGGGTGACCATATTTTCATTTGGGAAAACCAGGACACCTTGGAGACGGGGGGGCGGTACATATACTGTGGCATGCACTCACTTAACATAGGCCCATGTAACAAGGCTTCCCATTTGTCTCGACCCAGTCTGAAAGCGGGGAAACTCTTTTGTAAATCGTCAGTAAACATACACTTGCGCTTCGGCATGTTGCTTGCGTACTGACAGTCACGCTGTCTACATTCTGATTAAGAACAGGGCTGCCCTCACTGACGCGGCTCAGGGATTACATCACACGCAGCGCTGTGCGCAGTGCCCTAGTGCCTGTACATTTACATTTTAATAGTCCAATGAAGGTAATTTAAAAACCATGGCATTTTCTCACTTTTTTAAAAAAACCCGGGACAGGACGTGAAATACGGACATGTCCTGGGAAATACGGACGTTTGGTCACCCTAGTATATGAGGTCCATGAAGGGCAGCAAATTGTCACCAAACAATTAAACATAACAAGCACCAGTCAATGACTTGTTTAGGCAGCCCAGTGCACCCCAACCTGCCATGAGAACACACCCCACACCAGTATAGAACCATCATCAGCTTTCACAGTGCCTTGTGGACAACTGCACCATACCTGAACCATGCCATGGATGAGGGTTCAATTGCATCACACCTGAACCCTACCTTGACTCATGCCATGGTGACTCATTGGACCATGCCACATGATGCCATTGTTGTAGAGTACAGTTAGCAACCTCATGAGGTGAAATGAAGCCCTGTGGCCAGTGTCATGGTGTTACAGGGTTACTCTGGTGGGTCTTCTGCTCCCATATCCTATGGAAGCTAAAGAACACTGCACTGATATGAATGTGGGGCATCTTGCTTTGAATTTCTGCCAGAGTTGATTGTCTGTTCTCACAGACAATTCTAGCTAAACAGAAATGAAACATCCTATCTGTCTGGCACCCATTATGGTGCCTTGGTTGAACTCTGTTAATTCACATCCCCTTGGAGCTGGGAAGGACCTCCAAACAAAGGCTGTACATCAACCCGAAGGAGAGAACTGTTCCCCCACGGTGCCATGTATATCTGATCTACCAAGAAGAGGAAAACGTCTTCTTTGTGAAAAAGAAAGATGGCAGACTGAGGACCTGCATGGACTACAGAGGTTTAAATGTGCTGCTGGTAAAGTACCCCTACCTGCTACCACTGGTGCCGGATGTTCTGAAGCAGCTTAGGGGAGCCTGGAACTTCACTTAGCTAGGCATCGCAATTGCCCCCACAGTATTCCGGGTATCTGGGTATATCAGAGTATCTGGGTATATCCATCGCCACTTACATTGATGACATCTCGATCTACTCACCTCCCCTTGACCAACATATGCATGAAATGCATGCAGTCGTTGGTACTCAGATGTGTGAGCTGGCACAGTGCTGCTGAAGGGGGAGGGTAATCTCAGGACAGAGGCCTATTACTCTCGCACACTCACGCCTGCCAAGCAGAACTATGGAGTCAGTGGCCATGAAGCTTGCCTTCGAAGAGTCAAGGCACTGGCTGGAAGGAGCACAACATCCCTGCATGGTGATGACTGACCACAAAGACCTGGAGTACCTCCACATGAGGTAACTCAAGGCAGGATCAGAAGCCACTCCACTTCTCCCAGTTTTCCTTCCGGGTAACCTACAGGTCAAGAGAAAAGAACATGAGGGCAGACATGCTCTCTAAGCAGTACACAACTGGAGGCCAGTCCACCAATCAAAGAGTCCTCCTTCCTACCTGCTACCTCCAGTGGAACCTGACATCCTTGCCTTCGTGGGCACCTGCACGCAAGACCACGTGCACTCCTCCAGCAGGTAAACTGCTCCCCCTATCCACACCACAACATCCATGGTCCCAACTGTCCTTAGACTTTGTCACTGACTTCCCTGTCTCCTAGGAACACCTTGATCCTTGTGGTAATTGACAGGTTCTCGAAGATAGTGTGCCTCATTCTCTGACTAGCCTTGCCCACTGCCCTAGAAAGAGCAGATGTCTTCAGACAGTTCGGGCTCCCTGAGGACATCGAGTCAAACTGGGGGGCCCAATTTATATCCAGGGTATGTACACAGAGTGCTTACCTCTCCTTGGCCAAGTATGCCCAGAACATCTCTCCATCACACAGGGATGTGGCTCACACCTTTCGAGTGTGTGCTACGGTCCCAGATTATGAAAGTCACCTACAGGGTTGGCTTGCCGGGGAGCAGTCACGTATCATTGGCCTTCCACGTATCTTCCCTGAAGCCCGAGGCAAAGCTTGTTTGCAGCCTCCACCTCTGTGAACCTAGAAGGCTGGACGGCCTATTGGATGAGGACCCTGCTAGACAGAAGGGGTACCAGCTGCAATACCTGGGGGACTGGAAGGGATACAGCCCAAAGCAGAAAAGCTAGGTGCCAGCATTGCAAATGAGTATCCGTGAGTATGCTGCCAAGAGAGTTCCATGTCATCCCGAAAGGCCAACTCCAGGAGTCTTCATAAGCCATGAAGATCTGCACGCTATGCTGCTGCCTGCATCGCTTCTTCTGTGCCCTTTACTTTGCAGCATTGACCAGCTTTTGTTTTTACAATTGCTAAGTACAT
>JAOXYF010000009.1:7944803-7977003 GCA_028565775.1 Sternarchorhynchus goeldii
AAAAAGCTAGACTCACATTTGCTGAGGAGCATGTTGTGTGGACAGAGGAGAAGTGGTCCAGAGTTCATTTTAGTGATGAAAGCAATTTAATTTATTTGGGTCTGATGGGAAACATTATGTTCGTCGACAAACTGGGGAAAGACTGAACCCAAAGTGTGTAAAGAAGTCAGTGAAAGGTGGAGGAGGAAGTGTCACGGTTTGGGGAATGTTTTCAGCAGCAGGAGTTGGACCTCTCATACAGCTACATGGAAGAGTGAATGCAAGTGTTTATCAAAACCTTCTTCAGCAACACATGGTTCCTTCCTTGCGTTCATCACTCAATCAGCCGGCATTTTTCATGCAGAACAATGCCCACCGTCACACAGCAAAACAGGTAAAGCAGTTCCTTGAAACCGAAAACACTGAAACAATGAAATGGCCAGCCCAGCGTCCTGACCTAAACCCAATAGAAAACCTTTGAAAAATCCTCGGTGACAAAGTTATGGCCAAGAAACCCACAACAGTCACAGAAGTGTGGAACAGACTGGCAGAAGTGTGAGCCAAAATCACACCAGAGCAGTGTGAGAGACTAGTGATGTCCTGTTGCCACAGATGTGCTAAAGTCATTCAAAGCAAAGGCCTGTACACTTCCTACTGATTACTGACTGCTTTCAGAAAATTTAGTTGTAATCTTTCTCTATGCTACAGTCATAGCTGTTCTCTAATTATAATCATCACGTTTTTTACAAAATAAAGGTTTCATGTCGATATACTTTAGTTATATTGTAAAACACTGTTCTAGTGGCATAGTGTACCCCTTACAAAAAATCCTTCAAATGTTGATCAATGTAAATTACATTATTTCTGAAAAAATCAAGTATTCATACATCGTTCTCTAATTTTGATCTCCAGTGCATACAGACACTGTGCTCTAGACAGTCTAAGCAGAGAAAAAGGGAGAGGGTGTGGAGAAAGAGGATCAGTGATGGTTTAAGGGGAAATATTTTAACCTCTTTTTTATGCCACTGATTTACTCTTGTAATCACTGGAAAAATGATGTATTATTCCTAGAGAGCTGGGAAGGTGGATGTTACTTGTGATTTAGTGAACGCCTGAGTCCTATCAATATAGCTTCCATTAAAAACATTTGCTTCAGTGAATTGTTTAACCAAAATATGACCCTGTCCAGTTGTGTCAACTAAGGAATCAGCTTGATAAGAGCTTACCAGGTGGTCAGAACATATAAGGGACATGTCTGATAAGTGAATCCATGTCTGTCCACTTGCTCCACCTTATCTGTGCAGTGCGGAAATAGCAGCCCCACATTCAGCAAGAACTCAGCAAGAGCAGGGAATGAGAAAAGACAGGCAATATAAAGAGTGGACAGGAGATGGATGGATGCAGGATGGGAGTTATACCATGGGGCTAGGTCCTTCATCCCTGTTCTGATTTAGAAACTCTTGTGGGTAGAAAGAGACAAAGAGAGTTAATGGAGGGTTATATTATCAGACAAAAAAAAATATTAAGGGATGAAATGGTCTTTTTATATCACTTTGGAGATTGTTCCTTGTAGGCATTTGGGGGGCAAAGTGTTTTGATAAAAGCATAGAAGTTACTTTCTATATGGAATTTAATACTTTGAGTGTGTGATCTGTCACAATTCCTTCATATTCATTGTTTCACCATGCATAGAAAATCCCCCCTTTTTGCTGAATTAAGATGAGAATGAACAAAAGAATGATGACCTGACAGGCAGTCAAGCTGTTTCAACAGTGGTGGTACCATTGATCTGAAATAATATACTGTCTCCTTTTATACAAAGTTATGTACCTACATTCCAGTTTAATGCATGAACTTTTCACCTATCTTTTGGCAGGACTGGCAGGTACTCTGTTCTGAGCTAAAGTAATGTTATCTTTTATTTATAAATAAAAGAATGTTTGTAGCCATCAGTGCACGAGGATTATAGAACATGGACCATATTTGACATGTAAGGTATGTAATGTCAAGGGGAGGCGGTGGAAAGTTCTTATGTCTTTATGAACTTTTGATGTTATGCTTTTTGTGTGGTAACATAAACCAGCTGTTGCATCAAGATACATTGGTGTGGGCAATATAGTTAACAATATATGACACATACAGTACATTTCAGCTTAACTTTGTCCAAAAATTACAAAAAGTGCAACTCTCTCCAAAATAAAGAAAGGAAAGTGAAACATCAGTGGTATGGGATTAATAATATACCCATGGGTCTCACAATGATTAAATCACTGTAGAAAGCATCCACAGTCTTTGATGTCTGTAGCTAATGCAGTTTACATATTTACAAGTGCAGTGCTTCTTGGTTATGATTTCTTAATCACATTTAGGATTGATTTATGTATAACATTACTTTGTACTAACTTAATTTCAGGCAAAAACATGAACAAAATGCTTTTTGTTAATTTTTGTGTGCACTTATCAAATAAACGTGCAGCTAGGGTTAGCCAGGGTCAAAGTTTACTCAAGTGTAAATAACATCACTGGTAGTAGGCCTATAAAATCATTATTTATTTAAATCATTTCTGTACTGTGTGTGTGTGTGTGTGTGTGTGTAGGAGGTCCTTATGTGATAAGAGGACCACCACTGCTTGTATCCATGAACACCATTTTTATAATCCACATTTTAGCAAAAGCTCCTGCACCTGTTTATATCACCAAAATATTTTCATAGCTGGTGGTGCAAATTTGTATTCTGCAACATTGAGGAGGTTTGGTACTACTGTCTACAATAGTGTTAAAGGACTACAGATGGTAGCCAATCTTAGCATGTCAATAACAGCTGGCAGCCACAGCCTGACAAAGGTGCTGGCATATCTTCTTATATGGTGTTACTGCCAGATTCAGGTACAGTCATATGGCTACACTGCAACCACAGACTGATTTTTAGCCTTCGTTTTCTTGAACTAAGACAGGTTTGGGAATAGCACTTTCAGTTTCATTTTTCTGTTTCAGTACATATTTTGTTTTCTCTAATGTTCTACTCTCCAAACAACTATTCAAAAATACGAACACAGCAAAATAAACCTGAAATATTTAGATTACAAATGATTCAGAAGACACTTCAACATGCTATGTTAACTATAACTGTCTAAGTGATTGGTTACAAGCAACACAACCGTGGAGTGGGATCTGTAAGCTCTCTTCGTTATGCATTAAATTGCTGCATCACTAAGGTGTATAGGCTTTACACATTCCCTACTAACTATGGGATGGAGGTCTTTTTTGCACTAGGCAAAGGAAGCAGCTGCCTAGGGCCCCCTATGAACCAAGGAACAAATTCAAACAAGATGTCGATCATGGACATGATCTTGTTCTATCTTTCAGCTGTTTTGTGTGTAATTTGGAGATGTATGTTTGATCAGACTTAACTGATGTTGTAATTCCTTCTCCCAACAACTTAATCAGTTGTCATACTCCATACATCTTACAGTTCTCGTTTATCTATACAACTTTTATCTTAAATTATTCCAAACCTACCCCAAGCACCAAGTTGGCCTATTTGTCCTTCATATGTTGATGGATTTAATTGATCACCTTATATTCACTAACCTCCAATGAGGTTCTCACCAACCTGCCATGGTTCTCTCAGACAGTGAATACTTGTGCTGTCAGACAGGAATGTAGGAAAAGGATGGAAAAGGATATGGAAAAAATGAAAAGGAAAAAAGCTTCAAGTTTCTTACCAAGTTCAGAGAACAAATGCTTAAATAGTAATCAACATACTGAAAAATCTGAGTAGAACGTTTGACAGGCTTGGGAAGAAAGCATGTGCAAGTGAGGAGAAAAATCACCAGAACAGAAAGGGATGAAAACTCAATGGGATTAATCAACAAACAAAACGGAGAAAACAGATTAGATAAAGTAAAGATGATAATGCATAGGACAATACACAGGAAAAACCACATAGACATACTTTGACTACTAAGCATGACAGGAAGAACCAAGAGACAGATAAAAGAATGGGGTCCTCACAAAAAAAAAGAACATGAAAGACTAATCTAGAATAGAGATATGTATTAATCAAAGACAGACTAAGCCACTGCATATGAGAACATAGAACTAGGGAGAAGACACACTAAACTAATTAAACCAGGACTAATGGAGGGAAAGCACAAGAGAGGGAGCAAGGAACTAAACAGACTTCTAGAGGATATAATAATGCAGAGCAGCATAACACAGGAGGCACTGAAGTTGAGAGCTAGACAAAGCAAATTAAAAAAGGCAAGTAAAGGGATCAAACCAACAGGAGAGGAAGTGACCAAGATCTGATGAAACAGAGAAACATAGCAGTAGAAGGACCAACAATGGGAAGGGGGAAATGGAGCTTAAATAACCAGACAATTGACAAGGGGATTAGAAACAGGTGAGCCAAACAAGACAGGTGAAACCCAAAACAAGGACAGGACAAGGAATGGAATACAAAGAAGAACACAAGACATGTACTCAGGAACAGGAGTAGCAACAGGGGACATGCATGACAGAGAGCAAAATACTTTGCCAAAATAATTGTCAAGCATTCTCATAGTCTTTCAATTAATTTTAATACAATTAATAAGCCAATGCATTCAACTGTTACATCTACTCCTGAAACAACTGCTCATATATGTGAAGTTTTTATTGTCCGATAAACAGAAAATATAAAACAACGTTTATGTTTTATGTTGTGTTGGCAATTTTTGTATAGCCTAGGCCATCATTACGTAGAGCAACAATTCATTTTTTTCAGATGCTCAGAGTTATTGAGAACCATGAGGTGCCATGTTGACCTTCCAGTGACCAGTATGAGAGAGTGTGAGAGCGATAACACCATATTTAACACACCTGCTCCCCATTCACAATTTGGCACTATTTGGCCATATTCACATATACTCACTTTTGTGAGATACTGTATATATATATGTTGCTCTATATATTATGATGAGATACTGTATATATATTATGTATACTGTCTGAGTATCTTATCTGTAATAAATAGCAGTCTTGGTAATGGAAGTTTCTTATTATTTTAAACATGCTATTATTCAGCCTCTTTTTTAAAAGCTTGGCCTATATCTATCGGCCCTTGATCATTTTAGAGCAGTATCTAAATAACCTTTCTTGTCAAAAGTTTTAGAGATCGGCCTTTCACAACTTTTTCCATTTTTAACTGTAAATAACATTTAATCACGCCATGGTACCACAGTACTGAGCCTACTCTTCTTAAAGTTTCCAACAATTTACCTTTAGCTGTTGATTCTGGAAAATGTGATGTTTTAATTCTCTTAGACGTTAGTGCAGCCTTTGACACTACTCATCACTTTATTTTTAATAAAGTGTGGCATTAGCATCCAGGGAACTGCCTGTCAACTGGAAAATAGAACCTTTTCTGTCAGCATGGGTCAAATCTCCTCCTCAGCCCCTATTACCTGTGGGGTATCTCAAGGCTTTTGGGTTCTATTCTGTTTTATTTATACGTAATTCCATTATTATGCAGATGACACCTAGCTCTAACTTAAACTCAAACCAGGTGATAATGACTCTCATCTCATTTTTGATTCTTTGATACTTTAACCATTTTAAGGCACAAGTGTACATCATAACCCTGTAACAACAGGGCTTGCAGCTAAATCTCAGAATGTTGTTATATGTTAAGGGTTTAAAATTTGTGTTTTTATTCAACATGATTGTTGGTTTGGTTTGTTTTGTCACAGCCTACAAATAAAGAAGATAGTGTTGTTATTCGTAGACAGAAAAACAAACCACAATCAGAAAAACAACAACAGTAACATTGACAAACATTGGCATGGAAACGGGGACTTGTGGCAGGAAACCGCCTCCTGGCTTCCCCGCCCCATATGGAGGCCACTGCCCTCACAGCCCCCAGGGCCAGGTCCTGAGCTGCTGGTGCCAGTAGCGAAGGGCTCCCCGCGGGTTGCTGGGTCACGCCAGATGGCTGGGGCGTGCTTGTCGGAGGCTGGGGCGTGGCCCTCTGTGGCTGGGGCGCACCAGTCGAAGGCAGGAGCGCGGTCCTCCGTGGCTGCCCTTCAGGATGTGCTCTCCGGCTCAGAGGTGGTTCCCGCTGCACCCCAGCAGATGCATGTCTCCTTAGGGCGGGCCCCACTGATGGCAGGTCGTTGTCCCCTGATGGAGCGGCGGCTCCTGCTGTCCTAGGCCCCTTCGTCCTTGGGGCTTCATCCAGCCGGCTCAGAGGGAGGAGGCTGTGGCTCTTCCTCCTCTCCTTCCAGTCTGGACTCCTCCAAGTCAGAATAGTCCCCAGCGTGCATGGCCACCTCTCTCTCTGCGGTGGGGTTTGTGGGAGAGCCCGGGGAGTGTTGGGGAGCACCGTGGAGACAGTTCCGCCTCCTCAGCCTTCATCACCATGTCCTCCCCTGAGGACAGTTCACCTCCCCCACGAAAGTCCTCTTCGGGCGAGTCCGAAGCATCACACCTGCCAGTATCACAGACCTTGGACCCCCATAGGTACGGCCCCGGCAGGCCTCCTTGAAGCAGGTGGCTCCCGGAGCGAGTCCTCCCCGATGGGAGATGCACCCCCCCACACCACATACCGACATACACACAGGCACACACACGTCCAACAGACACAACACAGGAACACACTTCCACACAGACACGCCCACACAGATAAGACAAGGGGAGGAGCCCAGGGCGGCCACCGTGACAATAGGTTGATACACAGGAATGTTTAGACATAAAGGAAATGTTTAATATGTTCAAGGATAAAAAGGTCTTTGCAAAGACACAAAACAAGTTTAAAAAAACAGAGAACAGTGAAAGGGTACAGGTGAATGTAATCAGTACATTTGTCCATTTGACTTGATGACTGCTGAATGGTGATGTGAACCTGGCTTCTCTGGGGAAAAAGCCATGGGGCTGCCTGGAAAAAATATTAAAAAGACAACAGACATTGAAATATGAACCTCTTTATATTTTGACACCATACACTGATTCAACAAGTTCATTCATCTGTGACTATTGCAATAATTTTCAGGCAGTCACTTTGTTGATATCTTGCAAGCAACACTTCATGTGTGTAGACATGGCAGGATTCCTGTGTGGATTCTTGCATGGCAACAGAAGATGCCTGGAGAACATGGGTAGGCACAGCGGGGGTTGTGTGCCTCAAGGGGTTCCCACAGAAGGGAATAAACTTGACAATTTGTGTTCTGTGTACTGGTGCAAATACCAATCATTGTATTTGCTTGGCTTGTTTGGTCTCATTTTGCAGCATATTGTGTATTGGGAAAGGTGGTGTCTCACAGGTTAAGGGTTACACATAACATCACCCAGTGAAAGCTTCATCCCAAAGGTGGGGTGTCCTGTATGTAAATGTAGCTTGTTGTCTGTACCATCAACCCACTGATTCCCACTGGTTAAATTGGTTTTGATAACTGTTGTTCCTTTGATGTGCTGGGGGTATAAAAGGGGAAGACTTTGGTGTTTGGCTCTCTCTTTCTTCCATCTTGAGGTTCTCTGCACTGGTGTGTGTAACTTTGTGCTATGTTTTGGTTTAGAATGGCTGCCTCTTTTTTTACTGTTGATGAATTATTAAATCAGTTAATTACTTAACTCCACTTTCTTTGGGTTTTAAGTATGCTATATAGTTAAATTTATGCTAGCACCAATTCTCTACATAAAATCTGACTTCAGCAGCGCATGTTTATTAGGTGTCACGGTGGCCCTGGCCTCCTCCCCTGTCTGGTGTCTGTGTGGGCGTGTCTAAGTGGAGGTGTGTTCAGGTGTCTTGTGTGTGTGTGTGTGTATACTTCTGCGTGTGTGTCGTAGGCGTGGAGTTTGTTGTATGTTTCGTTATTGTTCGTTATCGTTATTCGTTTCACCTGTGTCTCGTCAAGTGTTTGTGTATTTATGCGTGTGCATGTCACTGTGTCTTTGCCGTTGTTATGTCGATGCTGTCGTTGCTTCGTCTGTGTGAGTAGCAATGTCGGTGTAAAACCGATACTAAAATAAAACGTCTGTTTTTTTTTGTTTTTTTTCCCGTGCTCGGCATTCCTGTGTGAGTTCTTTGTAGCGTCCCCGTGGCGTTCTCTTGACATTAGGTCAAACCCCTAGGTGAAGATAGCTGTATTGTAAACCTCTGACAAAGCAGGCTATTATTAATAGCAAGGAACTTTTGTAAAGTTAGCTACGCATATTCTCACGCTATTTATAACACAATAGTAATTATAATTTACAGTAAGAATTTTTTTACATACATTAAATATTCCCCGCTCCTAATTCCGTCATTGGCTGTAGGTAGGTGAAGTATTGGTAGGTAAATATAATAACTAAAACCCCTTCATGTGCACAGTATTTTGTACATAATCAGCTGATCAAGCTACACTGAAATATTTTTCATGGATCTTTCTGACCTGGATGGTGTTATTTTGGGTGGCAATATCTGCAATGTTTTTGCTCTTCTGAGAGAAACTGTGTACATCTGCCTTATGGTGTTCAGTGTTGCATTCTTAAAAATATAAGAAAAACATGTGTTTAATCTAAGGTTGTAATCTCATAACCCTCCAAAATACCCAGACATATTCAAAATTGCAATAACCACCGAACACGTAACTGTGAAGGTATGTTTTCTCTCTGGAGTTGATTTGCTTAAACAAGGAGACAACATGGTAAAAACATGGCAGATCTTTTTTAATATCCTTCTGTTCCATCTTACTCTGCATACTCTTCTTCCTCCCCTCCTCTCTCATCTCCTTCTCTTCTCTTGCTACTGCCTATTCCCTATCTCTTTCTACATTTTCCATTCTTCCACTCATCTATTCCTGTCCTTTTCCAGCTCTACCTCCTCTTAACTCATATTGCTGCTACTTTTGAAGCACCTCCACTGTTTACAGTAGCATATTCTGGCCTTGGAGATTTCACACTTGACCCGTGTTATATACATATGAAGCATGGACACTTGTGGCTCAATTTATCAGACTGGACATGTTCTGTGCCTTACTAAATCAGCTGACAAGTTCACACTTCTGTATTGTAGGGCTTCTAGGTTAAATATTAATGTTAATTCATAAGTTATAAATAATTTTATCTATATTAGTTCAAATAAATGAGTCCAACAGGACAAAATAGTCTCAGAATGTGAAACACTTGATGGTTAATAAGTTACTGCAGAAATTGTAATTTTATGTTTGAAGGAAGTTTTGATTACTGAATTTTAATGGAGTACATTACCAAAAAATTATAACGTATGTGCCGAAAGACACATCAACAAAGATAAAACGTTATCAAAGTTAAACAATAAAATTCAGAATTGGCCCTGTGTTGTTTTGCCTTGTGACGATAGTCACGCAAAGAGCAAAAAAGTGCATCAGGATGCTGACCTTTGTGAAAACAAATCATTGTGTACAACCACGAAACACTGAACATACGCTGACAAAGGCTGACAAACACAGGGTGACATACACTCTCTTAAATGCATGCACACTAGACAAGCCACAGGTGAACGTATAACAAAATGCACATTAAGACAATACACGCACACGGAACATGGAAATACACACTGAGATGCAAACACATAAACACAGGACAAGAGAGGAGTCGAGGGCGGCCACCATGACAGGCCCGTTGTTTTCTGATATTTTTTCAGTGCTCCCACCCGTCACTGTATATACATAAAATTCATTCTCATCATAAATGTTTGTAATTTGACATTTGTATGAAACCACTAAAAAATGTGGAATTCTAAGGTGTTTATACCATTGTGCGAATTATTTTGCAAACACTAACCTTAATTTAGAGAAAAGTGGCATATTGCTTGGCAAAAACTGTAAAGTATTTGTGCTTGTGCAGAACAAAATGAAACAAATCCAATGTTTTAAAAAATACTTAATACTTAATGTGCTATATAAAACAGAGATTTTGTATTGTGCTATATCTTGCTCTTCTTTTCTGATTCGTTGGTTAAATACCTCAAATGTGCATTTGTTCAGGACTTAAAATGGAATTACCACCAAAAAGCCTCCGTGGCTGATTAAAGTAGTACGCACCACTGCACCACCAGAGGCTGGGGGAATGGGTCCAGGACACAGGGAAAGGGCCAAGTCTACAGAAACAGCATTTCAGCAGCTTGTTTGTCTTAATGCTCTAATTGATCCCCTAGGACCACATTAATACTGTTAAATAAATCACCCATGGAATGTTATTACAGATGAGTATGAAGTAATACAGCAGACCTCTGCATTCAGGAAGAACTGTAGCAAATTTACCCCATTACTGATGATAAATGAATGTAAAGGTGCATAACTTTTCCAGCCACGTGCACATAATATGTTCTCACCCAGACCTCAGTCATGACCTTTCACTGCATACCACGTATGGCTCAGATTGTTTTAGGATTTATCCATTTAATTAAGACCTACTGATGTATTTTTCACTACAACTTGGTATTTTCCTAAATGAAAATATCCATTAGAATAAAAATTCCTCTAATGATGTTCAGAGTTTGGAGGACCTATGTGCCTCAGATAATTACAGTTTTGATGACTGCGGAGGTGTGCGGTGCACGGGGAGAAACTGACACACACACACACACACACACACACATGTTCATGTGGAGTGAAAGTGTCTCAACACAAGCACATATTTATAGGGAAGACAAACACACACACAAACCTAGTGAAAAATAACACAAAACTAAGAAAAATATACATAATCATGTTTAAAAAGGAGAAACTAAAGGGGTAAACTGATAACCTTCAGTGCGCCGCACCGGAGGCCTATGATGCGTACATCTTAACTACTCAGAAATGCTGAGGCGAGAAGAAACAAAGTGAGTGAACTAATGGCATTCATTTCACCCGATCTTGAAATGTAACATAAGTGCATTTCAAAAACATTTCATATTTACAGAAAAGAACTCTTTGACCTTCCCTGCTCTCACAACTCTTTATTATATTGTACAAGTGCTGATGTCTTTTGAAGAGCAGTAAAAGTGTTGAATTTCACCAGTGAAAGGATTTTTAAAAAGTAATCTCTTTTTTTCTTATACTATTATCAACTTGGTGTTAATTTTCTAAGTACCATCCTGCTCAGTTAGTCATTAGACATTAAGAAGCACCAGAGGAGCAAGAAGTGGGGAAAGGCAGGAATCGATTTAAAATGTTTTACAATGCTACCGTTTACTGTAGGCAAAAATAAGGTCTTAGAGGGAATCAAGGCCAAAATAATACCATATCAACAATAACATTATGTGAAATCTTCACATCTTAAAAGCCTTAACACAATGTAAATATTTGTATCTATAGCAGATTGTCCATATGAACAGATATCGTCAGATTATGCAGACAACATTTTGTTTGTTTGTTTACTTAGGTAAATCACTGATAGTCCACAGAAACCCTTGAGATTTCAGTTTGAGTCAGGAAGAGCACATGGAAAGCATTTACCCTTCTTACGTGTGTGCAAACTATGACGAAGGAGACAGGCCTCAACATATATTCTGATATAATACAGATCGATTTATTTATACTGAGGCACATATGTTTTGTGGAGTTGCCAAGATACCGGTAGCAGCTCTTCTGCTTTGCTCATGGGTTTCCACCATTGCCTTTTAAAAAAAAACTAGTTGATGAAAGTGTGAAAGTATGTTTTATTTTATAGTGTAAAAATAACGACCACTTCATTAAATATATTTAAAAGAGAGTCAATCAACACACAGTTTTGCATTGAGATAATGTCTGTACATAGATCCGTAATGACTTATGTTTCATCACACACAAACTGCTAATGTTTGTCATCACACAAACAGACTGCTTTCATCACACACAACTGTTCACTCCTACCATTCCAAACCTGTACAAACTACAATCAAACATAAGTATTGTATGATCTGACCTGTGTACGTATCAACATTATAACATCATAGCTGTTTCCAGCATAAGTAATTGTAGTGTAATTAGATTACTTAAACTAAATCCGATTCATATTCTACACTTAGTCATACACGGGCAGCATTTGTTTCCTCTGACAGCAAAGATAATGCTTTACACCAGGTGTGCCAGAGTCTGTTCCTGCAGATGGTTTTCAGAATTGTGTTACATTGTTAGCACATGAAACTTTGTCCAGTTATCTAAGAATGAGCATATGAGGAGGTGAGACGGGAAGTGGCCCACAGACCACTGCTGCTGGATGGAGAACCAATCAACATGGAGAACCAGATGCGACAGGGATATGGACACTGCCCAACCACAGACCCCTATAAATCATACCTCACACCACATTTCTAGATGGAATTGAGCACTGGAGGCCTGCTGGTCTCTGATCAACAATTTGAAGTCGAGTTTCAGTTCAGTTTCAATTATAAAGACAATTTCACTTTGAACTCACCTGATGGAAGGCTTGTTAAGAGACAGCACACTGCATGTAGTGATCTGGAGTAAGTGTGCAAGGGTCTGTTTCTGTGATTCCAAGACTATCAACTAGGAGGCTGAAGCTTCCAACCAGGCTTTTCAATCTAACTCAAGGACAATACAGAATGTACATGAGAGCCTTTTTTTCCTGTAATGTTGGCCTGGTATTTCATTCATGAAACTGTGATAATACAGAACAGGGGAAAGTTATAGTACAGTGATATTTTGCTTTCTTTATACATCTTTCTGTAATGCTGGGGTGCTTGGGTAGAATGCAAGTGCTATACAGAAAATCACTAGGAGGGATGAAAATTCAATGGGTTTAATGAATAGAAACCAGTGGCAGATGAGTAAACAAAGCCAAGATTACAGCATGTAAAACAAGACACAAGAAAGCCACATGGTCATAAGCCTACTAAACTTAACCTGATGAAGTACAAATGAATCTATCAAAGGAACAGGGCAAATCACAGAAGCAGAGCCCAAACAAACAATCAACCTAGAAGAGACATGCAAAAAAAAAAAAACTCATGAAAGGACTAACTAGATACGTGCACAGTTAGTCTGGAAATAAACTAGGAAAGGAACAGAATTAGGGCAGCCATGGAAACCACAATGCTAGAGGAGGGACAGTCATGACACATCACCCATCTTTTTATCAATTGCTTTAACAATAAATTTTGTTTACCTATCATGTACTAGGTACCAACTTATAAAAAGTCTTTCTTTTATAAACAATACAATGGTAGACCTGGTAGATGCTCATAAAATGTTTAAATCCAGCTCTGAAACTCATTTTGCACTTCTTTCTTTCACCATAGAAACACAACACATCACTTTTTAACTAGGTAAAATAGCACCCCCTCATGGGTTTTCTTGTAACAACTCCTTGAGGCTAACTCATTTCTTCTTGATTGTTGTAACTCTAATACATCACACTCCTCTCCAGAACTTTTCCTTCTCACATTCATCTCACAGAACCATTCATCCTCTCACTGGAAATGACTGCTCTTACACTATATGCGGAAGCATAACAAGGTAATGCCAAAAGGGAGCTATAGAAAACACTGTATCAGAGGATATTGTTGATTTCAAAAGTTGCTTGGCAGCTTTGGTCCTTTAGGACTGCTGTTAAAGGTGTTACCAAACTTTCCATAAGACAATAAAGCTAAGAATGCTTTTAGTTCTGTAATATTCTTTGGAATGAGTCTCATGGCCTCAACCTTTTCCAGCACAAAATATACTCCTTCATTGTCAGCACTTGAATGCTCTAGGTAACACTTTGCTGGAAAAGGCACATTTGACTTGATTAACCTTAAGCATTCTAACACCCTCGTTACATTTGTCTATTACTCAGCCTCAGTAGGACCCATAATTAATATGTTATCCAGGTAACATACCACTCCTCAGAGAAATTCTTTGAAAGATAGCTGTTGAGCTTGCTACCACATATGCTAATTTGTTCATTTGAAGCAGGCACTTGCATGTCAATGACTAGATAAAGTTTTACTAAATCATCCAATTCTACTGTATCATATGCATTGTTAATCTCAAGTTTGGTAAGAAAAATCCTGCTGAAGTGGAAAATAAATCCTGTGGTTTTGGCAGTGTATATTTGTCCACATCTAGCCACAGGTTAGATGGTGCACACTGCCCATTCACTGTACTCTAGTGGTGTGATCACACCTTGGTCTTCGAGCTGTTCTAACTGTAAACTGCATTGTTCACTAATTGCAATTTCGCTTTAACACCAGAATTTGCACATCTTTTGGAACTAAACACTGCAGTTATCTGATTCGCCCAATTCACCTTAGACCAAGGGTGTCAGAGTCTAGTCCTGGAGGGCTGTGGTCCAGCAGAGTCTGGTGCTCTGCTCAGACACACCCAGCAAATGATTAATGACTTGAATCAAGTGCAGTTAGGCAGGTCAATCACCCAACCACACTGGACTCTGGCCCTCTCGGACCAAAGGCTGACATCACAGTGTGACAGTAACAAATATTAAACACATCTTATTCAACTCAACAATCACCAGGTTTAGTAGGAATGTCTGAGCAGAGCAATCACCAAACTCTGGCAAAGGTTAACACTCTTTCTCATTCTCAAGCTTGGCTCTTTAAGATACAAGCAATAACCAATGTGCTCATGCTGGACTCTACAGTCTTTAGTGAGTAGTTTCTGCAGTCAATGAATGTTTCAGGCTGGACCTCTTTGTCTCAGTCCTTCAAGTGAATGAATCTTCTTTAGCAAGCAAAGCAGCAGCACAGCACTTCATCCTGCACTGCACTGGCTGTCTCTGTACACTTTTTGGTGGTCTGTGGCTCAAGCTATGACTGTCTTTAGCTGCCTTGCAGACCTGCCCCATATGTCCTCTCTTATGGAAGGTCTGTGCAAGCTAGTCTGGGAGAGGATGCCTTCATCTTCAACCAGGATGGTGATGAGAGGGATACCTCAAATCTCCCTCAACACAATACAGAATTATTCTTACATGAATGGCCCAGTAATAAAATTAAGTTATGCAATCCTAATCTTCCTACTGATTTAAGTCTCTGAAGCACAACTTTCCTAACCTACAGCTTTCCTAAAGCAAAAGCTTCTGTAAAGTACTGCTTCATGAACAGGTTCTCCTCTTTGGAGAGGACTGTCAGCAGAGTGGAGCGGAGTGGCATTCTACACAAACAGTCTGTGGTCCCGTGCAGTGGTAACAGAGTGGAGAAGACCTTAACAAGGTGCACATATGGAGCGGGAGTCAAGTAAAAGAAAACATATTTGCTCAGTGTGCATGGAGTGCGGAAGCAGGGGGAAGAGGTTGTCTTGTGTGCAATATGGCCCTTTCCCACAGAACCCCTATCTACTGCTTACATAGCAGTTAGCATGGGTATCTTTAGTGCCTCCATCCTGAGGTCTCAGGCCAGTCCCTAGTCCATAAAACTCCCTGCCACACCATAGCCAACCGAAGCCCTGGCCAAAACAGAAACACCCTTGTGTGTTACTATCATATTGAGATATTGATTTCAGTTCCAGTCAACAACAAACTTTGTTTGCTGAGTCATTACTTACTCATTATATCTTAATCTTTCTAATTCTGAACACTAAGATTTTAAAATTATCAGACTTTACTTTTAAGATAATTCTAGCCATTATAACTTTCCTGTACCATTAGTTTGGCGAACATGTTCTGGGCTATGTTTTCTGTATCCTAAAAATGTGATAAAACATTGATCATCTTTAAATGCTATAGCAATATGACACTGAACATTCTCTCATTAAAATATGATTATTTTGGGACACGAGTTCTGGTCAATCAAAAGCACAGTACTACATGGAATAATCCAATAAACAGTTTTTCAGTTGATAAGACAGAAAGTTGTAACATTTGGTGAGTGGTGGAAACAAGGTTGAAAGTGAACATTCTTTTTTTATTAATGACATACATCTTGCGAAATCAGAAAGGTGACAGAGACATATACAAGACATGGTCTTAAATACACATGTGGAGTGGACAGTACAGAGTCTGCCTTACGGCCAACTCCTAGGAAGGACAGAGGACAACAGGAGGGAAGAAAAAGAGAAGACTAACAGGCACAGCTATAGTCATGGTAACAAGTACAGGCACATTAACTGAGGGTGACACAGGGACAAGCACAATGACAGTGACAGGGATGGAAACAGGTATATGAATAAGGAGCCATGGGAGCTTGGGATTTGGGGAGCTAATGACGGGAAACCAGCCAGCTTTCCCAAAGCCAGCCATTTCCTCTAGGGTGTGACTGCCGTAGGGATGGGCACCAAAAAGACTTCTCTGGTAACAGCTGGAGAGGGTGTGCTGGCATCACTGGATTGCTTAGGGCACCAGCGGGAGCGGTGGTGCTAGGAGGTGCACGTAGATAACACACCCCCAGTTGAGACGAGGTACAATAACGAGACATTAACGAGAGACAAATGGAATCGATAATGAGCAAGTAACACTCCAGGAAGACACGCAGAGGGGGAAGGGGAAAAGTCGAGGAGAAAACCATGACAAAAGTATTTTGTTGTGCTGTTCTTACATATTAAAAATGCACATATTTTTGTATTACCAGGTATAACGTTACGATCTCAGTGCTAAAGATTTACATTAGTAAGACAAACAGGAATATAGGGAAAAGGGAGCAACTATGGGGGGAAAAACAGTACGCGGAAATTTGAGAACAGACTGAAAGAAAGAAAGTACATGACATAGGTGAGAGATCTGACTTCTATAAGAAACCACCATACATAAAGTATGAGCAAATCACAGCTTGTCTTTTTTGAGGAGTGTAGCTGAAGAGAAAATGAGAGTAAATGGGTAGTCCCTGTTTGACAGATGTATTGCACTCAAGTTACAGATGTATTAGGAGAGAATAACCGAGCAAAAGGGTTAAAAGGCTGGCTTTATGTCCACGAGTCCAACAACCGACACTGAACGCTTATAACCGTTCACACTGACCGACAAAGGGTGACATACACACGATTAAATACACTCACCCTGACGAGACATAGGTGACAGGAATCACGTTAATGACACTAACGTTCAACGCCACGCCCACGACACTCAGACGCACGCCTAACAAACAGGATACACACAGCACACAGACACGCCCACACAGACACGGGACAAGGGAGGAGGCAAGGGTGGCCACCGTGTCACCAAGACTTGCTCACAAGTATGATATCATACACTGAAGAATCAATTTACATGGACTGAATTAATGATGCTTTGGAGATTATTATGTCAGGTTGGATCAGTGAGATAAGAAGAAAAGATCAGTACAATAGGAATTTGTGCTCTTCTTAAATTTTTCATCTATCTCATTCTGACCATAAGATCATTAATACAACCCCTGGATGTAATACATCTGTAACTTGAGTGCAATACATCTGTCCAACAGGGACTAGCCATTTACTCTCATCCTTCTTCAGCTACACTCCTCAAAAAAGACAAGCTGTGATTTGCTCATACTTTATGTATGGTGGTTTCTTATAGAAGTCAGATCTCTCACCTATGTCATGTACTTTCTTTCTTTCAGTCTGTTCTCAAATTTCTGCTTACTGTTTTTTCCCCCATAGTTGCTCCCTTTTTCCCTATATTCCTGTTTGTCTTACTAATGTAACTCTTTAGCACTGAGATTGTATCACTGAATCATCTAAGGTTTCCTTCTAAATGAGATGTAATGTGCATTCTACATATATCAACCAAGGTGTACTAAATGCCTTCTTGCTTTGCCTTCGCTTTTACATGTTAAATCTACTTCAAGTTGGCTTTACTAATATTACTTTATTCAAGCTCCCATTCAATAAACACGTTTATTTCAGCATAGGTATTAGATTCCTATTTGAATATTCATTTTAATACAGGCCATGCTAAATGTGTATTCTGAATGTATCTTTCTTATTTCTGTCTATGCTATGGTTGCCCTCAACAGAAGGGAGAAAACATCAGCTCACAATATTGGTTGAGAGAGAAGATTTCCAGCCAAGGATAAACTCTCTGCAGTGAGCTGATGACAAGCTTAGTAACAAAATATAATCTATAAATTCTCTACCCAAGCATATTGCGTTCCATTAATTGTCTCCCTTCCCAGAAGCAGAAGACACGGTCAAATGAGAATTATAGTGTGCAGCTCAGCTACAGAAGCACTAATATCAGCTTGGTTTAAGACATACTGCTTGAGTGGCAATGCTCCTTCTGGTTTCTCTTTGCTGCCAGTCCTTTCTTTACATCTTTAGCCTTATATGCCATCTCTTCTCTGTGACCTATAATATATATCTCTTCTTTACAGCTCTCAGTCCCACACGGGTGAGTGTGTGTGTGTGTGTGTGTGTGTGTGTGTGTGTGTGTGTGTGTGTATGTGCTACCCAATTGGCACTTGATTCACTCAGTCTCTATCATCTCTCAGCAACAGTGGTTTCAGTACATCAGGATACAAATTTTGGCCTTGTCACAAGTAATCATACAAAATTATTAGAGCTTCTGAAAAATGTTGCCAAGCCCTGTATAAAGTTTTGTTCTTAGGGCAAACAAGTTTCTTCTTAGTATAATATAATCAGAGAACAGTATGAGGAAGATTGGATAGCTCATTGTTCTTCCCCAAAAACAGTTTTGGTTATAATAAAACTATATTCCATATATGAATTAGGGCTATAACTTTGACTCTTGCTTATGAGTTGTACTAGAATAAATATGTTCTTCAGACAAAATTTGTTGAAGACACATTATGTATAGTGGCTGATTATGTGGTAACAGGATTTCTAATACTGATTCTGGTGTAACTCTAAATAATTATAAAACATTATTTGATTTAACTTGATCTTATTAGGGATTTCAAATACACTTTAGTTAACTGGAGAGTTGGTATCAGTGTGGTGTATTGCGTGGCTTTCACACTATACAGTACACTAGATTGCTGACCTATCTACATGTTTGGTGTCTTACATGAAATTTCAAAATAAAAGCAAGCAGTTTATGATCAATTATCCCTTTTCCACATACAGAACCAATTCCATGATCCCAATCAGTCTGACTACAAACAGGCGTATTCAACAAAATAGCAGTGACAGAGAAAGTTTGCGATGTCAAAACTGCCAAACTGTCATCTGCCTTGATTTTCCTGGACACAGATTTCCCTTTGACACAGTAAACTACAACATCCTCCACTATCTTCTCTCCGGCCTCTCTTCATGTCTCACGTCGTTCTCTGTCCTGGCTCCCACTGTACAGCTCCCAGATGAACTTCCCTAGAATGTAGACTGTAGACCCATCTATTTGTAGAGTATATAAATGACAGCTGAGCCTGCATCTATGAAATTTAATACTACTACTGAATAACTAAAATTCTAGAACTTATTGCTTGTTATTATTTGTTATTTGCAATTACCATTGTCTGATTGAGCTTCGGCTTATATTGTACTACTTCTAGGATCAGCATTGATTCCTGTATTTTAGCAGTGTTCTAGTTGAAAGGTATTTAATTTAATTTAATTTTAATTTTGCATTGACCAAAGATTGCTGTACAATCTTAAAATGCAGCATAAAAGTTACAATAACAAAAGACAGGTAAACAAAAAACAAAAGCAACAAAGCCTCCAATAAAAGGAAAACAAACATGTAAAACATGGCTTTCATACAACTCATACAAGCAAAAGAAGCAGGTTTTTAAATCAAATTTAAAAATTAAATGAAGGAAATTTAAAAACTGATAATGAAGGGGCCAAACTTGGAGTGGGTTATCACAACAAAATGTCCAGTTATCTCCCTGCTGTAGCTGAACCTTAGTAATGACCAGTAAAAAAGTGATCAGCAGAATGAAGTGACCTGAGAGGGAAATATGGAGTTAAAAAGTCACCAGGACATTCAAGGATTTAAAAACTAAAACGTTCAATTTGATCCTACAAACAGGGAAGTGGAGGGAAGTAGGTATGGGAGCAATATGCTCTCCAGTTAAAATACCAGCTGCTGCATTTTGCATAAGCTGAAGGTAAGAGAGAAGCCTGACTAATCCCAACATACAGAGCATTACAATAGAAGAAACAAAAGCATGAATAACTCTCAACATTAAAAAACAAGGATTTTAATGATTCAGTAAAAGCTGCAGATGAAAAAGAAATAGATTTGATAACAGCAATTATCTGCTTGTACAGTTTAAACTCCCAAATTGTTTATAAAAACCTCCAGTGGACTGTGATTAATCAGTGAGGTACCACAGGAACTCTTAGGGCCAATTATTAAAATGTAAATTTTATTCTCATTAAAACTTAGGGCTGGATGATATGGGCAAAATTGATATCACGTTTCTTAATTTTGGTCAATAAGATATAATTACGATATTGATATATGAACAATATAAAAGCCACAGAAAAACTGCCAAGAGCATCCACGGCGGATGTCTATACCTACAAATGTCTGAAAAATGAATTTGTCAAGTCTATGAAACCTTCTCTTATAAAACTATATAAACTTTAGAAATAAAAATGGTACAAATAAATCAATGTTCTTCTTTTATTTGTATTCAGCACACGAACATGAAACATCACATTGCTATCAGCTGTGACAATATTAATATCTTCAAACTACAACACAGGCTAATTATCTTATTCTTATGTACATAAGATCCTTATGTCAATAAATCCAAAAACTTATTAATAAAATCTTTGTTATACTTTAGCAGTGGATAAATCACAGCACCCTAGACTGGATGAGACCAGTCCAATATAATAACCATTTAGTAACAGTTGATGATAATCAAAACAGCTGCAACTCCTCCTCTGCACCTTGCACAGATTTTAGAGTGTTAAGATAAGCACAATATGCGGTAGTAACTCTGAGAGACAACTTAGCTCACCATTGGTCAGCAAAGTTTCAGTCACACACATTAAGTCTAGACTGTGAGAAGTAAAACATTCATTCAATATAGAACTTATTTGCTGTTGAGACACCAGCCTAGCTGAAACTAGACCGCCTAACAGTCAGGGTGCTCACTGCAGTGACCACAGGATTTGTCTCTTTTCGAAAAGTCAAGGCAAACAGGAGCAGATGATCTGGTTTAGTTCATCAAAAAGTTCTATGCCCACCCAAATCATAAACTGTCCATTTGTCTTCATATATTGAATATTAAAAAGCACCTGGCAATCATAAGATGGTTTGCTGAATACTAGATAAGATAAATAAAACAAAGACGAACAGAGGTAGTAGTCACACACTGGTGCTTCTCCTCAAGAAAGGGCTGGCCGACTCAGGAGGAGGCTCTACCTCCTCCACATCCATCTCTGACTCCACCCCCTCAGACTCGGAAAACTGCCTGAGCTCTGGGTGGCATGTGCCAGTTTTAGAGTGGCACTTGCGGGTGAGCTCAGGCAGGGACCCTTCCTTCTCTACATCCTTCCAGGAGATATGTGGGTTGCTGGAGGTCTCCTCCTCATCCGGGCTGGGCCCTAAGGAGACGCTGGATCCTTGCTCCTCTGTCCTTCAGAGGGAGGCCAGGAAAACTCTTCCTCCTCCTCCTCCCTGTTGCTGGGGGAGCCCTCCCCTCTACCCATGTAGCGCAGGGGTCCCTTGGCCTATGGTGTATAACGGGTTGGAGTCTGACGGAGTACACATGAGGTCCCTAGTCTCATATGAGAATTCCACCAGCTGCTCTTCCATCAGTCGGCTTCCTCGACAGGGGCAGAGAATCCCAGAGTGTAGAACAAGACAGGAGGGGGAACCAAAACCAGCAGGCGAGGGAGTGCTACAGAGCACCTTCCCTTCTTCTTTCTCCCATCCTTACTCCCATGCCTTCAGCATGCTGGGCGGTCAATCTTTCTGTAGTGATGTGAGCGCGTTGCACTAACGAAGCGAATGCCGAGCATGAGAAAATAAGGCTTGCTTTAAAAGAAAGATTATAACGAGTAACACGCAAATAAACAGACAGTGACAAAGACTGACAAACAAGGGATGATATACAATCGCTTAAATACACTCAGGCTGGACAAGACACAGGTAAATACACAACGATAACAAGGCGAACATCTAAGCGCCATGCCCGC
Source organism: Sternarchorhynchus goeldii (assembly GCA_028565775.1). Taxonomy (NCBI): domain Eukaryota; kingdom Metazoa; phylum Chordata; class Actinopteri; order Gymnotiformes; family Apteronotidae; genus Sternarchorhynchus; species Sternarchorhynchus goeldii. The sequence goes on from JAOXYF010000009.1 coordinate 7,966,727, forward strand.
ACCGCACACACAGCTGCCTACACTCACAACACACACTGAATGCAAACCTACACACTCACGCACACACACACACAGACATGCCCACACAGACACAGGACAATGAAGGAGGAGGGCGGCCACCGTGACAATCATACTAAGATTGGGAGATAAAGCACACAAACACACCACCTGTACTAAGATAAAGATGAAATTATGTGAAGATAAAGTCCAACAGCATAAACACCTGGCACTGACATAAATGAGTGGAACTGGCAACAAAAGTGTCATTCAATCATTGTGATTGTTCTATATATCTGCCTTATATGTTTATGTTCTATAAGTCTTTTTTTTTTGGGGGGGGGGGGGGTGTAGGTATTTTTAAATTTAGTTTTTTAGCAGAGCAGAGCAGTAAATACTGAGTCAACATGACAAAACACAGACCTGGACACTGTCCATCATGTTCTTCATGAGAAGTATAAAGTTCTCATGAAGAACCAATCATAAAACCACTCATTAAAACAAGTTTTCATCCCTCAGCAATGGTGGCTAGCTGTGTTAGGATATTTGGGCTGAGGACTGGGTTTTTAAGTGTTCTATACCAAACCATTTGGAAAATGCTGCTGATTTCTTGTCTTTATTGCAGTTATTTCAGATAGCAATTTAACGCCACTTTTAGAATCCAACAGAGACAACTGCACCCAGTCCAAAACTGAATCATCAAAACATAGCAATATCAGTGTAGCTTATGTGTGACGGTACCCGCCCCTGCCTCTTCCCTAGTCCTGTGTTTATGTGGGCGTGTCAGTGTGGTGTGTTTGCGTGCTGTGCGTGTTGTGGGGTATGACGTTCGGACTTTATGTGAAGTGTGCGCACGAGACATTGCGCTCGTGGTTTTTGATCACTTAAATATAAACCGTTAAAACGAGCGTGCTACACTGCAGCAGTTCCGTGCCTCAACGTGACACTGTGTTTCCAAAGTATGTGTTAACTCAAAGTTAGACCTGGGAGTTGTAATACTGTTTCCTCATTCCGGATTTAAAACAAGTTAAAAAAGATACTCTGACTTCTTGACTGTCAGTTTAATAGAAGGAAGTGCAAATAGCAGAGCTGTTTTTAACTTTCTACCATTGGTTGTCCAAGAACTCACAGACCAGAAAACTTATTTCTGAAACTAGGTCAAACAGTTAACTTTTAATTGTGTGTGAATATTACTTCAAGACATTTCAAGGCATGTGTGTAAATATCACTTCAAGACACTTAAGACCACTCCAAAGTGGACATGTAACACTGTAGTTATAAAAATGCTCCTCAAATGTTTCTTGACTACTTGAACTGTGTATTGTAAGACTGATTGTCATTTTTGAGCGGTATGCTGTGGCAGGGTATTTCCATTAATCTCACAGTCAGTGGTGGATACAGCAAGAATTGGGCATCTATTGCAGCCAGATCACAGTTGGACGTATGCTCACAGCCAAACAGGCCCCCCATAGTGACACAGGAAAGAGTGGCTGTCAGTCAAAACAATGATATAAAAGAAAAGAGACAACAATTTACAGGAGAAAAAAAGAGGAAAAAGCTTCAGTGCAGTATCGATTTACTAAATAATTATAAATAAATTCATATACATTATACTGTTAGTTTAAAGAACAAAACTGTTCTAAAATACACAACCATTCTCAAATTACTATACACTAAGTTTATTATTGTGAAAGCAACAATATAAATAGTGTTGAATGAGGATTATTCTAATTTATCAGTTAAAGTCAACTCAGGCTCTAAAGCCTGTCTTGATTTGTTTTATTTTAGTTTTTTTCCTGAATGAACATATTTTCATTAACTGGAGTGAATATTTCTGAAGAAATGTCAGATATATACTTTATAGTTAAATATTTCTGAGGAATATGAATATGGATAATTTAAAAATGCCTTGGGTGAGACCTTCCTTCTAATTCTCCTCATCATCTAGCTCTATCTCTGCCCCCTCCACATCCTTTCACATTATTTCTCCAACCTTCTTCTGTGCACAGCTGTTGGCTCCACCAGCATTTCACACCAATTACTGCTACTTCCTGTTATCGCTAGTTACCGTTCTCAGTAATGTGTGTTCATATCCAGTAGTGTTGCTTTTCGGATTACTGACTGAACATTTGCTGACAGATCTAGACAGTTCATTACTTAAATATATCCATCTGTGTGGTGTTTAAACTTAAATAAAAATATATCTATAACTGCACTGATTTTTCTTAAACATATTAGTTTATTTCTCATATTAGTGAGAGTTTTCAGTGTTTGTCCCAGCTGAGGTCAGAGTTCTGTGCTTGTTTGCCAAATGTCAACATTTTCCATCTTAATCTAACCAACAGATGAGGGGGGGGGGCATGACTTACACACCAAGGCTTGAGTTTTGTACAAAAAGGAGTTTGTAATGAGAGTGAAGTCTAGTAAAATGTGTTTAAAGTTTTGCACCCCTGACATACCGGCGCATCAATGGTTGTGAATCATGTGGCAGGGTTCCAAATCAATATGCAAGCTCCACCCCCTCAAACAGTAATAAGAAGTCTTTTGTCTGTTTACAATGAGACCATGCTATTTTCAATTAATTTGTCTCAGATATTCCAAAAAATCTTTTAAAATATCCAGATTAAAATGATTACACAGTATATAACTTGATCTTGAGATCTGTTCTTCTGTTAGTGTGTTGATCTGGAACACTTTTTGTTTTCATATTGTTGAGTCCAGTTCATAATTGATATTTAACGTATCAGGGTACCTGACTATGAGAGACCACAACTCATGTAGTGTAAAGCATCCTTTTGAAGAGTATAATGAAGGCACAGGTATTGGTATAGAGCTTCTTGTGAGCATGGTCCTAGACACACCTAAGATTAAACAAACACAAGGCAGGGTCATGGAATTTTCAGAGTTTCAGCTTTAGCACAAAACACTTATTTATGACTCTGTCTCCTGGCTGAAGCAGTCGGCTCACCCGCTTCAGCAATGAGGATTGTTACACACCCCTGGAGATGAGGGTGACATGATGTCCTAATGACTCCACCCATCTATTAGCACCAGAGGGCAATCTGTTGTCTTATTTTACAAAGTTATAGTTGTTTATTTAGTTGACAGAAAACCAAATATATGTTTTTCTTTTCGTTTTTATACTCAGCAGAAGGGTATGTTTTGTTCCAGCAAGATAGATGGTGTAACGTTTCGAAAAGACCGAGATGCAGACAGATCCAATTGCAGAGAAGCATGTATTGGAAACCAACACAGGCTACGCGGTGACATAAACACAAAAACAATGGGCGAGTTGAGAGAATAATCTAAACAGTCCGAGGTCTGGACAGGGAAGCAGAGTCCGCAGGAAGTCCAAGGGTTAGACGAGAGAAGCAAAGGGACATCCAGATGAGATTGGAAACGCTGGGTATGCAATATGAGTCAGCGATACTTCTCAGTGAGGAAGTGGATAGCCTGAACCTAAATAGGGCTGGTGGAGGTGTACATAAGGAGGGACAGGTGTAGGCAATCAAAGCTCAGGTGCTGTGGACCGTGTGACATGGGAAGTTAGAGAAAGGGACATCTTTGTTTATCCTTGTGGTTTGGTTTGATTTGATGTGACTCTGACTGACATGTTGGTTAAGCAGCATAGTTAAGTATCATGGCTAGTGCTGAGGGTTGGCTGAAGCTTTTTCCATTTAATGAGCCTCTTTCCTGGACGTAACAATAACCTACAGATACTATCCCGTATTTACCTCCAAATGATGTTGACAGGATGATGGACACCAAGATGGGGCAAAACTTGCCATTAGCAAAAGCATATAAAAGCTAATACATCGAAGTCTCCAAAATAATTTTCAAAAGAACTTTAACTCAGCAAGTTCTAAAACTGTAATGAAATGGTTTCAGCCGTGGTAAAATTGGCGATTGGCGATTAATGTTCAGTGACAAAAAAGGGTACCAAAAATCAATCACAATAACCACTACACTTATCATTAATGACTTGGGCTTTTAAATCAGTGTATAGTGCTTAATAATAAGGTAGTGAGCTTGAACAGCTAGCAGTGCAACTTCAAGAGATAAAGGGATCAAATTGTTTTGAAGTTTCTGAAAATCTAAAGTAAAATGGAGAAAGAAAACCTGTTTCATTCCTTCACCAAAGTCCTTCAAAAAACCACTCAATAACGTACTGAAGTGTTCTCAAGATAGACGGATGGAAAAGAAGAAAGAGACGGTCCTTGACTGTGAGACAGTCTTTCTACTGGCAAACATGCTGAAAAGATCAGCATATTCATTTTGCTTAACTAATGTGTTACTGTGAGTCCACTCAGCCCTTCTGCACAGCTCCATTCACTCTTTACCATGAGATAGCATGAGAATATACTCTCTCAGACAGAATAGAGAAGTCTGTCTCCAAAATGCAATATAGTTCAAAACACTTGAGGGGAGAATAGAATGGGTATTAAGGATGTGCTTCTTAGTAAGAGTGAATTGGTCAGTACTTATGTGTTTGTTCATAATCTTTTTTTAAGTTTGAGTTAAAATAAGTTATTTTATTTTGTGGAAGAAATGCAAAAATATGCTGTCAGTGGATTTTAAAATGTGTTACTTAAAAATACATTACAGTATGCTGGAATAATATAAATAGTTTATTGGCCCTAAATGCTGGTGTATTAATAAAAAATATCTTTATAGATCAGTATAGATTCACACAATCAGATCAGAATGGGATTTTGAGAACAAATATTTTTTCATGCACCTAGATTGATTGAAAGCATTTCCTTTTATCGAAAGATTAATATTTAGCAAAAAATACTGTTAAAAATCACTTGTCAACATTTGCATATTTTATACAGTATATCCGAAAGAAGCAATATTGCTGTGCATATTTCAGGCTGCTTCAGAAGAACTTTTCTTTCCTCTGCTCAAGAGAAGACCTACATAAGATGTGTAGTATCTGGTCGTATCTGTGAATGTATCGGCTGGGTAAATATGGAAAAATAGATACATTTACTGATGCAATTTTAGATAAAATAGATTAAAATAGATTAAAACATTTATTCATTGCAACTTCTTTTGTGGTCTAGAGACTTGTGTGGATTATTATCTTTCTTTGGAAGAGCAAAGGTAAAAAACAAAGAGAGCGTAGAGAAATACAAAAACGTCATCAAATGTAAATTATCCAATCTTAGTAGATTTTTCTCTCTTTGGTGTTTGAGGATCTATTCTGTATGTAAATTTATGTATAAAATTACGTGAATCTAATTCAAAATTCTCTATTTCTATTAGAGCATTTACCGTCCATGAAACCTAGGTCATGCCTTCTGATGTTGGTTCATAATAGTCACTTTAAGTCTTACTTAAAACAAGGGTGAAACAGTGAAAACAAGGGTCAGCAATGGGAGCTGAAACACAATAGCATACAGCTAGGAAGGCTTACAAACAAAGATAAACATCCAGCAAGACTTTGCAACTTATAAACAGCAAACAAGAGCTCAAATTCACAGGAAGTGGTCCGTGGACTGAGAACAGTTGTAATCAATAAGCAGGAAAGTTAGATCTAATAAAGCTGATTAGAGGAGCAAAGGATTTAAAGTCCATCAAGGAGATAGAAGGTGAGATTGAAAGATCAGACGTGACATTCTGAATACATGTGTGATTGCGAAATTGCATATCTTTGTTTGGATGTGACCCTATAAATTAAGATTCATTTGAGCACATATACACCTCTGAATATAAAAATGGGACATTATCCTATGCTTGGTACAAAGAATAAATAGCTGAGCACTTTAAGGTCAGTGCACCACTGTCTGGCTGGGCAAACTTGACAGATAACAGCAGGGAGAGAACACTGCAGAGAGTAGAGAGATTAATCAGTGACTTACACACATGCATAAAGCATATATTACATATTTGTAAGGAACCCTGATTAACAATGGTGTCAGGCTTCATTTATTCCTTGTCAGTACGCACAAGGGTGTATGGGCACACAGACAAAAATGAGGACCTCAGTAGGGATGCTGAAAAATAATCAAATGTAATTGTGAGGCATGATAAGCATTTATGTAGCCTTGAGCTGTTATTTCATGCAGTGAACTTTAGAATAAGGAAACAGCTGCTGGAGAAGTCAAGGAAAACTGGGAGAAAGACAAGGCAAAGAGAGACTTGCCATTATGCCCAGCTGCCTGCTCTGGATCCTACCAGACCCCTGCTAACCTACTCTGTTGTCATTTCTGCTTCCACTTTTCTAGTGGGATAAGCCAGAACTGTAGCTGAGCTCAGTGAAGCATGCAGTGAGGGTTAAGTACACGAGACCCCCTTAACAGGGGCCAGACTGAGGATCAAAGAAATACAAAAGGCCAAAAAACACAACTGATACAGAATTAAATAGGAGTTAAATTAGGAGTTAAATTATTCCTTGTATCTCATTATGATTAAATGTATACTTACAGTAATTGTAGAATCACTAAAAGTGTTGGAGCAGTTACTCATCGTGGTATTTTGTTAGAAATACTTCTAACATTCAAAATATTAATATAATCTCATAGTTTTGACTGTCCAGTATAGTTTATAAACATTTTCTTGCACAGTTCATATTGTACAGGCAGTGCATGCATGTGAAATTTATGCAAAAGGGATAACCCAGCCATTTCCTATAGGGACTCAATGATTGAATGTATGTTATCTATTTCAAAAGTCAGTAAATGCAATGTAATGGTCACAAGTGTTTAAAATGCAGTGCAATACAATTCTTTGTTACATGGAAATATAATTAGGTTAGACTGCAACATGATTCTCTGTACCATGTTACCTTTAAAATTGATCACTGATCATGTTGACAACCTTAAAACATTTCTAACCACATAGTTTATTTTTTTGTTTTTAAAAGAGAAGTTATACTAAGTAGCTATTCTCTGAAAAATTACAAGAACTGAAAAAGGTTTGTTTAGGCACACATTTTGTGTGACCATACCACTAAACATTAATTAGCATATTCAAATTTTTGTCACCTTTATCTTTTGTTGTATACTTCTCATGTTGTTTTCTAAATATGAGTCAGTGAGGGCACATCTATATAAACCTGAGTAAATGAGTTAATATTATGCTGAAAATGAGGCAGGGGGGAAGGTATAATCAATCCTGTGAACAATGTCCTTGAGGGACCTTCTGTGTAATTGGATCTTACTGTTTCAGTGGCAGTTGTGAAGTCGCTGGGAATAGACTATGATCATTAGATTGACTTATTATGGACTTCTAGCTAAACTAAAGAGATTTAAGTAATTACAGCATGTTCAAAGAAGGTCATTTCCCCTCGACAGCGACCAATACTCGCTTGAGAAAATCAGAAACAGCAAAGAAACAGTGATTATTCCCAGTCTGTGGCTACCACGCAGCATAGGCATTTTGCACAATCATCAGTGTTTACTCTGCATTTTCAGACAAGAATCTCCCAAATGACCAGCCAAATGTCATCTACGAGTGACAGCCTTTAGTCTGTAACAAAAATAAACAGCCCGGTACCCTGACAGCCGTGTAATGAGTAAGCAGTCAGCAGACACTGCAACCGCTTATCATAACATAAACAAATTAGCATTTGCCCCTCCTCCCCTTCCCAAAAACAATGAGAGGGTGATTAGAGGATGGGAGGGGGTTGTTCTGCCTAGTATCCTCAAGGGTATTTTTCAAGAGTTGGCTGGACAGTCTCCATAGAGAGAGCATATGAAGGGCAGTAGCAGTGACTGCTTCTACCACTCCTGACATTACTGCTTCAGCTTATCAATTAATTTCCTCCTCGTTAAATTTGCTGGAGTTTAATTTGCCTATCTAAGAAGTAGCCTAAAAAAGTGGTCGACTGCAGAAACCACAACTAAAACCCACATCTTTTCACATCCCTGACAGCTTTGCAACTGCGAGCATTGTAAAGTTTTTGGTAGAATTCTGTGCAAGTTCTCTCCTTCCTTCTCACATTCTCTATTTCTCTCTCTGTCACCACATCACCCTTCCTATTCCCTATGGGTCCAGGATGGATCTAATTGACAATAATGAGATGTCAAGTGCATACATCAGTGCTGCCAGTTCACACTAAATGTGATATAAAACTTATCACCTCACAACAAATCTTGAGTGATTATTCATGAGGCTAACCAAAAAACCTAGTCAATTGCATGCAACTCTAATAAAGTGTGACGGCGAGTGTGAGAGAGCAGGAGCAGACGCAACTGGGAACATACTGGGTGTTTATTAAATACAATGTTACCAGTTGCGTAAAACAAAGTAGCGATGAAATGTAAAAGCAGACAAACAACAAAGAATGCGATACCGGATTACCGGAGAGTCAGTCTTTACAAATGCAGGAAGCAGCAAATGAACGTAGAGCAGTGTACAGAGCAGAGGCTGAAAGCAGCTCAGGGTGACAAGCGAATGTGCAGCACTGATAGTGCTGCACGAGGGCTTTAAGTAGTCCTTGGCTTGATTAGCGCCAGGTGCGCTCAATATACAGGAGACTGGGAGCGAGGTAATGTGGGCGTTGTTTGGGAGCTGGTAGCCGGCTGAGACGTGACATAAAGTTGCTGCAGACCTGGTGTCATAACTTGATACTAGATGATTTCTATGCCCTTGAAAGAAAACTATCCTCCTATCTACAGTGAACAATCACAAAGCTATCAGCTTTAATTAACTTGGCATGCTGTGATCAACTTTTCACTCACTTAATTTGAGAATGGCGACATTAGCAGATTCATGAGATACAGCTGCACCAGTAGGGGTTCAGGAGAATATTAATCCTGAATGTAAGTGGACTCTCCACAGCTTCTCATCTCCCCAGATCTGCCTCAGCTAATAACAGCAAACAGCAAGAAGTTAGAATGGCCCGGAGGAAGGCTGTGTTAGCGTCCTACCGTGTTTATGGATAGCCACATTCGATTCAAAGTCACAGTGTGAGCAACTGATAAATATAATTCATTCATTAAAAACAAGTGAGCAAAAGCAGCTCAGCTCAGAGCTTGTTTGATTTTTACCCTATGCGCACAACATAGAACATGTGAGTGAACTAAAGGGGATAATTTACTGTCTATATAATTACAATAACCTTCTTTCAAATGTATTCCTGCACAACCATGTGCAATTCATGTTAACCTATTCATAAAATAAGAGTAAAATATATCCATTAGAATGAGTTATGTTTTGATGTTTGCATTCATGGCAGACAGCTTTACTGACCAAATTGCGGAAGTGGTTCTGTAACTCACCTGGCCGATCAGATCGAGAGGGAGTAACATCAGGGAAATGGGTGTGATTCCCAGGGCACACACATACTGACATAGTTGTATATATGTAAGTAGCTCTGGATAAGAGTACTGCAAATGAAATAAGGGTCATGTGACATATGACTTTTGTTTTAGTTCAAAAAGAGCTAAGCCTGCATTTTCAGTTGCATTGTTGTGTTCTTTTTATTTCACTCTTCACTTCACACTGTTGTATTGTTGTGATATTTTTTCTTCACTCCATTAGGTATCTAATGGCCTCATAATGTTCTCTACCAAACCTGTTCTCCATTTGTCATCTACCACTTTGCCCCCAGTTAGCTTTTGGTGCTCATCCTCTAATATCCTTCTCTGTAACTACCTGGCTCTGACCTCTCTTTAATCCTCATTCTCCTTGGTACCTATCACCTCCTCCCACCTCTACCAATCTTTTTCTCTTTAGTTCTACCGTAATCCCTCTCCTCTCCTCTCCTCTCCTGCCCCCTACCCCAACCTCTCTTCTTCCTTCCCCCTCTGTGTAGTTGCTAGTGAATTCTGCTTGTGGGATATATAATGAATATGCCTAAGCCCTTGAGACAACACATTGTGAAGGAGATCTGAGTGGCTAATGCCACCTCAGCTGTTCAGCAGCCTCTCCACCAGGCTGGGAGTAGGGGCCAGCACGTGCCTTACACAGGCGCAGCGCCAATGATAAATAATAACAGATGAGGAGGAGAGATAGAGCGAGTGATGAAGAAAGAAGGAGTGCACCAAGGGAAGAGGCTCTTAGTAAAGGATGCACTATCCATTTCTCTGCCACCCTTTGGTCTCTGGAGAACTGAGTTCTCCCATGCAGCATTATTGATGTAGCTTGTACCTGAAAACAGCACAGCAAAGAAGAGGGAAGAGCAGAAAGAGAGAGAGAGAGAGAGAAAGAGAGAGAGAGAGAAAGAAAGAGAGAGAGAGAGAGAGAGAGAAAGAAAGAGAGAGAGAGAGAGAGAGAGAGAGAGAAAGAGAGAGAGAGAGAGAGAGAGAGAGAAAGAGAGAGAGAGAGAGAGA
>JAOXYF010000009.1:7977103-7994116 GCA_028565775.1 Sternarchorhynchus goeldii
GAGAGAGACATAGAGAGAGAGAGAGAGAGAGAGAGATAGATAGAGAGAGAGAGAGAGAGAGAGAGAGAGAGAGAAAGAAAGAGAGAGAGAGAGAGAGAGAGAAAGAGAGAGAAAGAAAGAATCCTCAGTAACATACTTTGTTATTAGTCTATACACACATGAAAGAGTTAAAAGTTTTAGTGTCTGTCTATGAGAAGTCCTTCATGTGATATTTTATTATTGACTTCATAAGGTGATGTCAATAATAACAAATCCATTACAAATGTAAATTACTAAATACAATCCCGTTTTAAGTGATGCTGCTTTCTGGAATGATATTAGAAAGAAAACTTTATTAAAAAGTATTCATGCTCATATTATCACAGGCAATTTGTGGCCTATCAATTTATTATAAAATGTTTTACGATAAAACAACAAAATCGACAAAATATGAAATTAACATTTCACTTTGCCTATTTGAATTATTACACCTTTCTTTTTGAATATGAGTAGCCATCTCTCTCTCACTCTGCCTAATGTCACATAAGTAGGTAGTCCATTGCGTGGCCTCTGGAGAATTCCCATAGCAACGGCAGCTAGTGATGGTCCTGGTTCTCCATGATATCAATATCATTAACTATTTATGCATTTGAGATATAAAGATAAAAAAAAACTATAGCATTCAATAACAAACTCACTGTTGCATGAGCATTACTGTTTTGCCAGATTATGTGTTTTTTTTCAAAACAGAGTCCCTGGCACCTTTATGAATAATTATGGATTTGGAGTAATGCTGAAATGATGCGAGGACAAAGTGGCATGTCAAAACCTTTAAATCAAGTGTAGCTAACAGTTTACCATTTAATTAAGTACATAAATATTGTGTTGTTAGTGTGTTTGAAGAATAATTACCAACTCTATTTCTAAACAGCAATTAGATTTTCCATGTCTACCTTTTTTAACGGATTTCTGTTGGATTTCTTCACCACACAAACCTGTGCTGCTCTAACCTAATCCTCTTGGACCACATGAGAAAACTTAGCTGATCTTAGAAACCAAAGCTATCCTACAGAATCCCATGATCTCGTTTTGTCCTCCTGTTTTAAGTATTGAGCTCACTGTAGATCTTTGCATTAATGCATTCTAATGGATCTGATTCTGTTGCTTGTTTGCATGCTGTGTGTCTTTGCTGAATTAGCAGAAGCTAATGCCCAATCCTCTTTCCTTTTCTGTTCTGAGCATCTTTTTTTTCTTCATGGCCTGTTTCTTTGTCTTTGTGGTTTTTTTCTGTCTCTCACCCCCTGTCCTCTTTTGTATGGTCTCCTCCTTCTGTCAGAGAGATCCCAACAGCTTCCCCATGCTCGCTTTCTGCACTGCTACCTTCATGAGCAGATACAGTACACCAACACTTCAACTGGTGGTGTAGAAGACTCCATATCCTACCTATATCAACCACACCAGTGTCACTCCACCATCATTTGGCCTAGAGCTACGTTCCTAGCATGTCTGACAGTAGTGTCTTTGTCATGAGGGTTCTACCATAAGCAGGAAATGTGGTCTCTGACAGTGTGTTTTAAGCCAACGCAGTCTGTGTGATATGGCTTACACCAATATGTCTCCACAGGTGTCTAATTCAAACAGGATGAGGAAAGAAGAGTGGATAAGGAAATGTCAATATAGAGAAAGAGATTCAAAGAAAACCACTGAGCTGAGATAAAAAGAAACCAGAGGAAAGGAGAATTATAAAAGTGTGAGAGAAATAACTAGAAATTATAGATGAGACTTCTCATTAATAAATCATAGCCACTCAATTAATTTTGAGATGGCTATACCTTCAAGTATTAAGATGTAGAGTGTTTTTTATGGTAAAAGCTATCATATATCTTACTCATCTACAAAGTAAAAAAAGTAATAACAAATTAATCAAAAATATTGAACTATTTCTTAAAAGGAATCAATCAGGGGTTTCCCAATATGTTTGTAATGCTAAATACTTCAAAATGTCCTGCTTAAGAATATTTTTCAATTTACAAGCATTTCCCAAATCCCTTTGGATCTAATGTAGTACTTAAAATTGTTCATAAATTTAAGAGAATTCTGACTATTCATAACTCACTTGATAACATCTATATATATACATATATATATATATGCACATGCACAGTACATCAGTATAGCTAGACTGATAGTCAGCGAGTTGCCAGGTTGCTAGCTAGCTAACTGGATAAATATTTGTTTACACAGCTAATTTTTTCTCCCCCTTTATTATGTCTTCGGGAGCATCTTTTAATTCATATTTGCACACCTCCTTCTGATTGGTATATTGAGAGAATTGACATATGATGTCCAGAATTTCCTCTGAAGTTGATTTTCCCAATTTGTTCTGTAAGGATGTCCTGTGAAAAAAGCAGCAGCAGAATAACGAGCACCCAAAACTGTATAATGTAATATGTCCTCTACCATGATTTAAAAAAAAAAAAATCAATTTCTTTGGGAATTGCAGATGGATGTTTTACTATTGGTTCATGGGGGAACTAGTTAAAGATCCATGAAGAACATTTTTAGCAGAGGTTCAACAAAGAAACCTTTAAGAGTTATATGGAACCAACTAATCTCTAGGGCTTTTCCCTCTCCCATAGTTGGTGTAGTTAACTGCCCTCTACCAGGCTTAACTTCTCATTCCTCAGCTCTGCATAACTTCCTTTTGTTTGACTTGAAAAGTCCTGCCATTTTCTTTCTTATTTTAGTGCCAGACCTTTTAAACTTTTTTAGACACTACATGCAGTTATATTCATTGCAATATCTTCCCATTTCTCCTTTTTTTATATTTTTTGAACTCCCCTGAGCATTGTAAAAGTTTTCTTGTTTTTGCTTTTGTTCTCGGTTTAACATTGTTGAGCTCTTTTAAAAAATTCGGTTTGTGCTGCCAGATTGTCATGCTTCTGGATTGATGCAGGAAAGGTTAATTGTGTGCCTAGGCTTTGATAGTGAAGACATTCATGTTCCTCTTTTTTTGTTCTATTTTGTGATTGTTTTTATAGTTTTTCTGAATGTTTCTGTGACTGTTTTCTCCTCGTGTTTCTGAACACCTCCTCCCTATTTATCGCCCTTTCTGTCCTTCTCTTTCTATCTTGTGTTTCTTATGTGTGATCACACTCCATTGTTGGATTGACTGCCTGATGTTAGACCGACACCAATCCAAACTTTCTCCATGTGCACAAATAAACATCAGTAATCTGAGGATCAACACAGTCTCCTGACTCTTCATCACTGAATTTCTAACAGGTAGGAGTTGCAAATGCAGTACTTCTATGGTATAATAATGAGAAAATGTATATAAATACGGTATGTGGTTTGGTTTGATGGTGCTTTTCCAGCACAGATGGAGAGGCAGATTCAACAAAGAACTACTCAAAGTGTATTTGCATTTTTAGATATAAAGAAGGCGTTTGGTAAGCACTTGCAAAAGTGGTGTTTTTAAAGTTTTGTCATTCTTAAAGTATTGAATACCTCCATCTACTCAGCATGTAATGTATTTTCCTTACTAAACTACCTGACGTATTTCTGACATCTCGCAAGCAGGTTCATTACACACAATTCTTCATCCTCTCACAATTCTTCATCATCTACTGTACTGCATCCACAGGTATAAAAAAGAACCACTGAATTAGCTTAAATGATTTCTACCAACAAATTTCATTTGGCACACCACATCAGTAACTCTGTGGCATGATGAATACTCCCTCCTTGATCTTGTTTGTATATTCAAGACATGCTCTTGCATAAACAATGTTTTACATTTTATTCTCTGTGACACCAGTGGAGGTTGTAGATTATAAATTAACCAATTTGTGTTTAATTGATGTGTGTTGTTATTGGATTTCAGCCTAGTTACATTTGATCTCTTTAATAACTCACATTTAAATTGAATATCTTAATAAATTGTTCTACTGATTCAGTCACTGAGATGATTTTGATGTTCTCAGTGTCTCAGTATTCCAACTATAAAAAATAAAATAAAAAAATCCTCAGTACTGGGAATCTTTAATATAAACCAAACATAGTTATGAGAACATAGCTGCTTCAAACAAATGAACACACCACATACCATATAATATTATATAATCTTAATTTCACAGAAAAAAGTCCTGAGGAGCTCTTTCAGTGCATCTAGTCTAACATGAAGTGATCTGCCTTATTCTAAACAAATGTAGATCTTTATTGTCACCATGCCCTCCCTCAGCGATCAGCACATGAACTTTGTTTACATTACTCTTGTCAGTTGCTTATGTTATTTATTCCTGTTTAGTTCGTTCAAACCTTCCTCAGGTGGTGCGTGTTTATCAGTCATTTTGTCACTATGTGTTGCCTTATTTAAGCCTGTTTAGTTTCTATGACCGCTGCATGTCTTTGAATGTTACATGTGGCTTTCTTTGTTATAGTTAGTGCACATTTATGTTAATTTTTTTTCATTATCTTCATTAAACCATTTAGCTGCACGTTATTCTTCACCCATGACAGTTGTCTTTTTCTGTTATTGGCCCGTAGGTCTCTACACTATATGTCTGACCTTGAAAAAATAAATAAAATTATATATATATATATATATATATATATTAGAATGTCCCATTTTGCTGGAAATGTAAGGTATTTTTGAAGCACTTTGGATAGTTCAATTCAAATTTCGAATCAAAATGTGGACTTTTGATCCATTATTTTGCGGTTCACCTGTTTTTCAGTATTTTTCAGTATTTTTCAGTATTATCCCTTGTGATGCTAGCCTCCAAGGCTCTCATCTCACTGCTTTGTAATATTGACTGACTGAATGCCTTCCATGTCCTTTCTGAATTTGTTCATGTGTTTAATATTCTATTGTCTGGCATTGCTATGCAATCATCTCAGCTGTTTTAATAACACTGGCTATCCCAAGCTTCATCAGTAGACTGCACTGGGACTTGTCTCAGCTAGCGTTTATATGAGGACAGGAGTGATTTACATCCTCTGCAGCTGGTCGAGCCTACTGGGAATGACATACAGATGACAGAAGGCTTTTATATACCAACCAGAGACCTCCAGGTAACTCAGTGATCTTCAGAGGCATATAAAGATCAGACCGTAATTATAAAAGGACTTATACAAAGAGAGGTTAATATCACTGCTACATTCAGAGCAGTCCCACAGTCCCCGTAGTATTGAAACTTTAATGCAGATTCAACATTCACTTTCTAAAGAGAGCTCTGAATCTCTCTAAGCATCTTGCAGAGCTGCAGGCTAAAGCCAAAGGCTTTCTATCCACCATGCCTGAGTACATTATTGTGTGAGCAATGTGTCATGAAGCAATGGGAACAAGAGAAAAGGAAGATAGAACAAAGCGTAACACTGAAATGAATAGTATGTTGAACTTTGCAATGAAATATTTGTATATAGAAAATATAGCCTAAAGCATGCCAAACATATTTCCTATGAAGTTTTCCTACTAAGATTTCCAGCAACTGTAACCTTCAGTTTGGTGAGCAATCCCAATGATCTCTTAAATTCTGAGTAGTGCCTTCTGCGGGGAAGATTACAGGAATAAACACTGGGCTGTTCAACAGTATCAGTGCTTTCACAGATCAATATTAAATTCCATGCAGCTGTAGTAGAAAAGAATTTAGATTTTGAAACGTTAAAAACAGGAATATAGCGTCTGATACTGCACAAACACTGAAACACCAACCGTATCCAATATTTACAAACCTTGGCCTATCACCCGTGCTGTTTATCAACAAATAGGGTTGACCAGTGGCCTGGACGGGGTAGGTCACTAAATAAATAGATAGGCAAATCATAAAAAATACAGAGTAGAATAGTGCTTACCTAAACACACACAGAAAAAGCAAAGACGGAGAGATGAGGGGAGAAGGAAATGACTGGAAAGACAAAGCATAAAATCACTCAATATAAAATAAATACACTTTGCTTCAGGCTGACTTATAATCAATCTACGCCTGCCACTGCATCCTCTGTTCTGGACCTGCAAGAATATATCAGGCATAACATTAGACTTTTTTAATCATTTCCTGTAATGTTTGGATTGACGCACAGGACTAAATAAGGCAAACAGGATGCTGAGCATGGAAGAAGAGGCTTTCATTTATTCAGTTTTGTTTTAACGAATAACAGCAACGATGACTCAGGCTGATGTCAACAAAGCCCGACAAACAAAGGGTGACATACACACTCATGCTAGACAAGACACAGATGAAACAGATAATGAAAACAAGATGGGACAGTAATGGGCACAGAAGATCCCATGATGGGATGCATGCCTCCCTCAGGGGCTGCTGACCCAGTGATCCCCAAGGCCACGGCAGCGAGACGGCCAGAGTTGGCAGCTGGAGTGCGGGCGAAGCTCTTGCTAGTTGCTGGTGCAGGGAAGCGCTTGCTGGTTGCTGGGGAGCATTTGCTGGCTGCCTGGAGGCTCTTGCTGACTGCTGGGGGATGCTCGCTGGCCTCTGGGGAGCTCCTACAGTACAGGCATGCATCGAGGCAAGGCACACGAGCAGCAGGATAACCTTCCAGCAAAGTTGCGAGCACTCCACCATCCCCTGCCTCGATTGCCTTTCTGGTGCTGGCGCCTGCGGGCCCTGTGAGGACACACTGGGAAGAGCCCCACTCCCTCCACCTCTATGTCAGGGACATTCCTCAGAAGGGACAGAGTCAGAGAACCACCCGGCACAAGGGCGGTACGCCTTAGGGTGGCACTGGCTGTCCTTCAGTTGGCACGTCCTGGTCCAGCAGGGGTGCTCAGGAGGAGGCTCTTCCTCCTTAACATCCATCTCTGACTCTCTGCCCCCTCACAGTCGGAGAGCTGCCTGCCCATACAGCGACGTGCACCAGCTATAGGGAAGCGGTTGCAGGGGGACTCCGGCAGGGTACCTTTGTCCTCTACCTCCATCCCCCAGGGGGAGGTGGAGGATCCTCTGGAGGTCCCTCCCGAGTTGGTGGCACTTTCCTCCACTTCAGTCTCCTCCTTTGAGGGGGGCTCCAAGGCGAAGCTGGATCAGCTGTCTTTCATTTCTACCTCAGATGCAGGCCAGGAACGCTCCTCCTACATGTCACTGTCGCTGGAGGACTCCTCCCCACAGGCTGTATTGAGGGTGCCCACCGGTACGAGTCGGAGTCAAACGGAGTCCCTTACCTCATGTATATACTTCGCCAGCTGTTCATCCATGACTGATTCAATTCACCAAGGCAGAATACCCCTGAGTGGAGAACATGGCAGGAGGCAGGATCTAGCCAAGGAGCTGAGCACCACCGAGTGCCTATCTTTCCTCCTCTTGTTCTTGTGCTTTCCCTTCGGCATCCTGGGAGGTCAGTCTTTCTGTATTTTCTTTCTAATGAAGGAAAACAGGAGGTCAATCTCAGAAGAAAAGCCTTTTGTGTATTCAATTTTGTTTTAACAAATAACAACAACGAACACTCGTGCTGTCGTGCTGACAAAGACCGACAAACAAGGGGTGAACGTATACATGCTTAAATACACACACGTTTAAAAACACACACGCTAGACAAGACACAGGTGAAACAGATAACGAAAACAAGACGAATGTCCAGATGCACTGCCCACGGCGCACACACACCGACACACACACTCACATAACACACGCGGTATATACACAGGAACAGGGATGCAAGGGCAGCCACAATTTCATTATTTCATTTCCCTTTGTTGATTTAGTTATTCAATTTTTTTATCGGCAGAGGATGTTATTGTATAAACATGATATAAATAAATAGAATTCAATCAAAACTTTCCTGAACAATTGTGAACAATTGTATAGTCACTTTTTAATGTGATATGCCTCTTGTTATATCACAGATTTGGTTACCTTGGGGACGACTGGCCAATGAAAAGAACAGGAGGAGCATATGAGGATATACTGTAGCATTCTCTAATATTCTGTGGTTGGCCTAACTCTAAATGGAGGTGTTATGGATAAGTGAGAAATGGGGCAAGAGATAGTCTAGACAGTTGATGTTGATCCATTAAGAACAAAGTAGAGTCTCTATCTGACAAATTATACAATTGCAATGAGAAATATCCTGTTTGAATGGGAATAGTACAGGGTAAAATGAAGAGCCTAACAATATCCATATGCTAACTAAAGATTACTTTCAAAAAATCTGAAAGAAAATTTCTACCTACATGCATGCAGAAAAGGATCATTCAAAGTTTTTGGTGAATGTCAAAATGCAAATGTAGAGGAAGATTCTTAAGGTTAAGTCATTTTCTTCTCTATTTATATTTATTTATTTAGGGCTGGAGGCTAGACTGTAGTTATTACTTTTTCTCTATGCTGCTGATAAGGATTTGGAGATGCTTTGCAGTCAAAATATGTTGCACAGTTTAGAAGGAAACAGTCCATGTCTCATTCATACTGAAATATTTGGTCGTGTTAATTGGTTATGCAGTGAGATTGCCTGTATAAAAAAGGAGTAACAGAGAGAGAGGGTGTATGTGTCCCTTAAGCCAAGTATTCCTGAGGTGTATTTACTCGATGACACCTGACTTAACATTTAATGTTATTACAAACACCAAAGGGTCCAGGGTTACCTATAAATCTAGGCCTTGTACAACTCAAACATTGAAGAAACAATCAAATTATTGCATTGAAATAACCAAAACACAAAACAAATCTCCAGGATATGTGGCTCTTGAACAAAAAGATCATACACTACAATACAAGCAGTGTTCATCACAACAGTGAATGATGTAAACTTGGATCATGTACAAGCTCACTGGGCAAGTGAAACTGGATGTCATAAGACAGGCTGTGTCCTCACTGATCTGGGTTGGAGAGCTGGACTTATATGATTCAATTAGAAATACATTTGAGAGAAAATATGCAGCACCTTCCCAGCAGAAGGGGTGCATTGACAGTGATAAATTGCCACTTTGGGTAGATAACCTAAATAATTTTGCCAGCAGCCAGATTTGTGGTCCTCTGTCATACCCTGGGGGCCCAGCCAGAGAGACAAGGCATCAAAGTTTGGAAAAATGTAACGTGAGATGCCCACTAAAGGTTATTATCTATAAAAATCAAAGTTTTGCAAATAATGTTTTTTAAGGAGGTGAGTTTGTCTGTGGATCTTTATGTTTAGCTATGACTTGTCTGTGGCTTTTTATATATTTATATTTGATATTTGTATTAATAATCTTGTTCTTACATTAAAATGTCATCTATTAACATTTATGCCAAATAAATCATTACTGAACTAGACATTATAGAACTAGACATTATTGAACTAGACATCTGGCAGGAGGGCATCGAAGGGAGAGGTGCGACCTTTCCACTAATCCTCACTTAACACACAGTGCATGGTGTGGAAGGGCTTACTGAGTTAATATGTGCACTAAATATCTGTTCTTATGTAATAACTATGCAATGCTCAAAAAGGTTTCCAAATGTCCAAATCTTTAAAATAAAACTGCCCAGTAACAATCTGATCGGTGAACCTAGTTGCTATTATCTTTTCAGTAGAGTGAGTGTTAAGTCATAAATAAAACAGAGCTGGATGGTTGGATGAATCCCATAAAAATAACCATTCAGTCTATTTTCCAGGACTTCTATTTAGCTTGACCTTGTGAAGCTCTTGGGTACCTGTCATGAATACATAAACACCATACACTGGGGATGCACTAGCCTCAGTTGTACTGATGTAAACTACTTGGTTTAGAGTAAAAGTCATGTCTGATTTGGAATCCAAATAATCCATGTGTAACTAGTTGTAAGTCCTTCAGTCCATAACCTTATTATATTCTCAGTCAGGGATGTAGGGAGGCAAGCTTCTTCCATCTTTGTCACTAAGAAATGCATCAATAAATCAGTGGGGCATCTTCATGAAAAAGTATTGCACACAGGGTTTTCCTTTAAGGATATTCTGTTTAATGAGTATTCTTGTAAATTAAGCTGGAGGTGTGTTTGTGCTGCACAGATGAGCTATGAATTTGATTACTTTCATATGTGGTGCTAAACACATCTTCAGTGTGTATCTTTCTTTTTTTTTTATCTTTCTGTCTATGTAAGTGGGTGTGTGTTTTAGACAATTTTTGTGTGTCTCATATGGGCAGAAATATTCTACCGAGACTCTGTCCTATGGTTGCATTTGCTAATTACCAGCAGTTCAACTGTGCTGTGCTACAACTAATAAAAGTATAACAGTATCAGTGCATTTGTTGTCAGGTTTATTAGACACTGATGTCAGTGAGAATTACGAAAATGGAAATTCACATTTGGTGATGATGACAACTGCCATTCCATGAGACTACTCCGTTTGCACTAACATAGAAAACATGCAAATGTGATCATTCATCTCTTTGATAGTATTATAACCCATTGTTCACAATGGTGACTTTAGAGTGTCTCTTCCTCAACGGTGATTTGCTTTTTATTTACCCAATTGTGATACACATAATAAAACATCAAATTCATAACTAAATTATTCTGTCACCTTTAACCTCTGTTGCTTAGCAGATGTTACTCTAGTTGGTTAGAGCAGAAAAATGTCCAAGAAGGTGCCTTGTTTTCATGGGTACACATGGGTGAGTATTTCTGTGTACACTATATTGCCAAAAGTATTCGCTCACAAGATTTAGGGGTATGTTTATGGGCATTTTTGACCATTCTTCCAGAATTTGTGAGGTCACATACTGATGTTGGATGAGAGGGCCTGGCTCTCAGTCTCTGCTCGAATTCATCCCAAAGGTGTTCTATCAGGTTGAGGTCAGGACTTAGGCCAGTTAAGTTCATCCACACCAGACTCTGCCATCCATGTCTTTATGGACCTTGCTTTGTGCACTGGTGCACAGTCATTTGGATATATATAACTATTACAGTTATAAAATCATCCTATGTTATACACTATATTGCCAAAAGTATTCGCTCACCCATCCAAATAACTGTGCAACCTTGTGGAAAGCCTTCCCAGAAGAGTTGAAGCTGTTCTAGCTGCAAAGGGTGGACCAACGTCATATTGAATTCTATGGATTAGGAATGGAATGTCACTTAAGCTCATATGTGGGTTAAGGAAGTCGAGTGAATACTTTTGGCAATACAAGTATACTTCCAGATGTCTTTACTTGCTTTGGAAACACCCTTATGACTTTGTACCATATACTGGCACTAAACATCATGAGTAAAGCGCTCTTGCATTTATGGGTCATTCTCATTCAGTAGGCACGTACTTTTAATAGCAGCTGGTTGTGTCTGAAAGAGTTTCAGATTTAGCTTCATTGACAGTCACCCATTAATGACAAGTAAGAGTTTTTTTGACAGATGTAGGTTATAAAAGTTACACACTAATTTACAACAAAAAGTCAACAAATGTTAACAAACGGTAATTTCTCCAAGTGTTGAAGTGGACTAGCAAACTTCAGATGCAAATAATTACACACCATTCAACGCTGATAATAGCACAGGTTGTAGTGTCTGTGTGTGAGCTCTATCTGCAGACTCCTGGAAGAATATATATGTAACCGTCAGTATGCGTTTAAGTTGGAGTAAGAGGAAAGAAAGGGGAAGACAGCATAAATTCTAATCCAAAAGACAAATGTGTTATAATTAGTATGATTCACAAATTATTCATTATGTAGAAGACGTGTGTGTGTGTGTGTGTGTGTGTGTGTGTGTAGTGCCTCTGTGTAGACTTTAGCCAACCATTGAGCTACATGAACAATCAACACACAAGTCCTGTGAGCTGTAGATAGTGATGTTGGCTCAAAGAAGTAACAATCCTGCTGTTTGGTAAAATACCTGCACATTACTCACAGTACACTTGCTGAAAGCTGTAATGAGACTCTTATGATCCTCCCTCCAAGATGCAGCCTGCTATTGTTGATGGCATCACTACAAGTGTCATTGTGCATTGTGACTTGCTGTGAGCTATTTCTGTCAAAAACACATTGTTTTTGCTCAGTAATGACAGAAAAATCAAATAGCTCATCTGTTGCTCCAAACTAAAGGCATAACATTAGTGAAAGTTTCATTTCTGTGATAGAATGAGACAATAATAAATGTGATTATAAGGGGTGAAAATGTCTTGAGGTGTTTTGCAATAATTCAAATTTTAAATGGTTTCAATGTTCTCAATTTTATTTTTTTTCCAAGAGAAAACTAATCAGCTCCAGAAATAAAGTAACAAAATAAATGCATAAGACAATAAAACAATAAAGGCTAGCAAAGTACAGAACAAATATTAGCTAGAAAGGATCACAATCACCTCAAGACCTATAAACCATTTGGACAAGAATAATATTTCAAGCAACAAAAACAGCATGAAGTTGAATTGGTGAAAACAAAGACAACTCCCATCTGACGGCTTATTTTCGAGTTTAGTTTTACGTTTTTGTAGCAAGTTCTGTATGTGGATAGCCCAGAGAAGCAGAAAACCCTTTTATTCAGTTCTGTAAAGACATCTGTAAAAAAAATAAAATAAACAGTGAAGTATACTTGTATTGTCCATGAAGGCAGAATATTATACCTTTGCATTCAATTTTTTTTAGTATTTGTCTTCTTAGATTTTATGATCAGCCTTTGTTCATGTTCATAACAAGCTTAAGCTGATGTAACCCATACTGTTGTCATGGAGCACTGGCCCTCCAGCCAGTGGGTGGTGCCCACTCAAACACATGCACACTCCCCACCACTCCCTCTCACTCATATCGCCTGCATCCGTCCCAATGAGTCACTTATTAAATTATCACAAGCACCTGTTCCTACCCATTTCCCTCACTATTTAAGCGCATGGATTCTAGCCATCAATGCCGCACAATGTCTGTGCCCACAGCCCAAGGACTGTTTGCTGCTCGTGTCTGCAACTAGCCAGCTTCCTACAGCTTTCTTTGCTGTGGCAAGAACACTAGCAAAAAGAAAAACTACCTTACTATAGAGAAGAATCAGACAAAAAGGAGAAGTAGAAAGTAATTGTTTTTGGCCGCCACCTGCAAAACCATTCCCTTTGGGGCATTACCTTCCTGTTTCTTCACCAGTTTACCTGTTGTCACTTTCATTTGCACCAAAGCAGGTGAAACAGATTTACACTGCAGCATCAACAAATAAAAACCTATGGGCTTAAACAGTGAGAGAAATTAGTGGTAACAGGTGCACGTGATTAATAAATGGGCGATTGAGACGGATGCAAGTGATGTGAACGAGGGGGTGTTTAAGTTGGCGTGACCCTCTGGCTGCAAGGAGGTGCTATGTGACAGAACCTCCCCCACCTCCAGCTTTATGGAGCGTGGGTGTCCCAGGCAATGTGGAGCTGGTTGGCGGGGGTGCTCATGATGGAAGGAGGTTATTCACACTTATGCTTCCTGACTGGACAGATTGATATCCTTGAAGTTTAATTGATTTGGTGTTATACTGTGATGATTAAGTGTTCCCTTTATTTATTTGAGCAGTGAATGTGAGGCTAGGATATATTCTATGAGTAGATGACAAAGCACTTTTGTAGGTCACTGTGGATAAGAGCATCTTGTAAGTGCTGTAAAAATTAATGTGTATATATTTAAAACTTATATGTTTTCCTATATGGTATATATTGACATCTATATGAGGTGGTTGGACACCCCAAGGCATGAATGTGCTCTTCCACCCTTTTTCCAGCAATAACAGCCTGTACTCTTCTAAGAAGTCATTCCATAAGATTCTGGTGTGTGTTTATAGTATTTTGTGCCCATTCTGTCAAAATAGCATTTGTGAGGTAAGGCACTGATGTTGGACAAGAATACTTAGCTTGCATCAATATTATAGTTGATCCAAAAAGTGTTTAGTGGGGTTGAGGTCAGAGGTCTGTCAACATTAAACTTGTCGAACATATGAACCATGTTTGTGCTCAGGCTAATGGTTGTACTTGAACAGGAAACGTCCCCAAACTGTTAGTTTATAAATCTAAAGGAAACATATAATTGTTTAAATTGTCTTTGTATGTAAAGCATTACCCTTCACTGGAACCAAGAGGCCTAGTCGATACCCTGAAGAACAGCCCCTGATGATTATTTCTCTTCTACCAAACATCACTGTTGCCACTATGTATTCCAGTAGGTAACATTTGCGAACCTAAATTTATCCATCAGATTTCTAGATAGTGAAGCATGATTCATCACTCCAGAGAACATGTTTCTAGATAGTGAAGCATGATTCATCACTCCATAGAACATGTTTCTACTGGTACAGAGTCCAGCTGCAGCACTCCACTCCAGCTGATGCTTGACATGGTACATAGCAAACTTAGGCTTGTGTGCAGCTGCTCAGCCATAGAAACCCATTAAATTAAGCCCCTGATATAAAGATCTCGGGCTGTTGTTGCTTCCAGAGGCAATTTAGAACTCTGTTATGAGGGGTACCATAGAGGATAGGCAATTTTTACACAATGTACATTTCACCAGCCATTGGCTTTTCTTTGTGTAGACTACTGCTTCGTGGCTGAGCTGTTGTAATAGCATTTACAAACTGGAGCAACTTTACCAGGGCAGAAATAAATTGACTAAAGGGAAAGGTGACATCTTATAATAGTGCTACATATACACTAGCATGACTGAAATTTCTCGGTCTGGCAGATTTGACTCCTCCTTTTTGGTAACATTACAGAGGCATTAGCCAACTTTTGTTATGTGAATGCATGACAGAAGCATTGAAGCTGTAGCTGTATTGTGCATTTGGAAAGAAGCCTTATATTTAATGAGTGTAACTGTATATATGCAATTGGCACAAAAAAATCACAATATCTCTCTCTAAATATAACACTATATTGTTGTTAGTATAATTTCTGTATAACATGATGTTAGGAACTCGGGTCCAGACAGGGATAGGTGGGCTAGGAGCCAAAAGAGGAGTTGGAACGGAAAGCTGGAACTGCCTCCACCATGTTGCATGAGATGGCAGATAGGACAGGACAGGACCCAGGGCCCTGCTGCAGAACAAGGACTGTGCATCTCTGCCCCCAAAGAAGTGCTCTCTGGTGAGCATAGTATAGTAGGGACCAAGTCCTACTGTAGTGCAGCAGAAACTATGCAGTTTGTAAGAGAACACCTAGACAAAAACCAGCGCTCTGTGATTTGGAAAAATGAATCCAAAGTTTAATTATTTGGGCACAGTAACAGTAGACATGCTCAGTGCAAACCAAACAAAGCATTTAAGTGCAGGACCCACATCCTAACTAAGAAGCATGAAGGTGAAAATGTCATGGTTTGGGGCTGCTTTGCTGCAAGCTCTTCATCATATAATCCACTATGAATCATTCACTGTATCAGAGGGTGTTTGAGAAAAATGTGAGACCATCTGTCCAAAAACTGAAGCTGAAGCAGGGGTGGACCATGCAACATGACGAGGACCCAGAACATTCCAGGAAATCCAAGAAATGGCTCAAAAGAAAGAAATGAAAAGTTCTGGAATGGCAAAGTCAAAGCCCTGATCTTATTCCTATTGAGGTGCGTGGTGATTTGAAACATGCAAAAAAACTCCTCAAACACCACACAGTAAAAAGAATTCTGCATTGAGGGTTGGGGAAACTTTCTTCCAGTCAGTATAAGAGACTGTTAGATGGTGATAGGAAATGTCTAATTGGGGTTATTTCAACCATAAGGAACTTTTCTTGTCTTGGTCTTTTCATTGTCTTTACAAAGGTGACACAATTACATCATCTTTATCTATAGATATTGTTTGAAAACAGATCATATATTGATATATATTTCTCAATAAATAACTAAATATTTTATGGGGTATCCTAAATTTTTACTTTTTTTATATTACACAGAATGTTACACAGAAAGTCACAGAATGTTGTGAAAATTCTGCCTGGGTGCCAATGGCTTGATTTCTGTATCTATAATATATAATAGCAGTCTTATAGCACAGATGTGCATATAAACTTAGTTATTGAGACAGGATGTTCTTTACTGACAGAGTAACACCAAACAAGGTCAGATGCACCTGTGTGCATATGATCAATGTGATAGCCTGCTATAGGCTAGACATTACAAGGATACAGGATAGACGTATTACAACAAGGAAAAATGCTAGTGAACCAAACTCTCTAAAGCATATAGATAAATGATCAGCTCAGAGACATGCGTAGCAATAGGAGCTTTCACAGGAACTACACATGGGAGAGTTGATGAGCCCATCATTAGTAAATGAATGAGGGTGAGGGACTAGGGTGAAGCAGAAGGTTAGCTGGGGTGCTGATAGGATGAGGCAGATGGAGACTGACGACAAGGACGTGACATTCATCTAAGATTTTGCTTAGAATAAGTAAAGATCCTGATGCATCGTCTACAGATCTGTTATGAATATAAGCAACCCACAAAGGAAACAATCCATAAAAAATCTCACCTGTTTCTGGAAGCAGTGTAACCTGTTTACAGGTGTATAATGTAATGGCCCACTTGTAAGGAGTGTAATGATATAACCAAATATTGCTGGCCTACAGAATTACAACACATACAGGTGAGAGTGAGTTGTGTTTTGATGATAGTCATATTAATTTTGAGATCTCATCATTCTTTCAGACTGACAACCAATGTGCTTTGGTAAACAGCCAAAGAATTAATTCTAAGCTTCATTCATATGTGTCTGAAAGTGACAGATTATGGCACATCTCTTATGTAATTCAAGAAAAGGCACAGGACATCAGGTTCAGAATGTAGCACAGAAATTAGAGAGGAGGGGGAAGGTGAGATAGAGTGACAGAAAGTAATTACCAAAGAGAAAATGGGAGAGAAGGAGAAAGTGTAGGTCTGCTCCAGATGAAGTGTTGAAGATTTAATGTTCAGGTGATCATGATAAATCATTCCTCCCATAAATACATAGAAAAGAGACTGGGCAAGAGAAAGATGAACAAGGACTTCGAAACAATAAACCACCCATAGCTATGGAGTTAAAGAACCCTTCCGAATGTTAAAATCTAATGGAAGCACATTTCCACAGAATACCAAATAGCTTTTTAATAACACACACACACACACACACACACACACACACACACACACACACA
>JAOXYF010000009.1:7995128-8011198 GCA_028565775.1 Sternarchorhynchus goeldii
TCACCTTTTATCTGTTCAAACGTCCGTAGTACATCTTTCTATTTACGGCTGAAACAAGCTATACAAATATCTCTCGTGACTCTGGTGGTCTATGAAATACACTGCATAGCTCAGTGTTTAATAACTTTTTTATGTTAGGTGCTATTTTGTTTTTTTCTCCTTCACACAACACAGTGTATTACTGATTTATATCCAAGAATGTGTTTATTCTACACATATACTATGTGTAATGTGGTTATTTTGATACCACATTACACCTAGTAGCACATTATCTTTTAAAGCTATATATGAAAGGCAGCCTTTAAAATTCCTTAAAATTATTAGTGATATGAGTTTTGCACCAAGGATGTGGTTGAATGTAACCTGTAAGCCAGAGAGTGAGTCATAGTAAACAAGCAGGCTGGTGTTTGTGCTTGTGAGTCTTTGAGGTCTGTTTTTTCAATGAGTCATGGTAAACATGCAGGCTGGTGTTTATGCTTGTGAGTCTTTGAGGTCTGTTTTTTCAATGAATCATGGTAAACAAGCAGGCTAACTGGTGTTTGTGCTTGTGAGTCTTTGAGGTCTGTTTTTTCAATGAGCGTCAGAGACAACGAAAGTTGTTGTTTTTTTTTTTCTCACCAGAGCTGTGCAAGCTGAGCCAAGCCAAAGGAGAGTTTAACTATTGTTTGAAATACCAGCTGAAAAGCTGAGTCAGTTTGTTCTTTTATCATTTATTAAAGAAAGCTCTGCTTTCTCCACCCCTTCTTGATGTGTCCTCCTGCCCCAGCACACCCAGGATGTCACACTGTGAATATGAGCAGCTTCATGTTGCACTCACTTTTTTTAGTCCAGTGAGATAAGATAAAATAAGATAAAATAAGATCTACTAAGCTGCAAGATAAATAATGAAAAAAAAGATGTTTGAATGTGTATAAATAGATATTTGATAAAGAACATGACTTAGTCCTAAGTGCAGTGCAGTTTAACTTGCACCAACAGCTCCATCTTAAATGGTTATTTTGTTAAGGTTGATAATGGATAGTCTCAGCTGAATGGTGTCAAGCCTAACCACATTTTGGCAAAGCAACCAATGCACCAGTTGATATCATACATCATGTGTTCTCCTTGCCCCAGGAGTGGAGATTAGTCTAATGTTCACTCTTCATGCCTGGAGAAAAATAGCTGAAACAGTAATTACTTCAACACTTAATTACCATACTCACCAAGGACTGAGCCCCAGGAAACCCACATCTTCAGAATGAGCCCAGAGAGGCAACACTCAGACATCACTTTAATGTTGTGAATTCATTAAAGTGAATTGAAGTGGCCAGTCCAATACTGGAAGGCTCCCTGGAAGTGTTTATATCAACAATGATCGAAAGAATACCCTTGTGATGCTACTGAAAGGAAAATAATTATTTAATTATAAAGACTGAGGGCAGTATTTGTTATAGTTTGTGTATTGTCTCTTGCATTGCCATTTTTGTACAGTGATGTTATTTAATTTTTTTTTCTACTTTTAGCTGCTACCTTCTTGCCATAACAGAGTCCACATCTGTGATCTTACACCAGAAGCCCTTTAATTTGGCTTGGGGCTGGGTTGACCACAGGGTTAAGGACCTTGGGGCTGGGTTGACCACAGGGTTAAGGACCTTGGGGCTGGGTTGACCACAGGGTTAAGGACCTTTGCTCAGGGGCCCAAAAGTGACAGTTTAGTGGCATCGAGGCTCAAGCCTCAACCTTATAAACAGAAACCCAGAGTTCTAACCTACTGAGCTTCTACTGCCCCCTGTATTGCCATTATGTATGGTGATGTTATCTGTGTAGCATTATAATTTTTTTCCTTTCAAAAAAATAGTACCTTTACATTTTTGTGATTGAAGTATCTGTGTTATATCTACTAGCCTGATTTCACTCTCAGATGAAACCAATAGGATATATCTAGAAATATAAAATGGAAACAAAATATTTATTTAATGTTAATGAACATAACTTAATGGTATTAATGAACTTAGCATACCTCCAGGACAGCTTTGTTCATAATTTCAATATAAAAAATGGAGATTAGAACTACATGAACAGGCTGCTGTTAAAAGCCTAGCAAACTCCATGGGGGCATGGTGTTATACATATAACAAAATAAAAATTCAACTCAACTTATCTGAATTACTTCCTGCCCCTTTAGCTTTTCTTTCTAAGTTTTCAAATATCTGAAGGAAGACACTGGGAGGACCACACTGTATAAGGAAAATTATATTTTCTTATCTCTATGAGATTCAGACAACTTTCTTTTAGGACTGGTACCATTTCATACGTAATGACTAAATTATTATATTATTTACTCCACTCCTTACACTACACAAAAACACCCCTAAAGTTAAATAAGGAACTATCGGATTATTGTTGAAGCTAAAGTTTAAAGCTAATATATGCATTGCAAAAGATGCCACTCAAAGTAGACGTGGTCTTATATTCAAATTATGTTCATTCATTCATCTTCTAAACCCCTTAATTCACTTCAGGGTCACAGAGGTGCCAAGTGAGTCCTAGCAGCACAGGGCACACACACACATCCACATGGGACCAGTTTAGAGATGGCAATCTACCTAACATGCACACCATTGGAACGTGGGAGGAAACCAGAACACCCTTCACACAGGCAGCAGCCAGGAATCAAACCACTATGTCACCGTTCCTTCCAAGGTTCTTAATATGTTTATCCATTTATTTAACAGTCCTTTGTCAATTCACTGTGAAGCATCAGGGGTGATTGCAGGTAAAAAAAAATAAAAAACATGGCAGAAATATTCTCACAGATGACTGTGAAATGTTTTCAACACAAAATGCACAATATTGCTTTCCAAACATGTTCCAGCGAGAGGGTGAGCCAGTGCCCCTGTATGCTTTTTTTCTGCTGTTCCCTCAAAGACAAGCCCATTACAGTCATTAGAACAAACATCCTGCCTGGATATCATTAAGCACAAGACACTTACCTTGCAAGGATTCCATAAAACCTATAGGAGCGTCCCTTTGACACAAAGAGGCAGTATGCAAAATCCTTCCATCCTAGCTCCCTGACAACATATTCATAGTTACTGTGCTAAGAAAAAGTACTGATTTGTATTATGAATCCCCAAGATACAAGAAGTTTAAAATAACACTCTCTGGTACTATAATGTATCCCTCTTTAAGTTAGTCTGGCAGCCTTCATATTTTCTTGCTTTTGTTGCATTGCAAAATATTCGCATTATTAGGTTAGTTGAATCAAACATGGATTGTTGAGTCAGAACATGCGGTCAGACTGTCCCCCCAAGTCAGTGAATATAAAACTAAACGCCTTGGAAAGGTGAGAGAGGATCTTGTCTGGCTCCGGTGGATTTGGATGACTTGTGATATTACCACATAAGAGAACAATCTGGCTCAAAGGTACAGACAGGCACCATGGCTCCCTCTTCTCTGCAGGGAAGACTGATGAATGAACAGGTAACTTGGCAAAGAAGAAAACTAAGAACGTGCCAATCTTTTTCTTAATTCCAGCTCTCTTTACTCTATGACTGAGGACTATTTTATTTACACTGGGAATTGATAAACAATGGCATCTGACAAGCGGAGTAAGTCACCCCATGTGAGGCCATCTGTTGCAGTGTCTCCTGTTTCACATGAGGCTGGTATCATCAGTTTTAGACCCGCTATAGCCCAACGCTCCCAACAAACAATTACATTTTACTGGGACAAGTGGGGTTTACCTGTGACAAAGCAAAGTTATAAAGAAAGGAATCCAAATGACTTACTGCTTCAAGAGCAATCGGAGCTAACTGGCATCATCATTTGATTACTTTCAATCTCAGATACATAAGTCATGACAAAATATGATTTTTATTTCATTCTCTAGTCAGCATCAGAAACCTAAAATTAATCTACTGATTTTTTTTTTTAAAAATTACTATTTAGCATACAGAGATAATAAAATGCAATCACAGTGCTAAAACTGTAATCCGTTGCTAAAGATTGGCTCTAATGAGAAAATTCAGATAATTACTTTTGGGCTAATTTAAGCTAAAGATGCTGATTATTTAAATCAGCAGCTTTAACACTTGCTCTGGCTTAATAGGTATCTTGATTTGACCTTTAATTGAGTGAAAAATGAATTCAATCTCTAGATATTCATTAGAGCAAAGTTGAAGATGAATGTCTACAGTCTCAAACTTAATGACCACACACATGAAATACCTCTTTGAACAGAACGCATACACAAAAAGCTTTTGCAAATATTTAATTATTGTGAAAGTGTTCATACAAATGTTTTTGATCTATTTTAGATCTCAGTAAGAATATATACAGTTGATAGAAATGGAGATATTCCACACCAGAGAAATATGATGGAGCAGTAATGTAGAAAAAAAAGATACATTCTTCATTAGGACAAGCTTTTTTACCAAGGAAATTGAAAACACATTAGATAAGATTCTCCCTCGTAAAAAATACACTTAATAATTCTTACTAACTCTTAACAAAATCTTACTTTATGTTTACTCAGCTTTTTTCCAGTAATGTATGGAAAACTATTGTTGTTTGGTGGGAAAATAGATAATAAAAGAATAATGACACATTAAATAAGAAAAGTTTTTTATAAATGATCTGAAAAACAAATGATTTATAGTATTGAACTAGACATAAACTATCTTATATAAGATATGGTTACATATGTAATGCAAGCATGTGGATATTGACTGCTGCTCAAAAAATAGTGCTCTTTACGTTGCTTGTTACAACCATATTGTCTCTCTTGTTTTAACTGTGATAAGTTAATATGGAACATGCATTGTTGATGAATGTTATAAACCTGTTACTTTGGCTTGTAAACTCTTTACAATATTAACCCAAAAAGTACATAGCATTATGAAAAACGATGTCAGATTTACACCTGACAGAGACCATCTGTCTCATGAATATTCCAAAAATGCAAATTAGAAATTAATGACTTATAAGATGCAGATTGTGTGTTTAATCTAATGTCTGTCTTCATCTCTTTTAATACCTAACTATGTTATTTAAAAAACCCACTATTGAAATTCTTTGAATGAAGTACAATATAGAAACACGGTTTAAATTTTGGTTTAGTTTTGTAACAAGTAACGTACACCAACCAACCAACAATGCTTACTCAATATCAACAAAGACTCAGTGACACATACACGCGTTTATACACTCACCCTAACAAGACACAGGTGAAACATAACGAGACCACACATGCTACACCCACACCTACACGCGCTTCACTAGACTGACACGGCAAGCGAGCACACCCCCACACAGACACGGTCACACAGACACAAGGCAGGTGAGACGGCCAGGGCGGCCGCTGTGACATAGCCCCACCACAAGGGGCTCTTTCTCCCCCTTTTTCTTCAAACCCCCCCCCAGCCCCTACCACTGGCTCAGGACTGGAGGACGGGCACTACAGTCACCGACACGTCCCCAGGAGCAGCCGCAGGGCCGGTCTACAGCGTCTCGCTCTTACGCCGCTCTCCCAGGAATCAGGGATGACACTGGGGAAACAAAAACAAACACAAGCACAGTCACGGGCACACACACAGGCACAAACACAGTTACGGGCACACACACAGGTACAGACACAGGGACAGGCACAGACAAAAACAGTAGGACAGGGACATGAACAAACACTAACATTAACAGTCACTGGAACGGTGAGACCAGAAGTGGTGTAGTCTCTGCAGTTCCCCGGGTCTCTCCGGAACTGTCCATGTTCTCTCTCGCTGTCCATGTCAACCTCCTCTGCCAACCGCTCCTGCGGGGAAGGGGGTTCCTGAACTCCCTCTCCACCATTGATGGAGGCCAGGGGCGCGTTCCCCCCATCCCAGGAGTCTTGCAGTTCCCAGCATGTCCGATCTAGGACCTCTGCCACATCTCTCAGAGGAAGGAGGCTTGGGCCTCGTCCAGCCAGTACTCCTCCTCAGCATTAACGAACCCTGAGGGGGAGTCCCGCCCACACACCCCGCATCCCCGAGGAAATATGCCGCTCAACCCCACTGAACCAGTGCCATCGTCGCTGGTGTCCTTGGAGGTGGAGTACCCTTCCAGGATCCTCTCTACACTTGTCACGGAGTCTGTCAAACGCAACCTGTAGAAAGGAGGGAGGAGTCCCTTGGGTCCTTTTCTCACCCTCCCCTTGAATCTGCGTTTCCCTCACAGCATTCCTTACAGCTGGTTGGTCTTTCTGTCATGGGTGGAGCCCCTGAGAGCTGCAAAAAGCGAGACAGGACTGCAGAGTGCGATATAAAAACACGTTTTATTATTATTTTACGTTTAATTTCAGTTTCGATTTGTAACAAGCAACGTGTGTACACACACACACACACATATACAGACACATACACACACACACTCCAACCAACCAACCAACCAACAACGCTTACCCAACATGTTCTCTACCTTTGCTTCACACACTCACTGGGTTCTTTTTGCCTTTGTTTGCAACAGAAGATGCCTGGAGAACATGGACAGGCAAAGTGGGGGAAGTGTGCCTCAAGAGGTTCTTATAGAAAGGAATAAACCTGAGCATTTGTGTTTTGTTTATATCATTATATTTGCTTGGCTTGTTTGGTCTCATTTTGCAACACACTGTGTAGTGGGAAAGGTGGTGTCTTCAGTACAGTCTCACAGATTACGGGTTACACATTACATTATACCCCTCACTAAACGCTTCACCCCAAAGGTGGGGTGTCATGTATGTAAATGTAGCTTTTTGTCTGTTTGTATAGTACAACACTAACTATAAGTATCCTATATAGTTAAATAGATAGTCAATACCAATTCCTTGCAAAGTATCCAAACTGTGGCGCACGTTTACTAGGTTAAACCATAAATTAGGCAAGCCGAACAGTAAACTTCTGACAAAGCAGGCTGTAAATTACAGCAAAGAACTTTGTAAAATTGGTTATGCATATTCTAGTGCTATTTATAAGACATTAGTAAGTATAATTTGGAGTCAGATAAACTTAATAAGTTTTACACGCATTAAACCTTCGCCCACTCCTGTTTCCATTGTTGGTAGCAAGTAGGCGGGGTAGGAGTAAGTAAATATATAAACTCCTAAATATATAAAATATATAAAACTAAAACCCCTACACCTTTACTATGTGAGCAAAACTCACCCTATTTGAAAGAGCTTTACTTTTAAACGCATCTTTACATCCAAGCATTAAAAGTGGGTATAAGGCTTTCATATTCCATATTATGGTATGTATTTTTTGTTCACAGACCTGATCAAACCTTAATTAAACTAAGAAATGTAGTCTGCAGCAACTCTGTGTTCTCCAGGCAACGTTGCCTCCCCCCCCAATTAATGCTGTGTAGTTCAACCTGACAGCACAAGCAAATCTACTAGAGGACATTCGATAACACCCAGTCGTCTAGGGTACAGCCGCCCCTAGCTGCAAGGAGAGGGGAGTTAGATAAAGCAGAAAGTGTGTGAGAGCTCCATTGCTAAATGCAGTGTTCCTTTTGTTTGTTTTATCAGACCACACCAGTAGTTAAACTCAACAACCATCCAATCTCGTGGCTTTTCACTAATTCAATGAGACATCACTACAAAAAGCATGTGTTGCTCAATAATTGACCACCATCATCTCAACGGACAGGAACATTTCATTTAACTTGTAACTTTTTTTCTATTCCTAGAATATGTTGCCAAACACTCAAAATGTCTCTTGAGTCATTGTCAACCAATGGCAACCAGCTGTTAGCATAAGTCTTCTGTCAGTCATGAACTGAGATTAGTACTCAAATTGGTATATATGTCAAGTGTTTCTTGTTTTATTTAATCAGTTTTTCTCCATTACACACTCCCAGACTGACACTCAAACACAAACATGTTAATTAAATCCACACCTACTAATAAAGACTGTGAGGACTCCCTCTCAGTCTGCCTGTCTGCCTCTTTCTCTTTGTGTACATGAGCATAAGTACATATAAACAGACTGTCAAATGTTATTGTAAAGTGTATTTTTGTTTATTGTGGAGATGATGCAGTTACGTTCAATAGGTCTGCTCAGTAGAGAATCTAAATATGTCTCTTATTTATTCTTCCCCATGGGCTTCATCAAAACAGAAATCACATATTAATTTTATTAACCTTCAGCCTTTTCTTGCAGGTTGCCTCTCACTAGTCTTTCCTTTCACTCTGACATCTTCATCCTGGACTACAACACCCACACTCACCCACACATGCTAACCAAGCAGAATGCATCACATCAGACACACGCATGCTCAATGATATGAATAGCTCAGACACCTCCAGACCCTACCGCCATTTGAGATAAAAAAACATAAAATCACGAGCTGATTATTATGCATTCCAGCTGGTCTTTTGTCACTCTATATTATGAAGCCCTCAGGCCCGACAACTCTGTGTTAACGTTTATGAGTGGCAGTAAAAGAAGCGAGAAAGTCTCAGTGCCCTTGTCATCTTTAAGAGAAGTGCATATGGTCTCAGTAAAGGTCTGTTTAACTTACAGCCCTCGCTCACCTCTGTGCTGCCACCATCTGCACATGGAATTGCTACAGGGCCCTTCAGCACTCAGAGTCTAAAAGCAGAGTCTCACACACACACCTTTATAATAATACCTTTAGTATTAAAGTAAATTCATACAAACATTACAAATTGTTATGGCTTAAGGTTTTGGACTGTTTATAACAATAATATATATCTCATATCATAATCATATATCCTATTCTTAACTATTACTCCTGTGGATTTTGTGTTTTCATTTCTAAAAGAAAATAAAGAGTATCTTTTAGAAAGCTGTCAGACAGAAGGACTTTCACAAGTGGAGTATCCAAAGGAAAGCTTGGAGTGATCTTCATCTTGATATATGATGTGATCACAAACACCTTTTCAGGATGGAAATTAATAGATGATACACACTATTATCTTGCTAGAATCCAGACAAGGGCAATACTCTTCCACCCTTCAAGATGGTCTTTATGATCTAAATACCTGAACCATTATCAACTGCATGCTTCTTAAGGAAAATAAATGTATGTCCATGTGTACAACCTTCATACAAATGTAAATTAATAATGTCTCACTCCTCATGATGCCTAGACCTAATGCAGTTCACTATCCAATAAAGTCTTCAGTGGAATGATTAGGCCAATTATATGCGTGCAAAATGTACAAGTGCTTTCAGGGTTTCTCGGTTATGCAAATTTGTTTACTAACAATTTATACTGGTTACATTCCAATAGTGAAGTTTATGATCTCTGTTTGGAATGCTGAGTTCACCCATTCCCTGCTAATACAGTTTGGATCAGTACAACACAGGGAACGCCATACCATCGTTGGAATATCTTAGTTACAAGCATCACCTGTAATACTCTAGGTATCCTTCCTTTAGAAAAGGGGAAAACATATTTTCTTACATTTTGCTCAACTTCTGCTACTTTTCTTTGTTTTCTTCCACCCCACAGAAAACATATCAGGATGATTTACATGCAACAAGCCACAAGCATCATATTTAATTAGCAAGACTAGACATTAATATAATTCCCTTATCCCATTACAATACATATTAATGAATACAGATTATAGAAAGTTTAAATATTTTAAATATTTTAGAAATTAAAATTTTTTGTTCAAATATTTTTGATTTTCCAGGATTTGTTGTAAATGTGAGATGGTTTTGTAAGGATTTGTTTTCTGTAATGTACACTATGTTATTTTGATGGTTTTACTTATACTTGAAAGTGTTCATTAAACCGTGTGTATGTTCAGAGATTGATGTAAAGTACTACTAAATCTACTACTACTTCTAGGATATTTTAATTTGGTTATCTGGCATAGATAGTCCCTTAATTAAAGTGTATAACCAGAAGCATTTGGACATTAGTGCATACGTAATTTCCATTTAGCTAGCCCTAACGTGAATTGCAGTTTTGTTACTTGAGGCCATTTTCAATACTTTAATCTGGTGTTTTCGCTGGCAGCTTCATGAATTTAATTTAAATCCATTTCTGCAAACTGAGGGTTTAGGGTTAGGGTTAACCCTAACCTTAGCTACACAAAAGCCATCATCTCTTCATGTGACCTCTACAACATGGCGAGCAGCTCTTCTTCTATGTTCATCTGCATGCTTGCCTGTTTCCTCCCAGCTTCTTGCCTCTTAATATGTTATCCCTCTCGTTCCTCAAATTTCCTATTTTCAACTGCTGGATTGAAGCATGATTGCTGATTCAGTTTGTGTGCTTGTGGGTGGGTGGGTGTGTGTGTTAGACTGAGAAAGAAAGGCAGAGAAAGAAACAAACAAAGAAAGAGGGGGGAAAACAGGAATAGGTGGCAGTGAGGAGAATGTTTCATTGATTTTTGATCATGTTCAGGATGCCATTCACCCAATAAGAGTCACCTGCACTCAGAAAAGGTCAGCATTATTAATAAAGATGTGGATATTAAAATTAATAAAGATTGATTGTTGGCCATTGATTAGACCAACAGTATGTCCCAGATGTTCATTACCTGGTGCTTCAGAGTTGCTGTATTTTGTTTTCTTGCAATAAACTGCACTGCTTCAGCCTCACACAGTAAATTCAGATATGAATAGTCATACGCATACACGGTTTAATGGATATAACTACAATATAGATTCAGTAAGTAATTATTCCCGATTCCCTGCCCATCTGTCACACACACACACACACACATCTATGTGGGCCCACATATACAAACAGGTGCTAATATTCTGTTGGAGGTAGCCAAATTCAGAAGTGCACCAACTCTCTGTCTCAGTCTCATAAATCATTTCAACAAGAAAAGCTTGTTTTAACTCCCAGAGGAGTCCAGAGATGTCAGTGTCTCTCAGCCTTATTAGACCCTACAGGCTCAAATCTTTATGACATATCACCTCATCTTCCAGACACAAGCCCTCCTCTCACCACCTGTCTCACCCTCTCTTTTCCCTCTGATACTCTTCCCACTGAATGCAGAAGTCCCTCTAAATGTCAATTACAAGACCAATACTGTACATCCTGTGTGTGGAAAGTAGTTTATTTTTCCTCTGGGTCACATCAGAGTGCAGGAAATAAGTTCTGTGACTCCATTCTGTGTTCTTCTGTGACCACAGCAAGACCCATTGAAAAGATGCATATATCCCTTGCTGACAATAATTGGTAAACTTCATCTAAATTCCTGGTGCCTGTGTGTGAATTTATTGTGTCTGGATCTCATATGCACCTTGTTTGTCTTGCTTGTATTGTCTCACTAATCATATCTGTCAGTATTTTGTTATGCATTTCTGCATACTCGTGACCCATAACATCACAACACATTCTGGTTACATGTTTAGTACTTTGTGAATAAAGTTGATTGTAATTCTAATAAATTGCACCTGTGGTATAGATCACCACAGAAGAAAGGGCATGTGACTGAGATCAACAGTATCTAAATAAGAACAGAGACCTGCATGCCTGCATGCACACATGTAGTGCTAGCATCTCTGGCCTGCTTGGGAATCTGTAAGCTGCACTTGTTTCTAATTCCACAACACTTTACGCTCTCAGCTGTCAGGCATCCCTCTCATAAGAGCTATTTTACGAATCTGTCACACACCGGAGGAATATTGCTTCTGTTGCACATAAACACACAAAGAGAGAGAGAGAGAGAGAGAGAGAGAGAGAGAGAGACAGAGAGAGAGAGCACTTGAGCTTCAGTAGTACTGTCTCAAGTCAAGACAGTCATGCACAAAAGGCATTGGTAGCATAAGCTGCATATCTACTCCAGAGTTAAACAGTACAACCCTATGATGGGACAGTATGCACACATTGACTTTACATTGGGTGACCATCGATACAAATACAATAACGTGCTGAGAACACCATGCAGCTTGGAGGAACAGCACTGTATTTCATTTCTCACATACACACTCAGACTCCACACTTCTCAATTCCGAGGAAATTGTCCTTGAGCACTGTTGGACCAATTCATCAGGTTTACAGCATGTTTCATGTGCAATGTGTCCTGTGATGTGAAATGTAAAGGTACCACTAGTTGGAGAATGCTACCACCATTTCCAGGGAAAGACACAGCTACAACACACCGGCTGCTCTAGGCCATTTGAATGCATCAATACCTTGTGGATAAATGAGTTCTCTTACCATTATCTGGAACCCAACAGACTAAACTCTCATCCTTTCTTGTTCATGACCGAGATGTAAAAGAGTAAAAGAAGAGTGTAAAAGAACAGTGTTGTCCAGCATATCTGGGGCCGCACTGATCTTACTGTTCATTTTTCCAATTATTCAGACTAGTGCTTTGCTTATTTCATATCTAGCCATCTTCATGGTAGAGAAAGTCTGGTCTTGAGTCCATATTCTCCAGGTTGCTTCCTTTAGCCTTTTAAAAACATTTTTGACATTATTTTTCTTTTAGTTTTGTTCATAAGGTCCTGAACATCAGCTCCTGGAACTGCATAGTAATCACATATGTTACCAAGGAAAAAAGAGCCAACACTGATTAGTCCATTTAACACAAATGCAATGAAGATGAACAGGCTTATTTTGGATAATCTTAATGGACTGAGGAATTTCACCTGTGTACAGCTGCAAGACAAAAGCATGAGCCCTTTTAAATTACTTTAATTGTTCATTAAATTGTAGTCTGAACTGTCACAATAACAGACTAACGTAATTAGCCTAAACACATAAGTAATTGTACCTTTGTCTGGTCAACACTGAACGCGCTGTTTAAACATTTACAGTCCAGACAGGGAAAGGTATGTACCATTAGGCTAACAACTAACCCCAGAGCTAAATGGAGTCAGGTGTTCTAAAGAGATGAAATTGGGATGTGTGGTTTGGAGGTGTCCTGCACTATGCACTTACTTAAATGTGATTTAAGTTATTAAAGTTACTTACTCACAGCTCTTCTTGCATCTTGTCTCCTCAAGAAAGAGGGGATTGTCTAAACCACGCCCAGACCAGAGGAAATCTATTTAAGTCAAATTGTGATGCAGATCTAGAGGACTCAGTACATAATATACTAAAATGTATGAAAATAGAGGAGATTCAGTACAATTGCAACTCGTCTCAGGGCTTGAACAACAATGAATGAATGGAACAATGAATTTAAAATTGCATCAAGAAAGCATACAGGAGAATAGAAATATACAAAAGGAAGAAAATGAAACTTCAAAATGTCTTGAACAGAACAGCCTTGTCATAATCCCATACATTAACATAACTGACACTAATAGCCTGGACCTGAAAAGATCTGTTCACGCTAGGAACCTCAGTTATCTGTGGCCTGAAACAGTTTTGTAAAGACTTATTTTCAAAACATTTCTGATAACCTTTTTAATCTAAACAATATCTACAGAAAATATTCGGCAGAGATTATTGTTGTAAAGGATGCTGTGCTATTTACTAAACACAGAATACACATTAGTCATTCTGCTCTTGATCAGCAATCAAAACGCTGCATTTTTTTATGTTTTAAAGTAATGTATTCAGCAATGAACTGCTACTCATTTCAAATGAGTCCAGGGCAAAATTCAGGTATTTTATATGCTAAATTCTACCTCTGCCCTCTTCACACCCTTCAGCACTTTCACTCCTTACCATTCCTGCCATAAACTCACCCTCACACACTATTCCGTCAGAGAGCATCAGAGAGCTTGCTACCAAACGTGCCGTCAGATCAATAGCAGATGAATTAGTGAGCCGTCACTGAGGCACTGAGTAGAAAATGCTATTTAGTTATTAAAAATACACACACACACCAGGGTCTTCACACAGATCATCCATTATTCTACACAGGCCTGAGATCTAGCATAACATATATTTATGCACAGAGGCAAATGACTGTAGTCTGAAATTACAGCTCTTGACATATGCTTGTGAATATATCATGGAGATTGAGATTCTACTATTGAATTTTATTTATTATGCCCATGATTGTTGAAAGGAAACAGGGATGGCACTAGTAATCATTGTCTCTTCGTGTTTTCAGTTTTGCCAAAGTCGATGGTTTCCACTCTGATTACAGAAGATGACCAACAAGAGACCCTCTGGTACCACCAAGCTCGCACACAAGAAACTATATGCATTTGCCAACAATAAATGCACATAGAAGGATTCTGATTGATTGGCGAGTGAATAAACCTGAGCAGGTAACCAGTGGCATGTACAAACGTCACAGAATTTACACAGAAAAGTCTAAAGTGATAAAACTGTGTTTAAATTTACATCTTACGTACCATACACACCCTAACACTTCATTAGGAATACTTTCATGGATCTACATTCACTGTCCATTTCATCAGCTCCATATCTATAATTAAATACTGTAGTCCATTTGTTTTCCTGCAGACTTCAACCCCCTTTTCACACTGTTCTTCAGCAATCAGGAAAAAAATGGATAGTGCTGTATGAACTGAAGTCTCTGACTTTACAAGGTGGACTAACAAGGTAAGAATGTCTTATTGGAGTGGACAGTGTTCAAAAACCAGTACACCACCAACTAACACACCACCATATCGGTGTCACTACTGTGAAAAAAAATCTACTACCCAAGTAATAGCTGCTCAGGTCAAAACACGTCAAAACACGTCAAAACATGTCAAAAGGGGGTTAAGAAAGTATGCGTGAAAAAAACGATGGACTATAGTCCGTAATTGTAGAGCTACAAAGTGCTTCTATGTGGCAAGTGGAGCTGACAAAATGGACAATGAGATCCAAGGAGTTGGGTAAATATACTTAAAATATACTGAAAAGTCAAAAAAATGTAGTAAAAGCAAAAGCTTGATGGCTAGAAATAAAATACTTTGCCATTTTAAGTCTCTATTAGACATCAGAGATATACTCTACAGAGTACTTACAGAAGGGAAAGTGGTTCCGAGGATCCAATTACATTTCGAAGTACATTAAAATTACAAATAATGGAAACTCCCCCAGTCTGAAGATTACAGAGCGCCTAAGGGAGTGAACGAAATAAACTGAGTTCTGGGACAACAGTACATGAAACTGCCATACCTGGACACACATGAACCCATGCGGTCCAATCCTTACATTTCATAAGAGCACATAAAATACACACATGTACACAATTATGGCTTAATTTTTTTTTTATTAACAACTCTGTACCCCTAATTAGCACATAAAATGTGGATTTCTAAAATGTTACAAAAAAAATAAATTAAATCAGAAATAAGATGTACTCTATCCAAAAAGCATCGTTGCGTCTCTGTCATCTTAGGTTTTCTTGTATAGACATGCATGCAATATTACTGCAAATATTACTTTAACCATGTGCTTGCTACATAGCTCTTGGGATTACATGATGTTATTACATGTGCAAAAGCTAAATGAAGAGTTCAGAGTTGTATGCACAAGCCCTACAAATGCTGACTAGTTTGTGGTCAGCTTAGTACACCGCCAGATAAGTGCACAGGACCTTCAATGGTGCAGGTGTGGAGTGAACAAATGTGAACAAACTGCTCTCAGTGAAGACAGCACTCTTTGAAAAGATTTAGGCATACTTTAAAAAAATAGTTTACTAATTTTCAGTCATGGTATTCTACATTTGAAATGAGACAATGAGATAAAACATATTTTATCCTTATACTGACATGTACAACATACCATATAAAACAAAACCTTTTTTCAGCTGCATTTATCACATCTCCCATTAAACACATTATGTAAATAAAATTTTA
This sequence comes from Sternarchorhynchus goeldii, assembly GCA_028565775.1. NCBI lineage: Eukaryota > Metazoa > Chordata > Actinopteri > Gymnotiformes > Apteronotidae > Sternarchorhynchus > Sternarchorhynchus goeldii. The sequence goes on from JAOXYF010000009.1 coordinate 8,010,833, forward strand.
CATAAAAGAACTCACTCACAAATGAAGAACTCACAGTGAAAGCTCATGTGAACAGAAAAGAACCAGTTTCTCCAGAGTTTATCACACACTGAGTGAACCCAGCTCATGTGAACAGAAAAGAACCACAGTTTCTCCAGAGTTTATCACACACTGAGTGAACCCAGCCTTAAACATACACTATATTGCTAAAAGTATTCGCTCACCCATCTAACTGACTGTGCACCAGTGCACAAAACAAGGTCCATAAAGATATGGATGGCAGAGTCTGGTGTGGATGAACTTGACTGGTCTGCACAAAGTCCTGACCTCAACCCGATAGAACACCTTTGGGATGAATTAGAGCGGAGACTGAGAGCCAGGCCTTCT
>JAOXYF010000009.1:8011298-8030370 GCA_028565775.1 Sternarchorhynchus goeldii
AATCCCCATAAACACACTCCTAAACCTTGTGGACAGCCTTCCCAGAAGAGTTGAAGCTGTTCTATCTGCAAAGGGTGAACCAACGTCTTATTGAACCCTATGGATTAAGAATGGGATGTCACTTAAGCTCATATGTGAGTCAAGGAAGGTGAGCAAATACGTTTGGCAATATAGTGCATCTCCATCAGCTCAGGAGGACAGAAGAAGGGGCAATTCCAAAGGGGTCAGATCCCTGACGACACAGTCATTCTAGATCTACTGAATTGCCTGCTGTTGCACCAAATGTGCTGTTCAAGAGTCAAACACAGAACAACCATCATTTTATTGTCCACCACTCAGAAACTAAACAGCAAGAAACCTGGGCTTTGAATAGATTATAGATAAAATGGATCACACTTTGAATGGACTGCATACAAAATCAGTCACTAAAATGATATCCATGTATGACTGAGTTAGTAAAATAACTTATCACTGCTCAGCACTTTGCCTGATGAGATGAACATTCGCAGTATGTCTCTGCCTTAAGTTTGGTGATCTTTGAGCAACCCACATCAAAAAGATAAAAAGCAAAAGTAAACTTACTTCTTGATTAGATGGTACAAAGAACATTGGAAACTATATGCTTTTAGAATAAGAGAAAAAGAAAAAAAAGATGATTAAATTAACTGGATATGATCAACAAAGCACTCTGATAAGAGTGGAAAAAGTCTGCCAGTTATTATTTCATGACAATTGGACTTATTCAGTGTATTCTGATGAACAGTAAATGGAACTAATGTTCCTTGAAATCACATCTTAGGAAATGATTTTCAGAAGTAGGTTACTGTATATTACTCAAAGCAAATTGGCTTTTTGCAGCAAAATACATTTTGGTTTTGGAAGAAATAAGACATTTTAGGAAATAATTGCATCTTTCCTTTTTAGACATTAGGCTACACTCTGATAAATACATCTTTGTTTTAGAAATCAAATAACTACGTAAAAAAGTTTAAATATTTACCATCTTGCCAGCTGTACGATTGCAACATTTACAGCATAACAGAAGTGGGGTTTTTTTCTTAATCTGCAAAATGACGATTCAGTCAATTAGAATCACTTGTATAAAAAAGTATATTGTTGCTAGATCTGGTTACCATTAAACATTAATCACATTTATATCTAAAATGATTAAAGCAAACCAGTTCCCACCAAAGCAGCAACATTACTAAAAAACTTCAAATGCACTGAAAGTTTTAGTTTATAGTTTCAAATATTGTCTAAAGCATGTCATTATGGCAGAACATGTGAAGTAATTGGGAAAAGCAGGTATTATTATTCACATGTTCAAATATAGCAAAGTTGCATTTAGGTTGAATGCGTCATTAAAAATCCGTATATTTGTTATAATGAGAGATGTGTTTGAAGAGCACTTTAACAGTAGGGAGATAAACCTTCAAAGCAAGATTTCCGAAAGCTTTAGTGTACAGTGTGTGTATCTCAGCTGGAAGTGGCTGTGCTGTGATGTCTCGTTTACTGAACCAGAAATCAGACATCTGTGATTCATTTCCTGCTGGTAATTGTCCATCATGCATATATCCAAGATGGAATTTTTGTTGTTATTTTAATTGACAGAGTTTTAGGTGTCAGTCAGTTCATGGCTAGTAGCTTCCTGGAGGAAGTTACAGAACGCCAAAGGAGATCCACTTTTTCCACTGAACTGCTGCAAGCGATAAACATTTACACCCTGTGTGAGTAAACAATAGTTCTTCAAACAAAAGAGAAAATAGTTTGGTAAATCACTACACAAAATATATGCATAAAAACCATTTGTAAAAATAAAATAAAAACAACAAAGAATTGCAGAAACATAAAAATATATAAACATTTGACATTTCAGGCAGTATTTTAAAACATCACAGAAAAATGAACAGGTCAATACATTCATGTAAACATTGTGGGTTAAACCCCAGAACATGCTAACGTAAACATATTCATGTAAACATTGTGGTCAACCCCCAGAACATGTTCATCACGCAGGAATAAACTGACATACTGGCCTGACTCACTGCACTCAATGGCCCTTAATCAAAATCCTCAAGCATTTGTCTGTTTACAGATATTAGCCAACTGTAGGTCTAATAAACATCCAAGCATAGAAGATTCTCATTCGTATTTACCAATTACATACATGTCAGCAATATTCAAACTGAATTACTTACCATCCATTGCCAGTTTTCCCATATGTGCATTTACTAGCAATAGTACTACTATTTCTATTAATGGCTTTATTGCCTTGAAGTCGATGATTTACTGCAAATCATAAACAGGTTTTTAAACTGACCTAAAATATTACATTCAAATTTGGTCTTCAGCCAGACATGTTTTTGATCATACAGATACGCAGTAGAAGAAACATTTCTGATAACTCAAAATTGTTGAAATATATATGCACTCAATTTGTAAACAGATTTGCCAATATATTATTGAATAAAGGAAAGCAGAGGACTGTGAGAGGCTGTATGTGCAATTGGTATTTAAAAGAAACACAGCTTACCTTGAGAAGATTCCGCACTGATTAGGATTTAGAGCAAATCAATAAGTATTAAACATTTAAAAATAGGATTTTTCAAGCCTTGGTTTATCACAAGCAGCAAGTTTCTATAATTTGTCTATTTGAAGATGATGCGGATGACGGAGTTGACGGAAGTCAGTCTTGAAGGATCTGCTCTAGAATGCTCAGGAGATTCCTCAGACCATACATGTAGCCTTCGTCAGCACTCTCACTGGGGAAGACGTGGGCAAAATCAATCATCCTGACCTCCACATCTTGCTTCCTCTCTCTCTCTGACCCTCCTTGGCCAAACTGCATGCTCTGACCTTCAAACAATCTCATCCTGTCCATCTCTTCCTCAGCACCTGCACCGTTGCCATTATCCTGCTCTAGGTGGGCATATAGAGGGTGACGCCAGTTCCAGTTCTCTGCCCTCACACGATGTACACCTTGAAAGTGGCTGTTGCCATTTCCCTGCAAACAGGCTGTTCTTTGAGGGGCTAAAGTGCAGTGGAGACCCCACTGCTTGGAGCCACCGACGTGAACATTATTGTTGTGCTTCGGCTCACCATGGCCATGTTCTTGGCCTGTCGCAGCTTCTCCCTGTTGGCTTGCGGTGCCTGAGAGAGGACAGCCCTCGTACACAAACAGCAGAGAGCTGGCGAAGAAGTGCAGCTGCCTCTGGCTCTCAAACCAGCGCAGGATGTCACGAATTTTACAGATGCTGAGAGAGACGGCATCTTTTCGGACCTCCTGTCCATTATGGAAGAACTGAACCAAGCCTGCAGAGACAGACAGACCTGTGTTCTTAACATCAACGCAGAAACAAAGTGAACAAAGTTTAGCAACTGTAAGTAAAACAAATGTAGAATGTTTCACTCTTATGAGTGAGGCCAAGCAAGGAATTCATGAAGCTCGACTCCTACCAGTTTTGAGAGTCTCCTTTCTCAGACTGCGTCCATAAAAACGGTCATGACTGATATAGCTTTCTGAGGTCACTTGGTAGACCTAAATGTTGAGAGGGCATTCCAGAGACAGTTAAGTAAAACTGAAGTACAGCTAGAAATCTTATATGCATGAGACGGTACATAAGGTACATAAGTTGTTATTGTGTAGAGAGGTAAGAAGTTAGTCAGGGGTAAGGCAGAATTATCATCAAATATTAAAACATTGGCATCCAATAAGTCAAATTATTTTCCAAGAAAGTAATATAACTTCTCCCCCTAAATCCCTTTAACGTTAATAATACATTTCATTGTGTTGCAGACTTCCAATGACTATACAATATTTTACCATTTCAACATATGGGAAGCACTGCCCTCTGGTGGACAAATATAACGTGTTTTGAGCGCCGTAATACCGGATAAAACAATATTTTACAATAAATATATATGCAACATACTGCGATTCTGATATCCCTTGCATTATATTAAACCACACTGGTGCACTCTTGCTGCGACAGTCAGAGAGACCTGCATTATTTACGAATTTTGAATATTTACATTTGTCTGATTTTGTTATTGCAGCAATTAATCAAAACAGCCGTATAACACTCAAATTGAACATCTGAAGTTCATCAGAATGCTTTAGAAATGCAAAAAAAATGCTGTCAAAATCTAGAGGGCTTATTTATATATTGTGGTCTTCTACTACTGCAAGATCCAATATTGCAATAATGATTGACAAACAATATACTCTACGTAGCTGCATAACATGAAGCATCAAGCTTAAATGATTTGCTATAAAATATAATGATATATACATTGCTAATGTACCATGTGTAATATTTACAATTGTTTTGCAGGATCTTGACTGCTGAGGTGGACAGTAAAAGCAATGGAAAGCCATTTCCCTCTTATTCCTGGAGAGAAAGCCCATGAGTCCACGCATGATCTTATCTTCCTCTCACTGAGTTAGTCCCTGTCTACAGTCTTGGCGCTTGAGCCAAGCAATGATGGAAGGGCAGACTTTAACTATGTGGCATGGCATTATCTGTAGGTTTTATTGATCTTTTTTTCCCCTCGCTATCTGTATAACTTCGTGGAGGTTTCCCTGAACACCTCTTATCAAAACAACTCCGGTAATTAACAGAGTTGCAAGAAAAGGGCTTGGCATATCAAGCTTCTCCACCAAAGTTGGAAGGAAGGCGAGACAGTAGAAAAAGTTCGGACAAGAAGTTTTTGAACCGTCATTCTGAGCAACTTGCACAGCAAAGGGAGTGTCATAAGAAACCCAGCATGAGGGTAATAGATGGGTGACCAAAGGCAAAAAGGCACTTGGACAAAAAAAAAAACCCCAAAAAAACCCCAAAAAGACAAGCAGACAGAGAAAGTGAAAGTTAGTCAAAACATGCACATGTTGAGAAAGGGAGCGAGAGAGCGAAAGACAGACACTCACCCTCATTCCCAGGAGTAGGAAGCCGATCTCCTCCATTTGAGGATACTTTCTAATCTGCTCCTCCTGTTTCTCTTGTGAGGCAAATGGGTCATAACTCTTCCTCCCAATCTTCACGTCCATGATACATGGGCACACAAACCTCCGCGTCACATCCTCCAACTTCAGATACACTACTGAGTCACAAACCACAGATTAAGAAGCTTTCTTCACTCATTTAGCCCATAGACAAACTTAGCTACACCATGGCATTTCGAGCATTTAGCTACAAAACAAATGCACTTATCAGGGTATCTGCTAAGAGAGACATGACAATGTGTCAGAACAACAGGTTGGTCTCATTATAACACCTTTAATTTCACATTCAGCATGAGCTGTGAACTTTTAAAGGTGTTTAAAGGTGAGCAAAGTCTACAAAGGCAGGGCCGCAGCTGCTTTGCCTCTCTGATAAGACTTTAAAACAGGTACATTCTTCGCCGTCATTTCCGCAGTTCCTGATGGGCTAGTTTGCAATGCTGTCTCCTGAATAGAGGCTCAGAGACAAAACTTTATTGTTATTGCTGTAAATGGGATTTTCACCATTGGCTTAAAGTCCACAGATGAAGGATGAAGATGACACAATGAAGGAGTTACTCTTTAACATGCATGCACAAGAGTTTAAGAAAACCATTCAACAACCACATTATTATTCCCCTGCTGTAGACACATACCCACTTCTAAGTGTAGAGGTCCACACAACAGAAAGAACATTCCACAGATAAGAGGCATTACTAACAATCATTAACCGGTTATTTACAAAAGGATAGTAACTCTCTCAGACCAGTGAGTCATTAATCACATAGTGCCATCATCACCTGTCCCATGTAAATGTGTTCAATGTGGAAGTTCTCATTTCAGAGTAATTTCCCCAACGTAACTGACACATTTACTCTTTTCCATCTCCCAACCTACTTTGGTCAGAGAATCAAGAGCTGTGCACCACCTGATTAATTGGTCCAGATTCATCTAAATGAACAGGTGTGTCTTCTCACCATGTGGTGCCTCCGATGATGCCAACGTGCCATAGTATTTGGGCAGGTGCTGTTGTAGAGCCATCAGCTGGGGGTCTGTGCAGTCTTCAGCATACACCTGCACAAAACAAAACAGTCGAGCACAAGAAAGATCTGGACTACAGATGGATTCTGTAAGAAAAAACAACACAGAGCAAGAAGCCTACAGAGAGAGCCAATGACTTATATCATCTAAGATAGAGGTTTTCGAACCATCGGGTTGTTGAACAGGATATATTAATCTGAGGTGCAATACCTGTGTGTAGAAGCGCAACTCCCGGGGACCCCTGGGGGCCGGCTGCAGCTGCTTCAGCACTGTGCCATCAGGGTGCTGCAGGAGGCCTGAGCAATTACATGAAGGCATGGGGTCAAAACCAGGTCACTGTACTAATGCAAGAGACAGCGCTAATCTATTTGACCATATCTTTACCACCATGAAGAGTTCGACACCAGCTGAGATCCAAGAGTAAACACACACACAGGGCTACATTCTCTTTCACAAGATCTCACAACAGTGCAATAGGAAAATGCACCAGACACCTCACCCCACACCCACACAATGCTGCAAAATGAAGCCAACTGTCCCTTTATGTTAAGGAGGTCAACGTTTTTGGAACCATTAGAACAGGATAAGCGAGTTTGGTTGCATTGACAACGCCTAGTTCTGCACATCAGAAGACACAGGAGAACCACCTCAGGAGCGTCGTCACGCACCCACCACTCACTAATTTATTCATCACGTCAGTTAATTACACGCATCTCGCTGGTTTAAATCCCACTGCAAATCTATGACGCCTGTCTAGTTATGCTCTTGTCAAACATGGGGCTGGTCAGTTGGAAGTCAGCAAAAAATGTAGAACAGGCTTCCCGCACGCAGTATATACAATTGTCAGCCAGACAGTTTTGGTGATAAACTGACCTACTTTACTGATGCCATACTTGTGTCCAGCCACCTGATGAGATAGGGGGACGCATCCATTCGGTCTTGTTTGATGGTTCTCGTCTTCGACCACCACGTGCCCAGGTTTCCTACTGTTTGATTGTGCCAGAAAACCAATTTCCAGTCTGTCCACAACTAGAGACGAGCCTACTACTTGTTCTTCCGTGGTCATTCTGGGCTTCACTTGCCGTACCACAAACGCAATAGTCAGTTATGACTGGGTAGATTGCTTCCCATAATCGAGGAGTCACAAATTACGTTAACACCTAAGAGTACAGACATAAACGACGTTTCAATACGTTTCACTAATGCCCAGATGACTGAATACCACCAGGGATTACGGATTACCTGTGATTCCTGCAGTCTGTGTCGCAAACACATTTAGCTAGCTACTAGCTATAAAACTACGTCCCACTTCCTCGAAAACAAGGTACACCCATCAACAACTCCCACGTTCATGAAAGTTCATTCACAGCCTACGGCCAGACGCATTTGAGGGATTAAAGTTGTCGATCCACGTCCTAATTTCGACCACCTCCCATTCAAATACTCAGCCGCGGAACATGGTCGTTGTCTTTTACTCCAGTATCGATTCGAATTTGACGCCCACGTTATCAGATTTAACCTGTCCACGTGTCTGTGTAAAATATTACTGTTTTAACGTGACCATCGCGGCAGCTCTCAGGTTACCCCATGTATGAAGAGGAAGTTAACGTTCAGTATCTGTTAGAAGTAAAAAATTAAAAACCCAAAGAATCGAGTTCACGTAATCTAGGAATCAAAATTTTATAAGTAGATAAACCTGCTCTTAGATTTCGTGATTAGACATTATAATAGTAATGCTACAGTAACTCCATTGCAAAATCTGCGATATTACCAATGTCCATTGTAAATGTGAGCGTCAGTATTGTACAAACTTGCGCAATAAAGCCTACGTTTTCTCTATACTGTGCCGTCCAAAAGCACCAACAATTTTTAAACAATATACATTCTTGCCTATATTAAGCCAATCGTTAGTGCTTTAGGGGAAAACAGCAACTAAATTCCACTAAATTGTTATTTTTCTACAACACACATTTCAATAATGGCATGCTCCTATTCCAGGGGGAAAACATCAATATTGTATGCTTGTATAGAATAAGTGAGCACCATAGGTGTGGAAGATTCATCAGAAATGACAGATTTATTGTATTGTTTGTAGCATTCAGAGTATTACTGTAATTGTAGTATTACAGTACATTTAACTTACTGTGGTATGAGAAAGCTTGCAAACACTTTGGAATTTTAGATTTCCAACATGAATGAGTACTAAAATGTGGCCTGATAAGTCATAATGTCAGTTTATCAATGCAGTGATGAAAAGAATATCATACATTCTAGGTAGTACACCTGGTTTATCTTAATCATCACACAACCACATGCCGTCAATGACAGCATCATGCAATGACTTCTGTTGAAGGAAAGTCACATGTTAACCATCTCATCATGTGGTAATAGCAGACCAAAACCAGGTTTTATACATATTGCACCACCCTGCTACTACAGATACAGTGGATTATTTCTAATTACGTACTTAGTCACATGTAGATTAAATTGTCAACAACCAAAGTCCAAGGGTTAAACCATTTTGCACACATTGCATTGCCAACTAACAAGACTTATTTATAAATGTAAGTCACTGGCTCCTTTGTTTCAAGAGAATGAGTTAATAACCAGCATTGTCTTTTATGTTCAGCAATCAATTATGACTTAGCCACACATTTTTAGTTATGAACTGTATTCATTATGAATACAATAATTAAAATACAAATACCAAAATTACATGAACCCAAAACTGTCACATCTACACACAAAATGGTCAATTAGCAACATAATATAATAATTTGATTTTTACTTGTATGCATTTACATTTTCAGTGCTTAAAATTGGATTAAAACATTCAAAGCACAACTCACTTTTTGATTTGAGTGAAAGCTAATCACTTCCTCCTAAATCATTCAAATTTACAATTCATAAACTGGTAAAGTGATGTTTTATTTTATGTTTGGCAGATGAACACACAGCTGTGATCCTAATTAGAGTTTGGACAGTCTAATTCAGTGTTTCCCAACCCTCGGGGCACACCAGACAGTTCCACGTTTTTGCTTTGCCCAGGTTCCCAATACATTAGGTTGGAGCAAAAACATGGAACCAGCTGGAGTGCCCCGAGAACTGGGTTGGGAAAACACTGGTCTAACTAACCCTTGATGTACAAAACCATAATTCAGTTTACACTTTTCCAGATTTCAATTGTAGACTATTTAAATGCCAACTTTCCATTAAGGGCTTTACCACTTTACCCCCTCGCCCCCCAACACCCTCACCCCCCACAGTAAACCAACTGACCATTGGACCAGTTACTAAGCTTGCATGGCATTAAAAACACATCTGCTGACATCAAGCCTGGCATTCATTAGTAACCCCAAAACAGCAGCTGAAAACAGAGGTGCAAGTGTTGAATGATTTAAACTGAGTGTAATTAATTGCACACAATAGAAAATAAATGATGAGATCAAACAATAGAACTATAAAGAGAATAACATTTGGGCAGAGGCAGGAAACACGTACTAAGTACATGCAGCTGTGGAAGGAGAAAATATACCACCCGCTTTGCTGCATGTGAGGCAGATGTACTAACTAAATCTCTCATTTCTTAAGTGAGCAGTGACTGCTGTGCATCCACAAACAGTGGCAACCCTGAGTACAAGAAGAGTCTCCCTCACGCCTCTTTGCGCTTTATGATCAGAGGTCCCACATTGTCTCCTGTCTCCTGATTGTGTTTTGTATGGGCACCATCACAGTATGGGAACTGCAAGACAGACAGAGGATAATTTAATTATAACATGGAACTTTGGCAAGCACTGCAATAAACAGCTGTTTTTCCTAATATAATTAAAATGATTGTTCTTACAAGTCCATGTTTAAATCCTTTTAAAATGTAATCATTTTGCTAAAATTAATTTAAAAAACGTACTTCTTTTGACAAGTGCTCATGATCAAAACTGTCATACTGAACCAATGCAGCTTGATAAGACTCTTGCCCATCTTCGTTGGTTTTATAACAAGATTACCTTTTTGGACCTCCAACATCTACAGTACACCGCTTTTTCACCGAGGTCCTCAATGTCGAATGCATGCACCACTTTAGGATTGTCTTTATGCAGGTCCAGGTTCACCTTTGGTTTCACACATTTGGCTTTGCTGAAAAATGTTTTGTGGATTAGGAGTCCCACTACCACAGCTCCAGCAGCGACGGAGACAGCCGTTACAAGTTCAACTGTTAAAAAGACACTGCTGTTAGCCATTTTATTTCTCTCTTACGATACTTGTACTGCGAACAATTTGTGTCACTTTGACCATGCGCTGCAAATGTTGTTCGATGTTTCATTACTCTTTCACTGGCGCGGATATCGATATTTAATCCGCTATTATGAGATTAAGACTAAAGCACCTAAATAGCTAGGTGGTTAACGAAAGCGTTCGTCCAATATACCAGTTGACATTTTCACCCAGTGTTAAAATTCACGTGAACAAATAGTTAACAGAGGTTAATTGAGTTATAGTTTTCTAGGAACCTCTAGATGACCTACCTCTATATTAACATTTGTTCGAAGCTAACTTTATATGTCGTAAACCAAAAGACCAGGCTATTCAACTATAACTGTCTGTGAGAGATTCCGTGGCGATAGAAGTAGGATAGACTACCTACCTTATCTAAATTAGAAATGCATTAATATAAATGTGTTCCCTAAACTAGCTACATGTCTAGCTAGGTAGCTAACTAGCAAACTCAAGTTGCTTAGGTAACACAACCTTGAAAAAACTCAATAGCTAGCAAGGTAACTTAATTAGGGTATATAGCTAACGATAAATTACACTCTCAAAACATCGACGTTGTGTGAATATTACCTTTAAATAGAGTTTTTGAATTACTCATGACTCGGCCGTATTATCAACCAACACACCAAAAAGTATTCAAAGAAACGTATGAGTTCTTCAGCTGTTCCTTTTAAGACTAATGACAAAACTGGATAAACTGGGGCCTCCAGAACTATGCCCGCAGATCCTTTTAGAGAATCAACTGTGCAACAAAGAACGCATACGATAAATTACCAAACAACAGTGAATATTATTAGATCTGGTTTCTCCCCTCCAAAACATAATCGAGTTGCAACTACAGATGGAATAAAATACAAAAATCTGAGAACATAGTTAATTCTATACGGGCGCGATGATCATCTAGCAACACGTATACTAGGAGCTAGTAAACACACGTGGATGCAAGTATGTAATTTTATATAAAGAGCACATTTAACACGATAGTCTACACCAAAGCGCTGTACCACATTAGGAAAAAAGACATTTAAAACATACACAAGGACAATTGCGTGTGTAAAAATATATATTTTAAAACTCCTGAGAGAAAAGAAAATGCAAGACCGAGAAACGAATTTAAACGAACTAGCTACTTTTATTTTGATTTTCATTTTGAAATTATGAACCGGAATCAGTTCTAATCCCGGCACAACAACATTGCTCGCCTCCCGTTATTCTATGTTACCGCAAATAATCTGAGCTGTCACTGTCCCACATATACTTTTTGTTTGAGAACCTGTCGAACAGAATGTTTTGTGAGTATCTATCAAAATCTCTTGAAATCTTTTATCATCAACGACTGCTAATGTTACTGGCTAGGTGACAAACTGATGTCGAGAAATCTCCACGTTGAATGATTTTGGTGAACAAAGTTAGCTAGTTAGCTAGCGTATATATTTAGTTAGCTAACCTAGGGAACAGATACATAAATTGATAGCTAACCTAGATAGAATGGATAGCTAGTTAGCTAGTTATCTTTTTCAAAACTAGCTAACAAAGTGGCTTCTTGGTATTTAATCATATATCTTGTTGGCTAGTTATCTAGCTAGATATCCCACATTAGTCGTGAGAGCTTTCTATATCCGAACGTAATATTGACTATATCAAAACAAACGAGTTTCCCGAAAACATCACAAAACAAAGATGATTTTTTAATGTTGGAGCGAGTATTACACTGAACATTTGTGTCTCTCTAACACTTTACAGTACGATTGATTTTAGCAAATGAAGCCCAGACCTGTTATAATGGAGTGCCCCAAAAATAGCTTAAACGTTTTTTGAGTTCCTAGTTGGCAGCTATAAGAGTGTATTTATCTGTCTTATCTTGAAGGAAGGACAGCAGAGTATGAGTGGGAGGAGGAGAGGAAAACCCAATCGGTGTGGAGGCCGGTTTAATAGGCCCAGAGGAGGTGGTGGGGGTGGCCGTGGAGGTAAGAAAGGGGCCAGTGGCTGGGAAGATGGGGATGATTTCAGCCTGGATCTTGGACCAAGTGGTTCCTACAAACCTCCCCCACCTCACAAAGGAAGAGGAGTGGGTACTTCTCAAGGTACAGGTCGTGGGGCCAGTAGAGGCAAGGGACGAGGTAGCTCTTTGAGTTTTCCCCGGTTTTCTTATAATGGAAAAGATGTTTCCAGAGATGATAATGAACAGCGAGATCGAATTAGACCTGATAAGGTCCATCTGCCCTTGCAAAAGATACACATGACCTCAGAAAACCAGCTACAAGTAAAAGAACTGCTGAGAGAACTTCAGAGTCAGGAGTACAGCACTCCATGCAGGTGTGTGTTTTGAGGTAGTTTAACAGTCAAAAATGAAATCATAAGAAAACATGCAGGCTTTTCAGGTTGAAATTATGTAGTATTTTTGAAATGTGTATATATCACAAACATGATGGAATACGTGTCTGTTAATTGTTTACATTTTTATGTGTGCTGTTTTATTTTGTTTTTTTACTCAGTGGCTCAGACTATGAAGCAGAAGAGGATGAGGAATATGATGAGCTGGACCATCGTGAAGAAGGTCAGTTTTGGATCACTCATGATGACGGAGTGGAGCGTGCAGAGGACACCATGTATGAGGAAGATTATAAGGAAGAGACTCATGCCACACCAGAGGCGGTCGTGTCCCTGTTCGCTTTAGGCACTCTCTGCAGGTACTCCCTTAGATTGCATGTTAGTACACCTCCCCCAGGTTCACCATTATCCAGCATTAGTCAGATATTGATAGCTATTTATGTGCAGGTTTCTAAGGGATTCAGACTGAAATGTTTTTTAGCAAAACCACAAAAAGGTCTGGCTATCTTAGAATCTGGTTTCCACACTGGGCAATTTGAACATTGAGTCATTCCTACCTTAAGAACTTTCATACCTGTATTCATCTTGTAATTACACAAACCCTTTTCATAATACTTAATAAAATTCAAAAGCAATCTATCAGGAGGAGAACTAAGCATTATGCAGAAGTGACATTTAATGCAATTGAAAATCTGATGATCTTGTGCAAACTGCAGGAAAAATCTTCTCAGGATCACCATGTTTGCCTGAAGATTATTACAAGAGATTATTTTCATAGACATGAAAATATGTAGATTGCAATAGCAAGTATCAATATTAATAAGCATCAGGGTGCTCTAGACAGAATAAGATGGTAGACTTTTCTATATAAAAATTTGTCTTTTGTTCAATCCCACAATCTTATTTTCCACATACAGAGAAGTGGAACCATAGAACCTTATTGATAAAGGAGCTGAGTTGACTTACCATTTACATCTAGTAAAACATCTTGTGAACCACATCTAGCCATGCCTCTTAAAACATCCTTCAAAGGGGTAATTTAACAGTGCTTCTCATTTTTCCTTTAGGTATGGCTTTGACCGTGAACGCAGTAGGAAAGCCCTGCATGTTGGGCAGGGTAGTGGGCATGGTGAAGTTGGAGCGACACTAGAGGTGCTACTCTCACAGATGTTTGCAGAGCGCTTTGGCTCCACTGCCCTTGGCCCTCAGATGCCTGAGCCTCCCTCACAGGAGGAATGTGTAGCCTTTCGCCAGGAGGAGGCCCTCGCTTTAACTGCCATCTATGGTGACCGCTTCTGTGAGCGAATTAGCGATCAGGTTTGGACCATCAGCCTGGATCTGTTGTGGATTTCTGAGGCCCGGAGTGGCACCTCACAGTCCGCCACTAATAGACAACAGATAGGGACTTCATCCACTCAGTTGTGCAAGTTCTACCTGAAGGGATCAGGATGTAAGTTTGGAAGCCGCTGCAAGTTCAAACATGAAAACCCAACAGAATCCGCTGGCCACAGAGACCCATGTGGCCCCAGCCAGCCTGGTTTTAGAAGTACTGAACCCCCTGTTTACCAGCTGGAGGTACGTTTTCCACACGGGAGTTGCTACCCCTTTCAGCCTCCATTAGCTGCCTTCAGTACTACTGATGACTCTGTCTCTGGAGCAGGACGCCTTAGCGTAACGGAATATCTCTTTAGCCTGTCCCTTACAGCTGCACAAGATGGGGAGCCAGTCGTGTACACCCTCATCTCCTTCCTAGAGGAAGAAGGACCAATTAGGGAGCTCCTTTCAGCTTCTCATCACAAATATAGTGCCCCACCTCCTGTGTTGACTCCACCTGCTGTCACCACAACCAGGAGTCGAAGCACTAAAAACACTACAACCATCACTACATCAAGCAGCACAGCTCCTACTTCCCAATTGTCCAGCGGTGTAGAGAACCCCAGCGTCAGAGGCAGACACATAGAAGGTAAGGTGTCCATGACCATATTTCTCTGCTAGATGAAGTGTTTACTGTTTACATTTTTTTTTTGCCATAGGTGTCATAACTGGAAATGTGACTGTGTTCTGCTTATTTACTGCAGAGAGAATCTCAAGTGCAGCAGAAAATCTCAACATGGATGGTGCAGAGGATGAGGATGAGGAATGTGATGAGGATGGTGAAGACTGTGTTCCCATAGAGAATGAGAGCTATGTGAACTTCAGGAAGAGGTTGGAGAAGAAAGCTGAAACGAGAGCTGAAGATGTGCTGAAGGAGAACAGGAAGCTTTGTAGGGAGTTCGGGAGAAAACCGGTAACAGCCTTGCAAATGCTTGTACCCACCATAATGAAGCCCTGACAGCCACAGACAAATGGCAAAGTGTACATCAGTTCTGCAGCCTGGTAGAGACGATCTGTATACATGTGTATTGTTCAAATTTGCATCACCTGTAATTTTTAAGAAATCAAGAGTTTGTGTTAATCTCGTGCATGTACACACACACACAGACAAGAGACTTATCATGTGTAATATTCATGTGACTGCTTAGAGTGCATGAATTTGTCTTTTTGTGTGAGTCTCGTGTCTCTTGTCTGTGTGTGTATTAAATATTCTGTCTCAGTCAGTGAGTGTATGTGTGTGTATTACGTCAAATGAGACTGCATGTGTATAAGTCTCCTGCCTCTGTGACTGTGCGTGCGTGTGTGTATGACATGATTATCATGTGTAACACTTATGTCACTTTGAGTGTGTACGTGTCGAGTCTCATGTCTGTCAGTCTGTCTGTGTGTGTGTGTGTGTGTTAAATATTCATGTCCCAGTCAGTGAGTGTGCATGAGTCATGTCTTTGTCGTGTGTGTGTATTAAATCTCATGTCTCTGTCAGTTGTCCAGGCGCTATGGCTCCATGCAGCAGCAGAGGTGTAGGCTCCCTGTGTGGGAAGAGAGAGAGAACATATTGGACTGTCTGGCGAAGAACCAGGTTGTAGTGATTAGTGGGATGACCGGGTATGTCAGAAAACATCAACTCTAATGAGTGAATTTGAGGTTGTCACAGATTTCACAAAGAGAGCATGCGTGTTTAAACTCAGGTGTGGCAAGACAACCCAGATTCCCCAGTTTATCCTGGATGACTCGCTGAGCAGGAAGCCAGAGACTGTGGCCAACATCATATGCACTCAGCCACGTCGCATCTCTGCCATCGCTGTGGCAACCAGGGTTGCACAAGAGCGGGTTGAGGCTCTGGGCCACTCCATTGGATACCAGATTCGCTTGGAGACTGTCAGGGTAGCTGTCATATCCCTGCATTCACACACATACATAAATACACACACACACACACACACATTGTGATTATTCCATTGCTATGGTACACAAATGAACAAACACTTGGTGCACCAGATCTATCAAATTTTACATTAGAGATACTGTTTGTGTGTTTGTGTTGGTGTGTGTGTCTCTGTTCAGTCCTCCAATACCAGGCTACTGTTCTGCACTACTGGTGTTTTGTTAAGGAGGCTGGAGGGAGATGCTGAGCTCAGAGGAGTCACACACGTCATTGTGGATGAGGTTCATGAACGCACAGAAGAGAGGTGAGACAAAGTATGAGCTTAATCACACGCACAAATAGTGGAATATGATTGTGACATCATTTCCTGTTCCCCAGTGACTTCCTGTTGCTGGTTCTCAAGGACTTGATGATGCAGAGGACAGATCTGAAGATCATGCTAATGAGTGCCACACTGAATGCTGATCTCTTCTCACAGTATTTCTACGACTGCCCTGTCATTCACATACCAGGTAAAGCTTCCCTGGCTTCCACTGGACAAATTCATACGGCACCACACGTTACTGATGACCTCTTGTACTGATGAATGTCACTCGCCTACAGGTCGTACATTTCCAGTGGATCACTTTTTCCTTGAAGATGCCATTGCTAAGACCAGGTATAGAGTTCTGCACACTCTAGACCAGACTACATCTCTATGCAGTTGTGTCTGAGCATCTTCAGGTTGTTTCTGTGTTTGTTAGGTACGTGCTGGAGGACGGCAGTCCCTACCGGCGCTCGGTGAAGCAGCAAGGCCCATCCAATCAGGGCAGCAGGGCTGGGAGAGGGAGGCCAGCGGTAGTAGATGCAGGGGACGATGACGGCTGGTCATTTAGTTCCTTCGTGAGGAAAGATGTGAAAGTCTCCATCCCTGACCAGCAGCTCGGCGTGCAGGAGCTCGCAGTCCGATATCCAAGTAAGGACACCAAGGCTTCGAATAGTTTTGGCATGTTTGGTTATGCAAGTAAGATCTTCTGTTTGACTTTGGGACAAGTTTATATTTTTTGTTCCATTTACTTTTACCAGGACTGCTGCTGCAGAAATATTCATGACTTCTGTATTAAGTGTAAGGTTTTTGACATTCTTATTAAGGCTGCCCAAAGCCTGTGGTGAAAACCCTGGCTGAAATGGACCTGGATAAAATCAACATGGATTTAATGGAGAGCCTTCTGGAGTGGATTGTAGATGGAGACCACAACTATCCCCCAGGTAGTGATCATTTGAATAAAGTACATGGGCCTAATGCCAGTCAAATATCCATAATGGAGAATGCAGATTATGCCAGTGGAATGTTTTCTCATGTGTGTAGGTGCTGTACTTGTCTTCTTGCCTGGATTAGCTGAGATAAAGCAGCTGTATGAGCAGCTCCAGTCTAACAGGATGTTCAACAATAGAACAGCTAAGAGGTGATCATAAACGCACAGGGGTTCTCTTCTAGCAAATTTTTTTCTTTGGTTACTAAAAAAAAAATTGTGTGTTGTTATAGGTGTGTGGTGTATCCTCTCCACTCATCTTTGTCCAATGAGGAGCAGCAGGCAGTGTTTACACACCCACCAAAGGGTGTAACCAAAATCATCATCTCCACTAACATAGCAGAGACATCAGTAACCATCGATGATGTAGTTTACGTCATTGACTCTGGCAGAATGAAAGAGAAGAGGTAGTCAGCTATAAATAACAGGCTCCGCCTACCATCACCAAAAGCAGCACGTCGTTTTTTTCTCCTGACTCATTTTCATGTCCGTGCGCTTGTGTCAGGTATGACGCCAGCCGCAGCATGGAGAGTCTGGAAGACGCGTGGGTGTCTCGCGCCAACGCTCTGCAGAGGAGAGGCCGTGCTGGGCGCGTGGCATCTGGCATCTGCTTCCACCTGTTCACCAGCCACTGCTTCACCCACCAGCTCAGTGCTCAGCAGCTCCCTGAGATCCAAAGAGCGCCTCTGGAGCAGCTCTGTCTCAGGTGGGTAGGCCCCCCAGCGAGCGCCGCGCAGCACTGCTCTGCCACCACATAACAGCAGAGCAGTCACTACATCTCGCCATAGAAAGCTCTCCTAACGGCCCTAACCGATATATTGCTTGCTAACCAGACTTGTCCGACAAAGGACTTCAGGACCATTTTCCTAATGGAGAAATTTCCTAATTGGTTATTTCTCCCATGCTGATTACAGACACCAGGACTGTCACAGAGGCAGTTTCTTTTCTTAGAGCAACTATTTTAGTGGTAGCTGTTAGTATGTAAAAGCACCTTAGCCAGCAGCTAAGCTGTAGCATCTGGTTTGTTTGCCTTTTTGAGTGATGCATCTGTGCTCATATATCTCAGGATTAAGGTGTTGGAGGTGTTCTCTGAACGTTCCCTGGACTCCGTGTTCTCTCGGCTTATTGAGCCTCCAGCAGAGGGCAGTCTGGAGGCAGCCAAACGAAGGCTGTGTGCTCTTGGTGCCTTAACCGAGGCTGAGTGTCTCACTCCACTGGGCTGGCACCTGGCCTGCCTCCCTGTGGATGTCCGCATTGGAAAGCTGATGCTGTTGGGAGCTATCTTCCGGTGCTTGGACCCCGCTCTTACCATTGCTGCCAGCCTGGCCTTCAAAAGCCCCTTCGTAAGACAGCATACCCATTATGCTATGGTTCTCTGATCCGAAAGACTCATTCTGATATTACAAGGGTTTATTAGTCCTTACTAAGTCTCTTTTTGCTTCCATCTGTATCTTCTGTCTGTATGTCTGCCTCTTTCACTCCATTTCTTAGGTCTCTCCCTGGGATAAGAGAGAGGAAGCTAATGAGAAGAAGTTGAGTTTTTCTCTTGCCAACAGTGACCATCTTGCTCTGCTTCAGGCATACAAGGTTTAAAAACAATACAATAATATATCGTTTATATACGTGTATAAAATGTATACAATATATCAGTTTTCCCTAAATTGTGTGTGTGTGTGTGTGTGTGTGTTTGTAACAGGGCTGGTGTCGTGCAGCGCAGAATGGCTCCCAAGCTGGTTATCAGTACTGCAGAGAGAACTTCCTGTCCATCCGGGGGCTACAGGCAAGTCTGACCAATCACTGGTTCACTGTTCTTTTTCTTTTTTTTTTTTTTACTGGCGATTGTTTTGATTGCGTGTGCATTTTTTGTCTGCCAGGAAATAGCATGTTTGAAAAGGCAGT
>JAOXYF010000009.1:8030470-8089631 GCA_028565775.1 Sternarchorhynchus goeldii
AGAGAGAACTTCCTGTCCATCCGGGGGCTACAGGCAAGTCTGACCAATCACTGGTTCACTGTTCTTTTTCTTTTTTTCTTTTTTTCTTTTTTTTTACTGGCGATTGTTTTGATTGCGTGTGCATTTTTTGTCTGCCAGGAAATAGCATGTTTGAAAAGGCAGTTTGCTGAGCTCCTGTCTGATATTGGCTTCGTGAGGGATGGACTGAAGGCCAGAGATATAGAGAGAATAAGCTCAAAAGGAACTGATGGTGTGCTGGAGGCTACAGGCTATGAGGTAATCACAACATTTCTGGTTGTTATCTAACACACTTTTGTTATGTAACTGGTTCAATAAAAAGTTCCAACAGTTGCTCCAAAAGTGAGGTTTAACCCACTAGTGCCGCTTCGCTTTTTTTCCAAGGCAAACCTGAACTCTGACAACACAAAGCTGATGTCAGCCATGTTGTGTGCTGCTCTGTACCCCAATGTAGTCCAGGTCAGTGTCTCCCATTACACTTTGCGATCTTTACTGAATTCCACAAGATCAGGCTCATAGATTGTGCCTTTCCTGTGCTGCGTGTGTGTTGCGTAGGTACGAGCTCCGCAGGGTAAGTTTAAGCAGACGAGTAAAGGGGCAGTTAAGATGCAGCCTAAAGCAGAGGAACTTCGCTTCCTGACCAAGACTGATGGGGCGGTTCACATACACCCCTCATCTGTCAACTTCACGGTAACGCAACTGATGTTATATGAGCACATGGCACAGATGCTACTCAGTTAATCAGGCCTTTCTTGAGCATGTGCTTCCCCTTGCTGCGACATCCTTCTGCACAGGTGCGTCACTACGACAGCCCGTACCTGGTCTACCACGAGAAGGTGAAGACCAGCCGCGTGTTTATTCGAGACTGTAGCATGGTGTGCGTGTATCCCATGGTGCTGTTCGGTGGGGGGCAGGTCAGCGTGGAGCTGCAGCGTGGCGAGTTCATCATCTCGCTGGACGACGGCTGGATCCGATTCGCCGCCGCCTCGCATGAGGTAAGCCAACTCCGCCTTCGACTCGTCTTCAGACGACCAAGCCGGATATTTTCACGACTACAGACGCAATACAGAGGTCATGCTGTAGGGAAGACATTTTCACATTTTGGTTCTAAGGGTTTGCTCATGTTAAGGTGGTGTGTGGTTGTGCAGGTGGCTGAGCTGGTAAAGGAGCTACGCTGGGAATTGGATCAGCTCCTGGAGGAGAAGATCAGGAGCCCCAGCATGGACCTGATCACCTGCCCACGGGGCTCTCGCATCATTCACACCATAGTTTCCCTTATCTCAACCCAGTAACTGCCCCTCAGCCACAGATGCCCACACTCCTCACACATTCAAGAATCCATTGCATGCACATCATCACGCCTCTATCATAACCAGCGATACACAATTTCAACAACACAGCCAAGTATCCTAGTTCATGGTGCACTGTCAGCATAATGAATTGCATTACTATGCAAACATCACTTTTGCACTCAGGTATTTGGGATTGTTTATATTACTTGAACACCATAGGCAAGTGAAAAAATCTTTGTTTATATAAAAAAAAAAAAAAAAGCTGTACTGGATCCATATTGGATTCTGTGAAGAAAAAAAAATGATTTAGTTTGTACTGTGGTATTATATTAAGGAGCACTCACAAATGAAGCATGTGCATGAAGTGTCTTTGGAGTCCAAAGCATGAAGCACGTGTGGTTTACGTCCATGTGCATTTATGTGACATAGGGATAATATCATCCAGAATGTATGATCTCCACAATCATATGTGTATATTTAGTTAAAAGACATTTGGATTGTCTTACCTCCATTCATGGAGCACTTAATGGCAGATGCATAATAAGAATAAAACAAGCCAAAGAACGCGTTACTGATTGGGCAGTTTATTTGATAAGACGTTACATGTGGAATGTTCACAAATTAATCAACTGAAGATTAATTAGCAGTTTTTTTTTATATTATGAGCTGAATAAGACGTGCTGATTTGAATGATGAGATTTGATTAACCTTAGGCTTGAATCTTCTAGAACTGAATCAAAAAAGTGCAAGATATACCACTTAAGTTCTTTGTTTTGAATGGTTTTTGTTTTTTTTTTTTTTGGAGGCACATTTTACCTAAATGAACTCGTGGCTGCTCTAATTGAAAGCTTATTACTCTAATTTATGTTGAGAATGATGCGTATTAACACCTTAGGCCACTGAGAAAGTGTAGCGTGTGGTGTGTGTATACTCCTCTCTGGGTCTCAGCAGAGCACTGGGGAACTGGGGCTGGGAGAAAACAGCACAGTGGAGACATTAATTCAGGGAGAAGAACTTTCCCCATTTCTGGCTTACCATTTCTTAATGACATAAAGAGGTGCAACAACTGTGTGTTGATGGCATGTTCCAACTTATAATCTTGCCTTGGTGTGCTGTTACCTGATTAACAGCATCCGGCCAGTTCTGGGTTTCCAGACAGAACGCACTGTGTTTGGGGTACGATGCCCCTCCTTTCCCTTTAAGTGTCCCATCCAGGAAATTGGAGGTATAGAACTGAACGCCAGGTTGGGTGGTGCTTACTTCCAGAACACGGCCTGTCCCAGGATGCACTATTCTTCAGCAAAAGCAATAGATACGTCATGTGATAAGGAGAATAGGCATGTGCTACCACAGTTCAATACAGGTAGACAGAACACGTGGACAGTACAAATGTGAGATGGATAGTTTGTGATGAAAGGATTCATGGTCTTACCTTGCACACTTCATCTCCAGTTTTGGCTGACCTGGAAGCCAAAGGCAGAAGTTGTGGTCAAACCCAGGGCCAGGAAGCTCCTTTAGTCTGGACCCAAGAGCAACAGGCTTGCGCAGATCAAAGAATGAGTTCTCCACACATCTAATCTCTCCTGCAAAGAAAGACCTAAATGACTTATCCATTTGCACTGCCTGAAGATTGATTAGTTATTAGTAGTTGGGTTGCAGGAATCTGGGAGTAATGCCAAAATCATCTTGATGAAAATAATAATCTACCTGTGGGAATCATGGTTTCATCTACAGGCAGGTAGGCCTCTGCTGAGATGGTCACTTCATGGTCATAAATATCTGGGGTACCCTATGAATAATAATGAAGAAGGTAACACATGCTTTTTCCTAGGTATATGCAAATATGTGTAGGAAACAATGAGGAAATAGTGGCCCTCTTTTTTTGGACAGGCAGTGTTCGTTTTGTTTTTTTTAAGTGACTTAACAATTAATGCGTTTTGGGCACTGTAAACAATTCAATCCTTGAATACTTAAACAGATGCATAAATCTTGTTATGCTCCTCTGCATTCCAGCACACTGTCTGAAATTAAGTAGACACTGAAGCTAAAGGGTATAATGCTAGTTAAGATTAGACAGTTTTTACTATCTCTTGAATGGTCTAAATAATAATAATGTTTCACATAGCATCCCCCTTTCAGATGATCTCAGGTAGACCATTGGCTGTTTAGTTTCTTGGTGAAATGCATACTGTTCACATAAGTGAAGTATTTACTAAAGTCATTTCTAGATCTGTTCTTTGCAACTGGTGTCCATTGCTCTCATTCCTAAAATATGTGAAAGTACTCAGACAAAAACCAAAGTTACAATAGCAAACCTGGCAGGGTAATGAAAAACTATAGTACTGGATGACAGAACAATACTTTCGATATACAAGCAGAACCTCAGAGTTTTTAATCACAAGATGCAAGTCACAAAAATGCTAGGAAACGCACTGCTAAAGGCATGTAGTTCTGGGAGAAAGGTTAGCCTTAAAGCAGTGTTTGAAGTGAGACACTTGTTAAAAGAAAAAAGGGGACACTGCGTATAAAAAGCAGCTGCTATTCCTATATACACATGAATGCTCTCATTCTAAACTTCAAAATCATAGTCATTATTTCATTTAAAATCCAACACAGTATAAGCTGGAATACAGAAGCAAAACCAACAATCCCAAAAATGTATTTTTTTTTTACATTTAATAATTTTAAACATTTTGAACAGGTTGTCTTTCCATGTCTCTTAATTTGTGTGCCTGAATTATTATACGTGCAGCTATGATTTTATAGCTTTAGGCTCGTCCCACCTGTCCAGCCAAGTTGAAGTAAGAGTGGTTAGTCAGGTTGACTGGTGTAGTTTGGTCAGTCTGGGCGTGGAATTGCATACACAGTGTGTTTTCGTCCAGTGTGTATGTAACAGAAACTTCTAGGTTGCCAGGGTAACCCTCATCACCATCAGGACTAACGTGGCTGAATCTGACTCCGTTAGCCACTGCCTCACAGGTCCACACTGCCTAAATGAATATTAAAGCATTTACTCCAAGAAAATTCATAAATCTGCAAGTATTTAGTATGTGAACATATTTTAAATCAAATAAACAAAGTTCCAGGCACTGGGTACATTTATATTGGAAGATTGAGTGTAACCTACCTTATCAAATCCCCTGAGGCCACCATGCAGGGCATTGGGTCCATTATTGATAGCTAATTTGTACTCTTTTCCATCGATAATAAAACTGCCTTTGGCAATACGGTTAGCAACTCTCCCCACCACAGCTCCAAAGTAACGTGGATTACTGAGATAACCTGAAAATTCATACATTCACCTTATGTCTTTTCCCCGTTCACTCCACAAGTTTTCTTTTGAAAGACGCCTGCACTTGCGCACGCGCACATACACAGTAAAGTGATTCATAAGCAATGCATAGTATCCCTTGTTTTCACAGTATATTGGCATATATTAATACTTGATAATCGGGTAGGCAGATTATCTAATTCCTTCTTGTCTTTTTGCAAAGAATTATATGCTGCTCCAGTATTTATTACCCAAAATTTGCCAACTGTGCAAACTGCTCTTGAAAATAAATCGTCACGAGTGCAGGTCCGGAAATAGATGTAAAGGTCACAGTAACGAACACCAACTAAGATAACGAACAAGCTGAGAATAACTTACTTTCAAGATCATCGAAGCCTAACACTATATCCTCCATTTGCCCATTCCGATCAAGGGTTTTGATGGAGGTTATTATACAGCCTAAGGAGATAACTTCTACACTGACGCTTTTGGATTGTAGTATCCATTTCTCAATAGAGCGATGACCAGTTACAAAACTAAACACCTTTTTCACCTCTGACATGTTGTCTTAAGTACAATGTATATTTTGTTTGCCACCTCGCAAATCAAGAATTTTAGTGCCTCAACAGCTGAGTTGAAAACTTTGAACAGATGACGAAATTATCGTCATCGTGTATGGTGGGTGAAAAGCGACAAATTGAAGAAACACACACACGTGTGTTATACCTTATTTTATTAATTAAAAATGTAGGCATGTTTATTCATTTACTGATGGATTTGATCAAATAAATATTTAAATATTAAGCATGCTTTGAATAATACTAAGGTATTATTTTAAAGACTTTGTGCTTCTGCGAGCAAATGCATGTTGGGTTTTATTTGGGTTGAATTATTCTGAATGTTGGGTCACTTTACCCAGTCTTACAAGTTTGTTTTCAGTAACTGGCCTCAGAGAAACCTTTCATTTCTTGGAAACAAAATCCTTATCTGGGTTTAAATATCCAGCTCTCGACATGTTAACAAATTAATAAAAATAGATTTGTTTTCTACACTGATAGTAAATGTAGTATGCAAAACAATATTTTAAACAGTTATAATTTTAAGAAGTCTTTCGTTTTTTTCTTTTGTTCTTTGTCATGTTTTTTATCTCTTTTAAAGTATTTCCTAATGATTTCATGAAAGTCTTAAAGCATTTTAACAGATAAATAAACATATGAGACAGAGGAGGTGAACTACAAAGAAACATATTAAATTGTTTATGTACAGATTGTATTACTTTATACTAAACTATGTTGTTTAAGGCGAGGAATGATTTCAGCATGCAGTTTGGATGATGGCAGTTGGTGGCTAAAAGCTCCAAGCTTTGATTGTTCATAAAATTAAAGGGTCTTTGCCATTGTTGAGATTAAGCTTTTAAAAAATGTGTGCATAACTGTGTTTGTATTTGCAATAAACAGCTATATGCCTATACAAAACTCTTAAGCAAATGGTAAGGTTTAGGCATATAGGTTTTATGGAGTAAATATTTGGAATGGTCATCTTAAGTATTTGACCTGTTTGAAATGTGTGGATGTATGGACTTTCAAATGCACAGCCCCAGATTGCAGTGTCTCTGAGGACTCTTCTTTTAGCTTCTGTAACCTATTTTTTATAAGTACTTCAGCTTTTCTGTGCAGTGGCCGGCCTACTCCAGACAAGGCTGTTCAACCAAGGCATCAAGTTAACTAATATATTCTGTCATAATATGATAATCTGACCACATTCGTTTTGTTTGACGTGTTTTTTTTATCATTAGGCGAACGGCATAGGGACGAAAAACTTAAACGTCGAAAAGTTACTTGAGTGGTAGAGTCACAGTCCACTGTACACGCGTACGTTTTATTTTGAGGTGGAATAGGCAAGCACTAGGACCGCGGAGAAGCCTAGAGCTCTCCTTCTGGAGTACCCTGAACTTGATAAAGTTAAGAGGGAAATTGAATGCAACGTCATGTTGGATACTTAAACAGAACAAGATGGCGGAATACAGTCGACGGAGAAATCGGAATTTCTCGGATGCAAATCATATAAACAGTTTTGACGAAGGTAGTAACTACATGAGAAAAGTAAACTAAACATTTGCATGTAATATGTTGCAGTGGTCGTCTGAGTTGTCATTTTTCTTATAAAGTGAAACTTTGTGAATCAAAGTATCTGAATAGTTTTCTGATTTCTGAAATTGTCAACTAATTTAACTAGATTTATTCACTCATGCCTGTCTTGACAGGAGTTTGAAGCAAGTTATCGCTAGCCAGTAAAGTAACCCGACAAGGCTGTTGATCCGAGATGTTTGCAAAGATCACGAAAGCTTGGGACAGCTGCTGGTCTGCTTTCACCGCGTGATTGTATGCCTTCAAAAGGAAGTTTGATTAAGAGAAATAACTAGTTAGAAAGCGTATTGGCTAATGTTAGCGAGAATCTCTGGAGTCGGTTTCCAGCCTTTTTTTATTTACACCAGCTTTATTTGTTTTCAGTTGTTCTTAGGTGGTCAGTAAATAGTAATGTATGCTATTTATTTTTGAGTCTATTCTTAACCCGCTAACGTAACGGTAGTTTGCAAACCATAACTTGGCAAATATTTATTGTTCATTTCTTTTTAATAGTTTACCTTGCAAAAAAATAATCTTTAATTTCAGCGTTGCGAAAAGTTATGTACAAAACCTTTTATAGCATGTTTTTATTGTTGCTATTGCCGTTAAGAAAGCTTCATAACAGGATGAAATTGAGGTAACTTGGCTTATTAACATGGTGTAGCTAGATCATGCTTTGGACTGCGCGGACGTTACTACATGCTGGACAGTTCATGTCCACCAGCAACGATCAGTTTTTAGTTGCGAATGTGAGCGAGGCATTTATTTGCTTTTCTTCGGTAGCTTTGTTTTTCAAGAAAGTATATATGGAACAGATTTGTTTACGGTGCTTAAAGCCAGATACTGAATGGGTCCCTCTTAGATGGTAACTTGTTTGCATGTCTGCTTGTAATCCTGTAAGTTAGCTTAAAACCTGATTTAGAAACATGGTAACCTTCAAGTTAGAACATCTTGACTTTCTGCCAATAAACAGCTAGGGTAGTTAGCATAGCAAGTTGGCTAGCTAACTGTCTCATTTTCCAGTGTCCTTGGCGCAGTGCTTGTGCGTTTTGGATTGACCCTTATGAGCAGTCCAGGCAGGCTGCGTTTAGTAGGTCTTGCGTTTAAAGAGACAAGCGCTGAGCGTTTGTATGGTTCCCTCCAGAGAGAGAAAAAAACCAAATTTATCTGTGCGTCTCTACGAATCCCAGTTCGTTGCAGATCACGGAAAAAAGCGCAGGGCTTAGCACAAGGATCCGCGCGCCTGGAATAGAAAATGACAGTGTGAACGCTGTAAAGTGATGCTGTAAGACCAAAGTCACTGTAACCCATGCCTCACTGTGGATCTAAAAACATTAAGGATGACTATTTTAGTATAACATTTAAATGTAATGGTATTAATATTTTTTTTATTCAGCGTAATATTTACTCCGATTTTTTATATATGCTTTGCTTTTCAAAATGCATTTTGCAACTCTTTTTATCTTCCACTTATAATATGATGACTGGCACATTGTAGGGATTTTTGTCTTTCTTTTAAGATGATTCTTCATCACCAGCTCTGTGTTTGTAACATGCAAGTTTCCCCTGTGAATGTGTTTATACAAATAAATCTTCATCTTTTTTTTTTTTTCTTTGCTCAGATGCCATAGGGGTGGAAGAGTTGCCCCTGTGTCATCCAGCTCGGCACCTGAGCACAATGGAACAGTTGAGTCCTAATACTAATGGAGTGGCTCCGTGTGCTGTGGAGGAAAAGCTTGAGCTTGAGGACGAAGACCCCGTTACTCATGGGGCTCAGCCAGTACAGATTGTTCTTGCCAGCCAGGATGACCATATGTTTGAGTTAAATTCTGTAGCATTGGAGAAGATTCTAATGCAAGAGCATGTCAAGGATCTCAACGTGGTTGTGCTCTCTGTTGCTGGAGCTTTTCGCAAAGGCAAATCCTTCCTACTGGACTTCATGCTGCGCTATATGTACAGTCAGGTGGGGCATTACACATGACGCAAGCATGCTCACTGTTCGTCTTCACTGGCACATTATGACTGTGAGGTCGTTAACTGGCCTGGCAGGTTTTACACTTCAGAGAATGTAAGAGGCATGTCCTAAGCTTGCTGTCTTGTTCTCATTCTCCTCCTGTAGTCGTCTGAGTCATGGATGGGAGGAGATGATGAACCACTTACAGGTTTCTCTTGGAGGGGTGGTTGTGAGAGAGAGACAACAGGAATCCAGGCCTGGAGTGAAGTGTTTGTGGTGGAAAAGCCAGATGGCAGTAAGGTGAGGTGTTTAGCATTTACTCATCACATAGCCATGTTACTGCATGTTTATCCTGAAACATACTTGATGTACTATCACAATTTGTTCTCAGGTGGCTGTCCTTTTGGTTGACACTCAGGGAGCGTTTGACAGTCAGTCAACCATTAAAGACTGTGCTACTGTTTTTGCCCTCAGCACTATGACCAGCTCTATACAGGTGTGTTTATGAT
This sequence comes from Sternarchorhynchus goeldii, assembly GCA_028565775.1. Lineage (NCBI taxonomy): Eukaryota > Metazoa > Chordata > Actinopteri > Gymnotiformes > Apteronotidae > Sternarchorhynchus > Sternarchorhynchus goeldii. The sequence goes on from JAOXYF010000009.1 coordinate 8,039,641, forward strand.
GCCTAAACAAAGACCCTGTTTGGGTGGGTGCAGTTAAGTCCATATAGGTGCTGTTTTTATGCCTACCATATGCTCTGTATATTTGTTCTAGGTTTATAATCTTTCACAGAATATTCAAGAAGATGATCTGCAGCATCTCCAGGTACATGTTTGTTTGACTCTTTCATTCTTATTCATAAATGGAAGAAATGAATTGAAGACATAAGGTTCACAACTCTGGGGTTAAAACAAAAAAAGGTTAACTTTAATTAAAAAATATTCACATTTTCATTATTCCATCATCTCAGTGGATCATAAGCAAGTTGACATTAAGTTGTCATTTTCTTAACCTTCAGTCCGTTTTTCAGTGAGCGAATTGCATGCTCAGTTGGGTTCAGGTTTGGTGATTTGATTTATTCGGTTACAAATATCTCACTTTTTGGACTGTTCTACTGGCAAGTTTGTTTGTCTTCTCTATCTCCAAGACTTTGTCCAGAACAGAAGAGGGTTTTTAATGCAAGCATTTACAAAAGTGTAACCTAGTCCATTTGTGTGACTTACTAGTTCATCTTATGGTCTTTTCTACGTGGTCAGTCCTATGATAAATCCTATCCTGGATAGTGTTCTTAGTCTTGTTTTTTTTCTTCATGATCTAAAGTATTGTCATCCCTCTTAGTCAGGAAATTCATGCACTCTTAATAATGTATTAAACGGTTAGCAATGCTGATGTAATCAAAGGCTGACAATGACAATACTCCCTCTGACAGATCCAGCAAACATTTACTTAGCTTCACTCCTTTACAATAATGTAGGACAGTCTTTAACCATATCAAATCTATGGCTCTAGTGTGTTGTGGTATATTGTAGGATATATTGCAATTGCAGTGTGTAATAGTTTAATCACAATATAGTATTTTTGTCTAGAATCAACTCCGCTGAAGTGTGTAAAAAGATCTGCGGTGTCGGTCAGTGATTTTAGTAAATATCCTCCAATTAGTGCTGACCTTCTGCTCTTTAACCGTGTACTCCTTCATTTCAGATGCAATGGAGTTCTACAGTCTGTTACTATTGAGTTTCTTTCTGGAAAGCATGGTGTATATTGCATTCTGTGAATAGTTAGGGTTGAACAGTGTCATTTTTTTGTATACCTCATAATTGTGCATGTCTATGTTAATGAATCCTATGGTTCAGTGTAATCTTTTCTGTTTAGCTTTTTACAGAATACGGCCGTCTAGCTATAGAGGAAGTCTATAAAAAACCATTTCAGGTATCGACTAACTCTTTTATGTTTAGTGATGCATTGACACTTGATCTTGCACTCAGCATCCATATTTTGCACTCTGTATATTTCTGATGTGGTGGGTTTTTCCCCTCCCTCTAGAAACTGTTGTTTCTGATCAGAGACTGGTGTTACCCATATGAACACGCATATGGACTTGCTGGAGGTAATCGCTTTTTGGAACGCAGGCTTCAGGTGGGACGTAGAAACTTGCATCAAGTCTTTGATGGTCTGAATTGAGTGTTTTTTAAAAAATAAATAAATAAATGAATAAATAAAAGGTTTTGGATAATTGTATGTTTTAGGTGAAGCAGAACCAGCATGAAGAGCTGCAGAACGTGAGGAAGCACATTCACTCTTGCTTCTCCAGTATTGGCTGCTTTCTGTTGCCTCACCCAGGCCTGAAGGTTGCAACTAACCCTCACTTTGATGGCAGGCTGAAAGGTTGGATCATTCTCATAATCATCACACATGTGCAAGCACCCAAAGTGGTCCTCTAATGTTGTAGTCCTCCGTGTAGACATTGACGTTGAGTTCAAGAAAGAGCTACAGAACCTGGTACCCCTACTTCTGGCTCCAGAGAACCTTGTAGAGAAAGAGATCAATGGAGCCAAGGTCACATGCCGAGACCTTCTGGAATATTTCAAGGTCAGGATTTTTGAATATGACCTGTACAAGCAGCATTTTTCATTTAGTTACAAACATGGTAATATTTTTTGTTCTCTATTGCATTGATGAAATGGGGTTTGTGTGCTTCAAAATATATGAATGGAAATGACTAACAAAGGGTTACTTATTTTTTGTTTGTTTGTTTGTTTGGAATACCTAATATATGCCCTGTATACAGGCCTACATCAAAATCTACCAAGGCGATGAGCTTCCTCATCCCAAGTCCATGTTGCAGGTATGCTCTTCTGATGTTTTATTGGTTCTTTATCTCTCTTTTTTTTTTTTTTTGCGCTCACTGTGCTTCTATTCTGACTAGGCAACTGCTGAAGCCAACAACCTGACAGCTGTGGCGGGGGCAAAGGACACTTACAGCCGCTCCATGGAGCAGGTAGTGCTTTTTGGCTAAAGACAATCGGGGAGATATTTACCTAGTAGCATGCCCCTATTTCACCTCCGTTATTCTCAGTATTGTACGAAGTGAATGAGAGGGCCTTGAGGCATCTCTTAATATAGCTGCAGTGTAAAGTTGCGAGGTAACCTAGATAACTGAAAATAACTTGAGGTCATTGCACTAAAATGGGTATTAATTTGGCCTAGATGATTAGAATTGCATAGCTGCAGTTGGATTTTTTTCCTTTACCTTTATATGGGTTCTTAGAGAAATAGAAGTTAACTTAAAGAAATGTAAATGCTGTTTTCTCAGTCCCTCTGCGTGTTTGTCATAGGTATGTGGTGGAGACAAGCCATACCTTGCACCCATAGACCTCCAGCGTCATCATGAGGACTTGAAGCAAACATCCATCCAGCAGTTCCGATCTGTTAAGAAAATGGGAGGAGCAGAGTTTAGCCAGCGCTACCAGGAGCAGCTGGAGTCTGAACTTGATGAAGTTTACTCAAACTTTGTTAAACACAATGAAAGCAAGAACATTTTCTATGCAGCGAGAACTCCTGCCACACTGTTTGTGGTTATGTTTTTTGCTTACATAGTCTCTACGGTAACAGGCTTCATTGGCTTGTCACTAATCGCAGCTCTGGCCAACCTTGTGATGGGGGTGTCACTGATGTCACTCTGTGCGTGGGCCTACGTGAGATACTCTGGGGAGTATCGAGAAGTGGGTGTGGCTATAGACCTCGCAGCAGAAGCTTTGTGGGAGCAGGTGAGTGGCACTTTCTTAGGACTGTTATTATTTACTTCCAACACTAAAACAAAGATGACCACAATTTGTGAATTTTCTTGTTAATTGCTTAAGAGAGGCTCATCACATTTTAAAATTTTATATTACAAGAAGTGCAGTTTCACCAGACCATCATCCCCTCCACAAATGACAACAATGTGACATCTAAGACGATTGGAAATCTCTTAGTTGACCTTTAGTGATCCATTTTCTTTTACTGCTGAGAAAAATGCCTTGACTTCTATGGTCTGATATGTTGCAAGTTATTTTTGGTGAGCAAAGTGCCAAAGAATTACTCAACATTTTGCTTTGACATGGCTAAAAACAAATGCAATGTTCTTGAATGTTTTAGTAAAAGTGAGGTAGTAACTCATTTAAAAAAAAAAAATTTGTGGTATTGTCTAAAATAAATATTTACAGTTAACACTATAAATGATCAAGTCAAAAGGTTAACCTATGCAGTTTCCTCCAACAAACTTTAGTTGAAATAGCCTTTAGTGAAGCAAAATAATTCTTGGTTGCAGTCAGCCTTTATTGACTGCTCAGTTTAATTATGTGATGCTTACTTGGATACCTAGCTAGCTGTAACAAAGGGGATCTCTGTCCTAGTAAGTTGGTCAGTGTGTCTCATCTAGACTAGCCTGTCCTGTGGTCTTTACTGGTTAAAAATTCAGCTTGGGTCACTTGATATGGTTTGAGGGACTACATGTCTTGGTGTACATTTTAGACAGCTCAGTGAAATGCTCGGATCATGTTCTCTAGTTCCCACTCCTCATGGTGGGTCCGATCCTCCACTGGCCATTTATCATCTTACCCTTCTGCAGAAGTAAAGATACCCTTAGTCCTCTTCCCTTACTACCATGAGTTTAACTTTTTTTTTTCCTTTCTGTACATCAGCATTTTTTTCTTCTACATCAGCTGTACTCTACTGGTAGTTTCAAGAAAGTGTGATCTCAGAGGCTCCTCTTGGCTCAACCCCAAGCCCCCCAGTTCTTTACTGATGTTGACTTTCCTCTGTTCTTGATTGTGATATCATTTTCTCTCTCTTTTTCCCGTCTTTCGTTCTGTAGGTGTTGAAGCCAATGACTGAGCAATACATGGAGGAAAATATCCGCCAGACTGTAGTTAACTCTCTAAGAGCCAGTCTCACTGAACAGGTGACGCACACTACGAAGTTGAAGACCACCTGACAGTGGCCCTCGTACCTCTCCTTGATTCAGTTCAGGAATGTGTTGTGCATAGCTGTCTTGTGGACACTCTTCCCTTAGGCTGAAAAATTAAAACCAAAGTTTACAACCCAGCCCTGCCCTTTTAGTGAATGACGGAAGCTCAGTCACTATAATGTAAAAGAGCACTTGTTTGCGCACACTTGCGATTTTAGATTCAATGAAAACTTGTACATGCATGCATATTTGGTTGTCTGTGGCCTAAGCAGTAATTCAAGGAAATGTCTAGGTCAGATAAATTTGTTCAGATTCAGTTCTTAATATTGTAATTTTTTTAAGTAGATATTTCTGTCTCTACTTATGTTGTAGAGTTTAAGGATAGTGCAACAATGCAACTTCTGCCTATTATCACACCCCACTGTTTATTGATTGGTGTTAAACTTTGCATTTAGTTTTTCTCCTCTTTGCAGGGAGCAGTAAAAGTACTGAGGTTAATGTCTTTTTAAATCTAAAAGACTTTAGGCTGTATTGTAACATAAGGCAAGTATATGGCTGTATAAATATAATTTTATTATACATGTGTACATCATGGTTGTGAGCTTAGTTCACGGTTGATCAATTGGATTCCTCTATACTCATTGTGAATTGAGCATTGCTGTTAATTTACTGTACTTGCCCTGTATAGATCACTTTGTGTGTAGCTGTACGATAGGGGTGGGTGTGGGATTACTTGCTTTGCATACATTGTAAGCATATGTCTAAATTATTTTTTTAAAATAATTAAATATTTAATTGTATTTTGCTTGTTTCATACAGTTCCTTCTGTGAATTTTACTTCGTCATTGCTCTGTGCACTAAAATGTTTAACTTCATCATGCTGAGGAGGTTCTAAGTAAACCATGCTATTAAACTGGTTTTTACATGTTAAAGAAATTAGTGTTCGGTGAAATAACGATGAGGCGATGACTTTAAGAATACTTGGTTGATGTGTATGATCTTATGGCTTTAGTTTTGTTTAACAACAAGCGGTAATGGTTACAGCCAAGGCTGTTCGGTACAACAGCGCTCCTGCTGAATTCAAAATAGTCCTTTTATCGCCTAAGCTTGCACAGCTATAGTCGTGTTTCTATGGTGATGGACGTTTTAAAACAGTTGAACAATGGGGTTCAAGTTGTGCAGTAGCCTGGCGTTAGTCTTGTTTGGACATCAACTGATGCAAGTCTGAGAAGGTAAGTGCTGTGAAGGAAACTGGCACTTATTTTTTTGCTTTTGGTTGGGTTTATGTCGGTTATGTTTTGGTTGGAATGCGGTGTATACATTGAACATGTTAATCATAAATCAAATTCTCTACCAAGATTCCAGGCTAACTCTAAATAGCATTCCAAAGCTGTAGATTATTGCATTAATTTTTCTGATCTTTTACATTTACAAATTTACACTATAAATGAACTTTTCTATTTTGATTAGTTTGTAGGTCTGGGTAAAGAAAATGAACATTTTGGAAAGGACCTAAAACAGGACATGAAAGTGTAAAATGACAACTGAGTCTACACAATTAGTGACAACCTTCAACGAACAGAGAACATTCTGTATTAATAGTTTGTGAAGATCAATGATTTAATCAATCAATTTTATTTCTTGCAATGATGCAAGTCATGGTACAATAATGTGCACAAAAGAAAAAAGACTTTGCCACAAATAACAGAAATATGTATGAAGATTAAGATGAGAGAAGAATGCAGTTGCTGAAAAATATTTTAACCAGAATGGAACTGAAAAAAGGCAAAGTTGGAATGAATACTGTTGGACTTGAGGCAGGAATGTTGATGCATGCAAGCTCTGATAAAATACCAGAGCAGGAAAACTTTGAGGTGGACCTTGTTCATTTAAACGTTAAGAATGCAGGGGCAGTTTCTCGACAGGTTACTTTGACCGAGAAATCAAAGGAGAAAGAAAAGATCAGAGGCGATCGAAGTCCGCCTGTTAAAGGAAAACGGACTGAATTTTCAAAGGCTTTGAAAGCAAAGTTGCAACAAAAAGATTGGGAAAACCAGCAAATTGTTCACATGCTGCTGATTAAACATCAGGAGTTAAGGGACATAACAGAGATGTGGCAACTAAAGGAAGCAAATGCCCAGCTAAAGGCAGAGAAGCCAAAGCAGGACGAACAGAAGAACTGTGAGGTTACTGAGAGATTTAACAGTGTGTGTGAGGATATAAGAGCGGAAATCTGCATAGCCAAAAGCAACAATGAAGACTTTGTCCAGCAGCTCAAAGCTCTGCTGGAAAAATATGAGCGACTCCAGAAACGTGCCAGTAGTTTCAAGGACCAACTCATTGAGCAGCATACCAAGAAAGAGATGTATCAAAAAACATTAAAAAAAACACAACTGATTGCTGAAGAGCTATTAATGAATCGGACTCTCTTGGAAGGACAGAAGGACGATGCAATGAGAGAGCTCTCTGCATGCAGGGAAAAAATGCAGGCAATGGAGGAGGAGCACAAGCAATATGCCAGAACTATAAAGGCTGCTGAAGAGGAGAGATCAGATCTGAAAGCTGAATATGGCAACCTTAGCGATCAGCTCTGTAAGACTCAAGTGGAGAACAAGAAACTAACTCAAGCAGTTCAGTTCAAAGAACTAGAAAAGGAAAGAGCTGAAAAAAACCTACAGGAATCACAGAAGGCAGTTAAACAATTGTATGAAGAACTGAATGATAGTAAAAGAAAAACAGAGTCAGTTTATCTACATTTGGAATCCATGAAAAAAAAATTCAAAATTCTTCAGAACGGACATAAAGTGGAGATACTTCATCTGAATGAGCAACAAAAGGCATATATAGAACAGTTTGAAGCTATGAAAACAGAGTGTGAAAGCTTAAATGTAGTCGTCTCTAAACTAAAAAAAGACAACCGCGTGCTGAAAGAGAAGCTGGAACATCTTCGAAAAGAAAAGTTAAAGTCTGAGACAGCTTGCAATCAGGAAGTTGGGAGACTGAGAGAGGCTGTGGGTCTGCTGGAGCAGGAGAGAGAGATTCTTCTGAACGAAATGGGAGATTTGCGGAAGGATTACTTCAGTCTCAGTGATCGCATCACACAGAGGCTTGGGGAGCTAGACCAGAACGATGATCCCATGTGCATAACAGAAATATCATCAGTTCATCACCCCCAAGCACCCAAAACAGATAAGACTGTTGCCCCAACCACAAGTATGAGGAGTAAGCACACTTAAGCAATATTAAGATATTTTACATTCATTTTACATAAAATTCAAATGGAAAAGAATCAAGATGTCATCGAATAGGAGTATAGCAAGATTACAAATTAATACATTGGTTTCCCCCCACTCAAGTGATGGAGCAAATAAGGAGAAAACTGGAGAAAGAGGACGAGTGTTTCTCTAAAGAAACTGGGGCTCTGATACAGAAGTAACCTTAAGACACATCTACAGCTTGTGCTCCAGGAATTCTTGAGAGTGGAGAGCCTTTTAAAACAAGCACTCCCTTTAAGCCTCACACTTAGTAGTCTTTACCAGTTTTACCCCAAATATTTGGTCAATTACTTTAAGCTTAGAGAGACTTCTGCTGGAATGTCAACATTATTTAAATCTACCTTATCAGTAAGCCTCTACTTCATTGTAAATTGTACACTATATTTATACTAGTAGCTGGTTTTGGGGACATTTTTGTGTGTGTGGAAACTTGACATGCATATTGCCAAACAACATTGAGCAGACTTGGCTTAGACAGTGGGGAAAGCAAACTTGTCCCTCTAACAAGAATCAAAATGTTTAGGGTTTATACCACCCCTTAACAGTAGGTAATAGAATAATTAAATACGTTTAGTGAATCTCAGTGGGTGACAATTATGTTAATAACAACAGATTAAATTCAGGTTATTTATTTTTTAAAAGCATAATCCACCTGTTAGAACAGTATATACTAAAATGTTCAAAGTGCTTTAAATTGACATTTCAATTTAAAATGGAAACAATTAGACAGGTGAACAGTTCAACATTTCACAGGATGTTTAAAATGGAGAAATGTGGGGACCCAAAACAATATAAGGTGCATTAAAACCTCCCCTTAAAACCTGATGAAACATACCCCCCCTGGACATTATACGAACATGCAAAAGAACCTACCCACATGAGAACAAATGTACGTTTGTAACACATGGACAAAATAACTGCAGTGTACTCTACAGGTTTGAGAATCATATTATGGCAGGAATAGTACTTGACATGACTACCAGTGGTTAGTCTAATATACCAAATAGATGTAATTACTAAGGCCAACAGCTACTCAGCAAGCAAAGCATGCAGATGCAAAACAAGCATACATGAAATAGCTACATCTAACATTATGGACCTAGTGAGCCTTTGGACTACCACTATTTCACTACCTTTAGAATGAAAGTGATTAAATGGAAAAAAAATCAGCAGTTAACAAAAATCCATCCTTATTCTAAGTGTATAGCAGGACTATACACTTAGAATAAACAGCAGTTAAAGGTCAGTTTGCTTGGTTGATGCCAGCTACAGCAGCTCAATCAGCATCTTTAAACGTGAGGATCCTCTGCGCACTCACAGTAGACAGATCTCAGAGTTCTCTTCCGTACTCTCAACCACTCTAAACACACCATCCTTCTCTTGTTTAACACTTTTTTTGGCTCGATCTGAAACAGAATGTGGTAAATCCATGTGAAAGCATCAAAACATGCAGTTATGAGAATTAGACAAGTGTGCACAACAGTAGAGGACCAGAGGAATACACCATATTCAAACCAAGTTACAAATGTCTCCTCTAATACAGCTCTGTAAGCTTGGTGGTAACCAAACAGGCACTTTACTTACCAAACAGGTCACTGCGATCTAACAAAACCTCCAGATCCTTGTCACTGATGACCTTGCCTTTAGTGCTCTTTACGGCCCTGAAAAACACGTTAGACATGCACTATAATGTTGTGATGGTAGATAATTACTTAACCATAAGCGTACTTGAAAAAGCAACCATATCGGTTGCATGTCAGGGTTTGGCCAACGTTTTCTGCTGATGTGACATTCTCTGGAGCAGTGGACACACTGGCAGTTTTTGTCGAGCAGTAATTAACTTCATATTCTCAAGGATATCTTTCATACAAAAACTTCTGTAAAGCCCATTCTAAGTATTATTAGTACTAGACTTATATTCCTTGTAAATATTTTGGTTACAGGCCATATTTATAAAGGTGTAAGACAGCATTTCACCATCTCTTATAATAAACAATATGTAAATTTGATACACTCAAGTGTTCTTGTCACATGAGCCTGAAGACAGTACCTCTCATAATCTCTGGATTTAAGAAGGTCCCTCAGTTCATTCACATCCACACAGCTCTTGGACTGTTTGAGCTCAGCTTTCCCACCTTTAAACTTGCCTGAAAAAAGACAAAATGTGATCGTAGCCTCTAAAATCCATGCTAAAACAAAAACAAACAAAAAAACCCCAAAAGCAAATAAAAGGTTTCAAGGCCTGTGGTACAAATATATATCTTAGATCTTGTAGAAAGATCTTGAGAAATCAACATGATCGAATCTAGATTTATTTTGCTAATTTTCCCATTGTGCTTCAAGCACAAAATATGCTCACTAGCACTCCCTGGTGGACAAAAGTTCAATTCAAGTACAGAAAACTAATTTAATTTCCCCAAGTATTTTCTAAACTTACTTTTATGAATCACCATCTTCTCCAGTGTACGCTTGACAGCTGCTGTCTCAAGGATTTTTTCATCAATAGTGTTTGCTGTGATGAGGCGGTACACCACCACCGGTTTGGTCTGGCCAATACGGTGACACCTGTCTTGAGCCTGCAAATCTGCCTGGGGGTTCTACAGTAAAGGACACAGTAAATCCTCCTTAAAGATCTGATGAAAATCCAAAACATCTTATTGCAATTTCACAATTTTAAGGAAAACGTGTCTGGTTGTCACAAGTGCAGCATACCCAGTCACTGTCAAATATGATGACTGTATCTGCAGCCGTTAGGTTGATTCCAAGACCACCAGCTCGTGTGCTTAGGAGGAAGATGAACACCTCTGGATCTGAGGAGAACTTCTTCATCTGCAGTAAACAGAATGGACTTAAGAGCTGCATCCAAGTGGATGGGGTCAAACATTTGTCACAACCAAGAATTAAATAAATGCTACATACATTCTCATCCCTTTCTGTGTATTTCATACTCCCATCCAGTCGGCTGTACTGATACCCCCTCAGATAACAGTAGTCCATCAGAATGTCCAAGATAGAAGTCATTTGGCTGAAAATAAGTACCTGTACCAGAAAATATTTAAACATAATTCAACCAACATCTCAAACCAAAAAGTGATGTGTGATACAATACAGGAATACCAGACACACGACAGTACTAAATCATTAAAGGTTGACATACATGGGTCATTTACATCAGGGGTAATTTTTTTTACAAAAAAAAAAACAAAAAAAAAACATCACCTTATGTCCTCTCTTTTTAAGTTCTGGAAGCATTCTGTCCAGAATCAAAAATTTTCCTGATGTCTCCACCAGCTGCTCATCAATCTATAAAATGGAAACACAAATTTAAGAGTACTGTTTCTTTTATCTGTCAGATCATAGGCCAGAAACCAGCCTCTTCACAAAAGAAAGCCTGTTGTAATATTTAAATGACCTTGAACTCAGCAGTTCCAGGGACTAGTGGGTACTCTATAAGATAAGCATGGTTGCAGCATCGCTTCAGCAGCATCAGTATGTTCTGGAGTTTCAGGTTGATCTGGGCATCTAGAGGCGTCTGAACATCCACCACAGGGACAAAGCTGAGGATAGAAGCATTTTATAGTCAGTCAGACTTCTAAAACAAATAGCGGCTAACTGGACAGGACTGTAAAATAAAAAGATACGCACTCCTGCTGACTCTCCATCTCCTTCTGAAGTTTCTCAAGGTATTTCTCCAGGTCACAATGAGAGTCACTGGTCCTTTCACAGTAGTCTATCACCTTTCGACACCTACGTTTGGGTCGCCCCGTGGAGGACAATTGTACAGGTGTTGCATCGTCCTAGAAGAAACAAAAACATTTTATAAGTATAAAATCAATATAAGTACAGTGCATAAGCCACACATAAGTGGCTAATGATCTTACCATCTTCTGGCCCAGAACCTTTGAAATGGTTTTGTCAACAATAGCCCTGTAAAAGCTCTCCTGTTTGGGAGTGAGAGGAGCATACACCACAATCTCCTTCTTTGGTGGTACCTCCAGCGTTACATCCGACTTCAGTCGTCTTAATAGAAAGGGTGTGAGAATCTGTAAAACATTAAGCTTGATCAAATAATCCGAAAGAACACAAATTTGAAAGGTAACTGGGCAAAATCAATGGGTACATTTTTTGGGGAAATGGCAAGTTTTAAGCATGAATGTTGTAAACATTTCCTTCAGTGCTCTCACCTGGTGAAGCATATGCAGAATGTTTTTTTCCCGTTCGTTGGCCACAATGGTCTCTGCACCCGAGCTGATGGTGCCGATGTCAAACCAAGACTCAAAGCTGCAAGGAAGAATCAGCAAAAACAGACTGAAAAACTAGCTTCTTATGTAATAAGTCAAAATGTACTTTAGCCAACTCTTATATGATATTCATTTTCATAACCAAATACCTCTTTAAGTCATCAAAGACATCTGGGAGCAGGAAATTAAGGAGAGACCAGAGTTCTGCAAGATTATTCTGCAGTGGAGTTCCTGTTAGAAGCAGCTTGTTATCAGTGGGCAGTAGTTTCAGCTCTTGCACCAAGCGACAATTTAAGTTCTTTATCCGATGACCTTCATCCACAATCAGGTACTTCCACTGGAAACGCTGGATGAAGAATGAAGAGACCATTACCAACTTGTGATCTTTTACAACTCCTTAAAACAGACTAATTTTGATACATCTCCAATTAACAGAATCTCAGTGCATCAATGAATCATCAAATACATCAGGTCTTACCTGAAGAAATTTTCTGTCAATCATGGCTATTTCAAATGAAGTGACAACAACGGGGCACATGTTCAGGGAACCCTGAGGCTTACGAATCTTCTTAACAAGGTCATGTCTCTCGGTCTGTGAGCCATGGTAAAGCATTACAGAAACCTAAGAGAGACACAAAGAATTTAAGGTCTTGCCATGTAGCACCAATAATTGGACAAGCTGCATTTAAAATGTATAAATCAATTACGTTGCGGTAATCTCACCTCTGGAGTGAAACGCTTGAACTCATTTATCCAGTTGGGTAGAGTGGATAGAGGAGCAACAACCAAAAATGGTCCAAGGACCTTCTTCTCAATCATCATGGCAATATGGGCAATGCACTGAATGGTCTTTCCCAGACCCATCTCATCAGCCAGGATCCCATTAATACCATTCTCCCACAGCATCTACACGTGTGGCATGCAAGACAACACTCCGTATGAGTAACTCTCCTCAAACATGACAGTTATGTTCACATTACCATCAAATCAGATTTTTTTTTGGTTTCGCCTTAAGCGCTATGTGGACGCATCTTTTCAAATTAGATGAGTCACTTCCATATGTAGTTCTAAATGAGGTTTGTTGCCACATGACTTGAATGATAATGGTAAAATCTAAATTTATGTGGGGGTTTTTTTGCCTATACACGTGCTTAGTGCCGTCATCATCCAATGGAAGATAACAGTAATAGCAGTGAAAACAGCAAAAGCTCTCTCTCCTCTTGCCTTCTGGGACTCATTATGCACTGCTGAAGAACTGCTTGCCATTCTTTAGAGCAAAATGCAATCCAAATATGAGGTACTAGCATTTTCCTTTTGCCGTTTTTAACACCATAAGTCATCCGACATTGTTGGCAATACAGGTAAAAATGTATCAATGTCTTCTGAAATAGCATGCACACACATAGATGCGCAAACCATCAAAGTAGGCAAAACTGATCCAAGCAAGAAATTAGAAACAAACAATGTGGATTGTAGTGTGAACATAGCTTCTCTGTCTCATTTTTTCTGTGTAAGCACTTGTCTGCATTCCATCATAATTCACCAGACATTACCGTGTCTCCTGTTGCCTACTTACCCTAAGCCACTCAATGCCCTCCACCTGGTACCACCTCATCACCCCCCCAGTAAAGAGTTTAGGCTGCTGAGAGGGTACAGGCTGCCCGTCCACTTTCCTTTCGGGGTCCAGCATTTGCTTGGCGCTCTTCCGTACTGCTTCGGAGAGCCGACCTTTTATGTCGGAGTTTGAGTCACTCATATTTTCGATATCCTCTGCCTCAAGTATCTTCTTGCTAGTAGCCTCCTTCAAGGAACATGAATATTTAAAGTTCATTTGCGTATGTTTATAGGCATTCAGGTTCGAGAATATTATTTTTGAAGCATTAGCACGATTTAAAATTCAATCTGTTAAATTTGAAAACATTGTCCCATGCAAAAAAAAAAAAAAAGCATCAGTTACCTCATCCACTTTCTGTCTTTTGGCTTTTGACAAAATTTCCTATAAAAACAAAAAAGAAAAGCATCATTTGAGGTTTTGTAAACTGTGGGCTTTACGAATAACTTGGAGGTAAGTCTACAAAACTATTTTAACAGAGAAACAGCCTGGTCATACACCAACTACTGGACAGAGAAGCACCATACATAATGGAGGGAGGGAAGGAGGGAGAGAAAGGGGGGTGCTTACTTCTTTGGACATGACATCTGAAATTTTGTAGTCTTCTCTTTCTCTCTTTTTTCTCTCAACTAAAAACAAACAAACAAAAAAAAAAAACAGTTAAAACAACCCCCAAAACAAAACACACCCCAGAAATGTTTGGAATGTTAGACTTGTCCTTAAACTCTTGGTTACTTTGTCCTGAAATATATACAAAATGTGCTCATTTTTAAGAAAGATCACAGCAATCCATATGAACGGATATTCAAAAGTCACAAAACTATACCTTACCTTTCTCTGCCTTTTTGCCATTACCCTAAAGAATTAACGGACAAACCATGTTAGACTTGTATATAAAAATTAATAGATGCTGGCAAACCCATAATAAAATGCAATAATATTTTTTAAGTACTGCTTTCTGGCTATGGCCTATTCAAGAAAACAAAAGCACAACATATTTCAGTGAGGCTTACCTTCTTTGTTAAAACTACCGCTTTCTTTTCCAGTTTTTCTTTTCTGAGCTTTTCCTGTGCAAATTAAAGATGTTATTTATCAAAGAAAATAAAAAGATGAGAGCTTGAATGTAGCAAGATCATGTTCATATATGCATTGTTTATACTGGTCTTGTTAAATATGCTTTAGACACAGGACATGCATCAAACTCCACAATGGGATGATTGCAATTTTGAAGTTTTAAAGTGTTTCTTTGGTTTCCACATCACCTTCTCACACAGTTACACTGCTAAAACAAAAAAAGTCTATCCTGAATAAACTTTTCTTAGCATAATCCAGCATCCAGAAAACGTTTGATTTCTTGACAATCCCCCACCATAACGTAGCCCTAGATCATTACCTCCTGTTGCTGCTGTTCCATTTTCGTAAGGAGAAATTTTGAATAAATGTTGCTCTTCTCCAAAAGGTGCTGAAGCCTCTTGTATCGCATTTCTTGAGAGTCTTTTTCCCATGATTGTCTGGCCTGCAAAACAAAACACAAAAAAGTGCATTAGAACATATAAAGCAATGCTGAACACTGTTCAAATCTATGCTCACGTTTAGAAACAAAACATACAACAGATAGATGACAACAGCAATGTTAGGGATATAGGAAGCTAAATAAATCAAGTAATAATTAGGGATAATCAAGTAATAATTTGAGATCGTGAATGTTCTTACCTTTTCCATCATTTCCTTTTCTTTTCTTTCCCCTTCTTCTATTAAATTTTTCTCTTCCTCTTCCATTTCCTTAGTAATGACCACCTCTTCAACTTGACATTTTACTGCACACCCAAATTAAACGATTAACTAACCATTCACATGGAAGTCAGCTCCACGAACTGCACGTTACTCTAATGTGTATAAAACAGCATGCATTGCAACCTCCTGCCTGAAGGGTTAACGCATACCTGCAGCAGCCACCTCCATTGAAGCTCCTTCTGGCTCCTCGGATTCGTTCGGTTTGGGACAATGTGGGGAGACACTGCGCGACTCTTCTTTACCGCTAAGACATTTGAGATAATAAATAAACAAATACATTTAAAGAACAATGACAAGCGTTTCATTTTCCTCCTTAGAGCGAGGGAGCGGGCTGGATGAAGTCAGAAGCCAAGCTCAATGAATAACGGGATAAGCAAAAAATCGATTAGCTAGTTAGCCTGCAAAATAAACATTAAACATCTAGCTAGCAGAAAAATTAGTGTTGACTTACCCACTCATTTCTGGTCTTGCGATGGATCGATGCTACAAAGTGAAAAAGGAATAAAGGATCCCCTTCCGCGTGAAAGTTTATTACCTTTTTAATTTTTTTTTGTTTCTAGTATGTTTTAACTTGCCGATAGTTACCTCTATTACACGCACAAGCTACTAGTTATCCAGCCTTCAACCAACACAGAAAGGACAAAAATTCAGGATAAAATCCCGAATGCAAAAGTATTGCTTTTTTTGCAATTTGCAGATACTTTACAAAACTCGTAAATAAATGCTAGCTAGCTTCTTTAGCAAATTTATGACACACACACAAGGTAGTTAACCACAACAACCAGGCGTGCAACTACGTAGCTCACGCGATACACTGAGGAGACCCGAACAATTTCGCGCCAATTTGGACGCAGCCAACTTAACTTTAAGTGAGGTAGATTCCGATGTCGGTTTATGATGTTTTTTATCATGTTGGAATTTATTTACATACTTTCGAATATTATACTCATTGCTGTACCATATTTTAGGCATTCCACGAGTAATATCTTGAATACGATCTATAACGCGCTGCTTTCAGATCGCGCAATTTTACTCTGCTCCCCCAGCCCATAAAGTCTGCAACTTACCTACTCGATATTTCCCGCGAAAGTTTCTGGCAAAGGATGGCTTAATGACTGTCCAGATATTTGGTCCTGTATTCATATTTTCTTGCATGCAGTACAAGATAATTACATAAAATGAGCTACAGAACACTTATGAGAACCTATAAGTTATTTAAAGCGACATTTAAGCTTTAGGTTTATTTATTTATTTTCTAGTAGGACTTACAGTAGTTAGACTTTAAAGCCTGCGTGGTCTATCAGCTGTTTTACCTCAACAAATGTGGTGCAAAGTAGAATACTGCATTTATAACGTAAACATTATAAACGCAAACAGTGTTTAATCCATAATAGCAGAGATTTTTAACCATTGACAGTAGACCAAAAAAAGAAATAACTGAACGTTTCCACTTATTTTCAAAGCGTGAACTGAATATGCAGCAGCCATTTTTAAAAGTGGGTCACAAAGTAGGTCAGAATGTTTGCACGTGGAGTCGGTCAATAATTATAGCGTGTTCACGCATTAAAAAACAAGCTGCAATATAGGAAAGATAAGCAAATGGCGAAATAAAAAAGACCAGCATATAAAATGTAAAGCGAGTATGGCTTTTAAGATTTATTTCCACCACAATTAAAAGATCTCATTCTGATTAAGTGCCCTTTGTGTGGAATCTTCATCCTGCCAAACATAAGTGAATGTTTTACTGACTGAGACGTTTCATATCTAAACCCAGTTTGTATGGTGCTACATTCGTGCACAGTGAGGCTGGTAGCAAGTGTAACATCTAAGGACTTACCCAGCACACAAACCGTAGGCCTAATTGTGGGTCTCGTACTATAGCATACATCAACAATAAGATAAAGTGAAGGATAAAATAACTAACAGATGAGTTAATTATGATGGCTGAACCTGAATTGGGCCCAAACCAATTTAAGCAAAACCAAGGATAGCAAAGCCAATGCCTCTTGGCCATGCATTCTTCAGCATGGAGAAAAAAATAACCTAAGATGTTCTGAAACTCTGGAACAGACATTCTTGTGTAACAGTATGTGTGCAGGACGTTAAGATTAAGGGGGTGCTGACTTTGGAACATGGACAATACTTAGCAACAATGATACTAAAACAATGAGTCGGTAAATCATATGGACATGTATGACGCTAGATAATGATGGATGCTTTAACATACTTTTAAATTCACACTGTTTATAATTACATCATGATTAACAGTTTTCAACCTACCAGGAACTTGCATCTTTTCATTCCACTCCACCCTTGTGCTGAGAGGCAGATAACATAATGGTAAAGCAAGGTGACTCCTTTGTCAAGAGAGACTCATTTTACACAGCTGTCCTGAAAGAACGGAATGGCCTTGCAGATTTAGGAAAGAGAAACAAGGAACGGAGAGAACAGAAAAAGAAAGGAAGTGGCAACCTTTCATACCCATAAGATCATTTATCTTTCCCTCTATCTTTTCTTTGTTTAAGCATTCAACCACAAGAGGTCAGCAAACACTGCTTCCTACCTCCGGTGTACAGCTGACAACAAGGGTCAGTTTTCAGAGCATAGATTAAACTTGGTCTAAAAAAAGAATAACAAATATACTGTCTAGAAAGGAACACAAACACAAGTACATATAAACAAGATTCTAGAGTCTGTGTCCACAAATCCAATCTCAAAGTTATATGTTCATTTGCCTTAACTGTAATGTTGTTCTTTAACTTTTTATTCAGTTGTGTGATGGAGTGGGCTGCAAACATGAGGTTCTAGCATTTCATTTCTGGCATTCATCTTGATATGGAGGCAACAGTGCGTAATGGCGTCTGGCAAAGTGAAGTCTGATGAGAGGCCAGCGGTAGTGAGACAAAGGTGCTGCTGAAATTCTTCACGCTTGATAAGACGGATCAATTTACAAAACAGCTTTTTGTCAAAGGACAGGACTCCCTCTTGCTCACTGCCCTGGAGCAGACTTATCTTCTGCCTGGGCAAGTGTGTGAGCTGCTTCAGGTTTCTTTTCAGTAAGTCTCCAAGCTTTCCCTCAGCCTTGGGATTGCATTAGGCTCTCTCATCTTAAAATGTTGTCTAAAGTAAAAGAAATTCAATGACTAAAAAGTAAGAATGAGGAAGAATATATATATGAGAGAGTGTATTATCAAGATTTACACTGGAGTGAAACTGAATGCTTTTTATTCATTTCTTTAACCGATGAAGATGACTTCAGGGAAGGGAAACTAATGCATGTTTGGCTTCTGATTTACACAACATTTTGATGTGGAGGTTTGACATTTAAGTGGATCTACACTGATAGAAATGTTTGGTGGTGACAATACGTAAAAGAAGTGATCCCCCACCACACTTCCTTGCATTATAATATTTGTAGTTAGTAGTATGTATTTCCTTGGCTAGCCAGACATGTTTAGTGTTGAGAGCATCATCGTCTTGTGGTGATCTACGAGCAGGTTATCTGGAAGGTTATCATGGAGAGATGGCTGGTTGTAAACATATGGAAATAACCCATTAACCCATTTCCTCTATTGTAGCTCTTTGTCTGTGATTTCAGTGAGAAGGATACCATACTCTTTGTGTGTACCTCATGTCTGACTAAAGGGGGGGGGTTACTTTTGCTTGACTATGTACCTTATTTGCATTCTGGAACATGCCAAATGTGGTGTGTTATTACGATGTGTGTTTGTGAACATTACCTGATCCTGTTGTGGCAGATGTTTAACTGTGCATAGCAAGTTACATCTTTTCCTCTCTCTCAGATTTGTTGTTACTTTTGACCCCTAAATAAGATGGTGTCAGCTGTGGGTTCACTTTGTTCTTTTCTCCTCATCTCTCGCAAGAGCTACGGAACTTCATTATGCTTTGTCAACATTGTTATTCATGCAGTGGCTACAGCCAAGGTAAGAGTTCACACAAGGTGTCTTGTCTGGGACTCTGCAAGCACATTAAGGTCGTCTAGACTGTCTCTACTGTCTCTGGTAACAGGCTAGATGCACTGGTCTCACAGACAATACAGATATTGCCCATGCATATGGCATACCAGCTCCGATTTCAATGACTTAATTGGCATGTTATAACAAATGAGCATAAATAACAGATGGAAATAATAACATAGTGTCAATTTGCGTCAGTATTATTAAAAGTGCACAGTACACTTCATGTGAGAGCTAATTAATAAGTAACACCTGATAGGCATTACCTCTGTGCCCACATCACAGAAGCCCTGCTATCTAATCAAAAACTGCAAAAGTGTGCCCTGAGCAAAGCCAGTACCTCTGAAACACTGTACCTCGGAAAAACTTATTGTAACTAACTTGAGATTTGGAAGGAGATAACATGTTTTCTTGAGGAAAGAAACATCAAAACAAGCACTGTTGTGATCACCCAAAGTAGGAGCAAATAATGCATAATTAGACTATTCATAGCTTAGCCAGCATCCTCTTCCCTTTTTATGTCCAAAATACATAATTCCTACTCCTAAATACAGAAAAAAATTTTTTTTAGCATAAACAAATTTATAAAGAATGGTTGAGAAACACAACCATTGTAGCAGAATGCTGACTAAACATGTCAATGGTTGTGGTATGATTCATTTCCTATTTGATGATTACTCTACCATTTGATCGCTTACATTTTCGTCAATGTGAGGAAATGAGAGTTTTTTATGGAAATGCCTTTTGGAGCATGCCAGGAAGTCTAGGCCTCTTTGCAGCTGTGATAGCTGCAAACATGTGGGCTAACACGTATCCATGACCAGCAGGCCTTTGAGCTCATCAAGGAACAAATGAAATAGCATGGCAATAGAAGAATAAAAGGATCATTCTGCCATTACAAAGTCTTTATGGTCTTGGAGTTTTATTAGTATCATATGGATATAGTGCCTTTGGTAGTACAAGGTAAGTAGTGTAATGTAATTTATGTCAACACTGCAGTAATATATCACACATGTGCAATCACAAGAGGTTTACAATATAATTCACTAACTTTAAATCCAACTTAAATGTTCTTGTATTTATTAGTTTATCAGGAGACACATTAATTAAGACCAGGACTACATGAGCTCATTGTTGTATCTTGCTCTGGCTGCATTATTTAATTATTTAATGCCCAATTGCATGTGTTTAAGGTGGTGGATTCTCAAGAATTATGGTGGCTTATTATTATTTACTATCAATGCAGGTCATGCCCAATCCAGAAGGGCATAGCTTTAAGTTTTGTTGGGAACATCATGTTAAAGAATACCTGAATGGATGAATAAAAGGCAAACCATTGAGGCAATTTAATGACTGATCCAAGTCTAAAATGTCATCTTCATAACTTTGTATTTGTAATGTTCCAAATACTTTTGTGTTGTTTCTTTTTTTTTTTTAAAGACACCATCCGACATCGTACATCTGTTTAACATTTAATGACAGACTGCTTGCTTGTACATGTTCATGCAAGACTTAATGGGTCACTCTGTCTTCTCCTCTGTAATTGTTGTTACCGGTCTTGTAGTTCGCTGTTTATTTTCATGTAATTTAGGCCCCTTCTAACTCAGTCTGAGGAATGCACTCATTTTTAAGACTTTAAAGAAATCAACATATTCTACTGAAAATGTTACTTTAAAGTTCTAAATACTTAAAAAAAATTCATTTAAAAGAAGGTAAAACAGATTACTATGTCTGCCTTCATTATGTAACACTTCTAAATGTAAGGTAACCTGACAGAATTTGGCAGTGTATGATGATATTGTACAATATAGTGATTATTTATTTATTTATGTCATTTTTCATGTTCTTATTTTAATTCCCCAAATTTGTTGAAATATGAAGAATATGCAAAATTATTTCAGAGTGGGCATTGTCTAGAAAAGTAGTGATAATGAATGAATGAATAATGAACTTGCTGAAGACAGGGATCCACAAACTACAAAGGTGTCAAGGCTTCTTCTCCTTTAGCTACTTTGATGTTAGACATGTGCAAAACATATATTTTTGTGCTACAAAAAATTATCCTTATACTCTTGACCTTCTGTGTCCCCATTGTAATAAAATAAATGTTTTAATGTTAATGTTTTGGAAAGTGAACCTTTACAAACTCTGTCATCTTTCTTACAATGTTCTTATGTAACACATCTTTGGTTTAGGAAAGGAAGACCCCCTATGACACTTGATGTTCCGAAGCAGCATGAAATGTTCCACTGCATTCTCTTCAAAGTGTTGCATAATAAAGTGAAATGTTCAGTGTGAAACCGGGGGCAATCAGAGTTCAAGACCACCAAGATAATCTGTAAAAATCATTATGGTGGTTTCCAAGCAAACAAAGATTTGGCTAACATATCCTCATTGTGCACAAATGATGTCTCTAAGAGGTTGTGAAGAATAGATGGGTCAAACTGTGGGAGATGCAATCACACATCTTTGCAGAAATGTTTTTCCATGCATCTGTGAGTGGATCTGTTTATTTCCCCCCAGATTGTGGCATTAAAAATACCATAAAAATCAGAGTTTGAATAGTTTCAAGCAAAACCAAAGCAAATGTAGTTTAATTATTGAGATTAAAAATATCTTATGAAATGCTTTAAAGATTCTAAAGACTATGACTAAGAATTTTAGCATTAATTCAAGAACAGGCTTAATCAATTTCTGGGATAACAATCTTTGGTATTTATTTAAGTAACAGACACTAATACATTTATTCTAGGCAAATAACTGCAGTTTGGTAAAAGCGTCATTTCTGAAGCAGCAAGCAAATAATGAACTAATTGGTGAATAATTACAAATGATCTTTGTTAGTACTGCTATGAATGTTGATGCTCAGAGTTCATGATAGCTTGCTGCTTGTTGTTTACATTTTTTGTTACTAATCTTATCTCTAATATCTAATTTAGCATCCTGCAGATTAACCATATTAAATAGTTAAAGTATTTCTAGACTAGTTTGTCAGGAATGGCAGTTTTGTAATTTTTAGAAGCTATACTTCTGTACAAATCACATCACATTTCAGCAAAACATTATCTATTCTTTGTTGACTCAAAATCTGACCAGAAGTGTGAATATTTAATATTAGAGTTATAAAGTTTCCCCGAACAGACATTACATCACTTCATTTTGTTTTACTAGAACAAGAGCTTTCAGTGACTGAAAAACTGAAACTTTCAGTGTTGTTCAGGCCTGCTGAAGAAAAGTTACGTCCTTTCATTCATAGCCTAATCCTCTGCCTCAGGGCATTTCTGAACTGCTACCCTGTGTCTGCTGCTCCCCACTAATGTACTTACCTGTTGCTTACCAAAACAACAGTGAGAACCAACAAGGGTTCAGATGTCCAAAACAATGTCACATCACAGACAAACACATACCCACAAACAAAGAACACTGTGTCCATGGAGAAACTGGATATATGTAAACTGTAGTCAGCATTCTTTTTACCAGAATAAGTATACAGAAGTATATAATAAATTACTGCTCATGTTGCTTGCTGTAGAACAACGGGTCACTTCACTGAAAGCTGAATTAATTTTCCAACAGATAACATGACATTCCACCCACTTGTGTGGGAGTGATTCAGAAAGTCAGACATCGTAGCTCATTTAACCATAGTAAGTAGGTGTGGTTGAATTCCATTTTTATTTTATAGCAATAAAATTTGAATAGGGCTTGAATGTTTATTAATCTTTTAAATTTTATGAAAATAGGTTTGAAGCTGTTCAGCTCCCTGGAAATTAAGGAGACTTTCTACTTTGTGTCACTCTAAGTCATAATGTGGACTGCAGTCAGTCTACATAAGCAAAACATATCACTGTATGTGGAATATGTATAAAGCATTTAATGCTGTGGAAGAGAGCCTTGAGTTAATGGTCAGAATGGCCAGTAGAGTCACTCAGCATGTTGGAAAAATGAAAGATGCCATGCTGACCCTTGCCATCCCAGACTAGTTTTGCTGTCAACAGATTATGGAACAGAATTGGCTCCCATGACATGTGGAAAAAATAGAAGAAGGGTTGTGATGTTTATGCCTCAAAGAGCTTTATCAGATTTTTATTGCATTATTATATCCTGGTCGATATGACACATGGTAGACATAGGCAAGCACGTCCAAGTTTTACTGAAAAGAAAGGAAAGATATCCTATGTACTGCTACTAAAATTCACAATACACCCCACCACCACCACCTTCTCTGTCCTGCACATTTAGCCCTCCCTTCCTCCCACCCCTGGAGTCACCCCTCCTCCCAGCTTCTGAGTGGTGGTGCTGCCGGAGGCCGGCCTTCTCATCCTCCTCACAGAGCACACGGGAGACTATCCACACAATATCTCACACACTCAGAGAGGCAAGTATGCACAGTTTTATACACAGCCACTCACATCTATGTAGGCAGTGAGCTATTTTGACAACATGTTCCAAAAAGGACATACTAGGAACATTGGGTTTTTCTACAGCATTTAGCCCTTAGTACACAGAACATTTGAGTCAGGGCAAGGATACCTAAATTGACATACACAAGATATGAAGGGTATTTAAATACTCCAGAAAGGAGTTTTCCTTTCACCCGTCACTGACACCTGTTGGAACGCTACTGAGGACTTCTACGATGAGCCCGAAGAAAAGGAAACCCAGTGTAGCATTCAGCTGGCACAAGTCATTTGCAATCCTTGCCCCATGGAGGAAAGGTAAGCTCCTGAATACCTGCTTTGCCACTTTGTTTACCTGGGATCATATGACCTTCCATTGTCAGCTGTGTACAACACCTGGATTTGTGGATGTAGGTAGCAATTTATCTGGCTGAGGTGTTCGAGTGCTTCTTAAAGGCAAACTGTACCTTGGTACCTAATTAAAACTCTAATCTTTTCTGAATCCATAAATTTGTAACACAATCAAGTTGTTACCATGCCAGCATATATGTCATCATTTAGATTAGCAATAGTTGTTTGCTATGTATAGTTGTAATTAGTGTACATTTGTTGTTTACCATACAGTACAACTGATTTTACAAATGATAAACTCCTTACATTTTAAATGATTGTGGTTATAGTGAGTCGTTAAATACTGAAATGTGATTCTTTAGACAAAAAAAGGAGTTTGCTTTTAATTAGCTTACTTTTGTATTTTTTTATTCCACTTGCCATCTGTTACAAATCCTGAGGGCAACAAGACTTTGAAGCATATAATTGGAAGCATTACCATTATAAGTTGTTAAAAAATAATAAATGCATATGGCTTGAGGATATATGTTAACCAAAGTTCATCAGATGCATTCATTTCTCCTCATATTTTGTTTTTCCTGGCAAGGAGTTATACTGGATGACTTTGTTTTAAAAATTTCAAGTGTGGTTTTAAAATCTCAGCCTGCTCCACTGAATACAAGACAAGATGTAAACGGCTCACTGGTCGATCTGACCAATTTGTACAAAGAGTCTGTTGAGTACTTTTTCATAGTTATGAGTTGTTTGCATACTTCTCCTTAAGAGACCTCTTGTCAAAGGGCCAGCAGGTCTTATGTACAGTTCCACTTAAACCTCTGTGAGGTCTGATGTTTGCTTATTCTTGTAAGAGGATGCCATTCATTGTTTCAGTTGTGTGTTGACATAAATCTACTTTGGCAAAGGAATCACATTGTTCTTGGATGAGGCCAAATTTGTGAATGATCGTTACACAAAATACTGTATACGATGTAAATATGTCTTGATAATCATTGTGTATCTTCTTTGTGTTATGTAATCACATTTCTTCAATAGGCCTTGTACTCATTTACTGATTTAAGATCAGTAAAACACTAAACAGTAAAACAGTGTTAAAACAGTTGGTATGAGGGGCCTACATTACTGTGGTATGATCAGAAGCTTCAGGCCTAGGCAAAAGCAACACTAGAAAACTAAATGACATCAGATGTGAATATTTGGCAGATGACAGCCCCAACACCATGACCTCTATTATGTTCCAGTAAATATCTGACTCATAACTCGCACCAGGCAAAGCAGCCCTCAGTGGAATTCTTAATACAGGGGTACAGACTGACTCACGTGTATCAGGTGTTCAGGAATTTAAACACAGACTCCAGCATTAAGGATCATGAAGAGTGCAGTTGTCATCACTTTGTGGTGACGTTAACATTGAAAGTCTAGCACTATCAATTACTCTTCCCAGTTTGCAAGTTTTAGACTCCTCTTATAGGTCACTATTTAGCTGAGAGGATGTGAAATTCAGTTTTATTTTGAGACTGAAGTCAGTTTAGAGAGAGAGTGGGAAGTGTTTAACAGGACAGAGCTATTGATGAAAACGCCCCAAAAGAAATCTCTGCTAGAGTTACTGCTCCTGCAAATTCTTCTCTTATCCAAACTGCGTCAGATAATGTGTCTCTGGAAAGGCTCCATATGATTCTCCTCCCAGTCTTGGAGCAGGCAGAGGGAGAGGAGGGGAAAGGCAGTGTTATCGCACTGAGAGACAGGCAGGCGAGCGGTACTGAGCATCTGCTGGGTTTGGAAGCCGGTGGGGGCAGCAGGACGGTGTGCAGCTATATTTCACACCTCATCAGTTGTGACATCTGGTCTTTATCACCTAAAGTGAGCAGTTATGCAGGGGTAGGAAAACTCTGCCATTCCATCAAAACCCTTTATCATCCACATCCAAAGCCAGAGCTGAGTGAGAATTTTTATTTGTTGTGATGAATCACTTTCACATTTTCTTTTCCTTGAGTGTGAATTTGAAAGTGCAGCATTTTTAAGGTAGATAATGCAATTCATTTTGTGACTGACCATTATAGTGGATATATTGATGCTTTTGCCACTTTATAAAAAAAAAAAACATTTTACTCTTATTTAACACTTGGAGTATTTGGATCAATGTTAGACATATCATTTTCTAAAATATTTATTAAAAAATGAACATTTTCATGCTGACATAAAACAAAAAAACAACACTGGCATACAAGGCAGCACCTGAACCTGTGGCCATTCAGTCTGACCACCCATACTAGAAGCAGACTTCTGAAATTCTCTTTAACCAAAAAAAAAGCAGACCTGTCTCTGCCTGCCTCTGACCTCTCCGCCCAGAATGTCAGTATCGGAGTCAGGGGTCAGCTTAGCCTGAGTCTGAAAGTGTGGGGACTTAGTAAAACACACATTATGCTAAACGTGTCATACCTGTGTAATAATGTCACTCATAATTACTGTCAGTGCAGATCAGAAAGGTTGTGATTTGATCTTGTTTTCTGCTCTAAAAGCAGAGATACTGCTTCCGGTTTATGAGAACTGTCTCTGTGCAAGTCGTCTGCCATAGGCAGACTGTCTGTCAGTGTGTAAGCCTAGAGCTGGACTTCCACTAGAACTTTGTCTAATCTTTTCCTTTATCATTCCTATTATTGGGCCACTCAAGACTAAGAGTATCAAATCTGTCGCCTGTGAGTTTTTGTTTTGTTACTTTTTACTGGGGCCTTTATGACAGCTGCAAGTCTTCTTCCCTGGCTTTAGAAAAAACACTATAAGAAAGAGCTGATAATTCCTAAGAAAGAGTTGTTAAATTCTTATATTAAAGCTCTAAAACATGACCTTATTAAATCTAGTAATGCCATATAATTGTGTATGATGACATACATAGTTCTTTCCACAGAGGAGTTGACTCAGGTATATTGTTGAATAACAAAGCCTCATACTGATTGTTTCTTAAGGCAACACCTGTTTCAGTCCAAAAGGAAAACATGGAAAAAAAACAGGTCTGTAATCTTTAACTAAGTGCCATCCCACCCAAACACCATTAATTACAGGAATGCTCAGAAGAACTAAATATATGCTGACATCTCAGTCAGAGAATTCTCCTTGTTTTGAATGTTTTCAAATGCTTTTGCATTTATGGTCAAACCATGGACAAAGCAGATAATTGCCCAAGGTTGTTCTGATCCTAGCATCTCATGAAATGTCCTCAGATCACACAAGGAAAAGACAGACTGCTTTCAAATATGAGTCATAACATTTTTGTAGTGCCTATCAGTGTCCTCGCATTTTTAATCAATGTTGAAGATGAAAAACCAAAGTGCCAGTAGTACACAGTGAAAAATAAACTCTCCTGAAGCAAAACAACTGTTCCAGTTGGGGTAGAACTGAAATGACGGCTTCATAGCTAGACAGAAAAATTTTTTTTTATAGCTATACATAAGAGGAAATGTGTTTGGTGTGGCTGATAAAGAATGTAAATACACTTGTTTCAACTAATTTGCATGGGATTTTTGAATGTTGGCACTTTTAAAATAATTCACTTACAAACATTAAAGCTCCAGGGTGATAAGAACCGGAAAAATGTGAATCTTGTTCTCAGCCAGAAGTGGTATTACTCTGGTTTTTGCTTGTTTGTATTTTTAATGCATTCATACCCCACTGCACATGTGAACTCAGCATTGCTCACATTCTTGCCTGCCAGGAGCTGGTTGAGGGTCTGTTTGATCTCTCTGTACCAGCAGCCAGGTCTCAGGGATGTTAATTGAAAACCCAGGGGGATTGAGATGCAGATTGCTTTTCTCCTAGAGAGTGGCACCAAAAATGCTCCACCATCAGCAGTTCTGAATTTTGTGCTGGCAGGCACTGCCACATAAAGACCTGGCTGACTAGACCTTTCTAATTGATCCTATGAAGAGAATTAGCTACATAGACCCTGGGGCTTCCAAAAATCTCCAAGAATCCAATTACAGCATGTTTGACCATATCTGTTCTGTTCATATATAGTGATAGTCAGCATTTCAAATAGCTGTGTAACACTGTTTTTATAAGATCATCCTTAATGCCTTTTGATTTATCTTGGTCCGCAGTAATAAACTAAGCAGTAGCCATTACCCATTGAGTGATAACACCAAATTTAGCTGAGCGTGACATGATAAGGCCAATTATAGGATTATGAGAGCTGATCCAATAATAAAGACACATAAGCAGTATCATTTGCAGTGGTTCCTACCTCAGTCATGGAAATATGTATTTTAGTCTTTTTCTCTAAGGTCCAATGTACTTATCCTACACCACTCTGTCCAACAAGCTACTGGGCTCCTGTTATTTTCTGTAGCTTAAATATTATCAAATAAACTCAGTCTACTACACCATTGTGACTAAAAGTAGAGGTAAGCAGAGTAACTAAGCATAAGTCTTATTATTTTAAGAGTTTAAGATATATCACATCTCATTGTATAAGTAATGTTTTCATATTATGAAGCAGGACTAATAAGAGCTGTTACATATAGTACATCAGCTATAAATTATAAATTATAATTAAATAATTTTGGCAAAAGAGAGAAACATTTTTTATATGTGAGAGCAAAGTTGTAGAAGATCTAGCAAGAGAGGAACTCTTTTTCTTGATATTCACAGTTTCAGCTGTATTTTATAATCATTGGACATGTAAAATGCATGTACAGTTGATAAAAAAGAAATACACTTATAATTTTAATCATTTAAATATTAACGTAATTAATGGTACTTTTAAGACAATATATACATAGTTAAATCCAGTAATAGATTTTGGTTCTTGAATCATTACTAAAGATGATCAGTTCTTTTTTCATAAAAAAAAATTACTCTGGTAGTCTGGAACACATGCTATTTTTGCTTGTAGTTATAGCCTGAAGGTTACTGTCAGATGAGTCCATGAGAAAAATCTACGAAAACACAGCCATTGTTTGGATGGGAAAAAACTTGGGCCAGAAGCAAAGTTTTTATGACCTCACATGATTGAAATGCTATCATTGTTTTCACAGAGCCACTATCCAATCTAAAAACAGCTTTATCACAACAGATTCCTTTCTCAGGGAAAATATGGGTGGACTTCTTCTGATGGTTTATTATTCACAAAAAACAATGAACTGTGATTTCTTCAAAGCTAATAATGAATTGAAATAATTATGATTATAACTATTTAAAACTTAATTTGTTCATCAAAATCAGTGCATTAACTGAATTCCTAGTTATATGTCTGTTGTAAGGTGGGGCACAGAAGAACATGTCCTGCCAGTCATATACTGGTGCAGGTATATGGCTGTAAATCAAAGCAGTAATTATAAGCCTTCCCATGATCCTACCACCTCTTTCTGCCACATAAATGGGCTGTCTGTGAATGTAAAACTTGCCTATAACCACAATTAAATTGAGAAAAACACAAGGAGAGTTTATGCAAAGTGAAATCATATGAAAATTTGTTTTACATACTAAATGGTGAAGTCTACATCAAATGCTTGAATGATTCTAAAATTCTTGCAAAAATAAATATTTGATGGACATCCTAAAGGTATGAGATTACTGATGGTAGGAAAGAGGACCTGTCACATATGGCCGAACACTATAATAACATTAACCGGATGAAAGGATCAAAGAACAACAGTCTATTGCAGGGCACATGCATAGTTCTTTGGTACACTGATGCTAAAGAATGCTTTATAGTAAGAGATAAGCTTTCAGCACCATGGCAGAATTTCTGAGCACATGTATTCCTATAATTTGAATGCTGAGAGCTGTGAGATTCTATAGTGAGACATAGAATATGGGAGTGTTCTAAAAGAAAAATAAATGGCCATTTTTTTGACGAGAGCATTTTTCAAATGCATGTGCAATTCCTGTCATTAAAAGCCCTCTTCTGACATATCATAGAAACAGACTTAAATGTTCAGATGAATAACAAATTAAATATTTAATAATTTACTCAGGTGGTCACAAATTCCTCATTGTTCTTCATTTCTCAACTACATAAAACAGGAAGGTAGCGATATCTTTAAATGATTTTTGGTTAAATTGTTTTATATTTTATTATGTTATTCCCTGTTATTTGTTTATGTTTTAATTTGGAAACAAACCTTTTTCTTCTTTTTTGCAGGCAAAGGAGACATGGTTGTAGAAAGTGAAGTTGTGCTGACCAAGATGAAACTCTTCAACACTTTTCATGAGAAACTGTTAAATGCAGAGGATTCTGTTTCAACCACGTCCATGTCAGAGTCTGAGCAGGATTTGTCTCCACCACTCCAGGTAGAGGAAGTGATCTCTGTCCACAGTGCTGCACCTGAACCAACCAGGGCAGAATCAAAGAAAGACTATTTATCTGCAATTTTCTCTGACTCCCAACTGCCAAGATTGTACAAATTTGAATCAGAGGACTCTGGGGTTGAGATGCCCAGTGGAGCAAACTCTCCATCCACTCCAACTGGTTCAGAGCAGAGCTTTGTTGTTCATAGCAGAGGGTCATCATGTGACTCAGGCACTCTGAACTCTCCCATACCAGCCAATAGTCCTCTTCTCCTACTAGAACAGAGTACAGGTTCCTTAGACACTGATCAAACATCATGCATGTATACTCCAGAAGATCTCACAGTATTAGAAGACAGCCCAGAGGATGAAATGGATAATATTCTATTGGAGGTTGCAGGACATTCAGAACCCCCCCTGGATGGAGCCTTGGGGAACACCTCAGAGTGCTGTAAGGAGAGCTTGGATTGTGTAGACACAGCAGAGGCAGGGGCAGAAGAAGTGGCTGTAGAAGACACAGGGTCAAGGAGCCATGACACTGAAGGTTATGATGGCAACACAGGGGTGGAACTGCAACAGCCGCCGCTCCGGAAAAGTACAACGAGTGACAGTCTGGATGAATACATGGAGGAGTGCTGCAGGCTTAGCGAGGTAATTATAACAGTTTACACATTTTTTATGTTATTTACTTGAAGACCCAGGATGATGTACAATTTTTATATGCAGTCCTCTATATAGCTTCACACTAGTTGTTGAAATGGGATGCAAACAAGAACACGACTTTCAATGGCTAAACATAATATTTGTGCATTAAAAACAACATACTGTTGCAGTTTTTACACTTTTTAAAAGAAATATATGGATATTTTCAGGATAATTGAAACAAAACACAATATGTTACAAGATAATTCTCAGTGTAAATTATGTTAGTACTCTGATGGTCAGGCTAGATGGTTTATTGGCATGAAGGAAATATAAACTGCAACAACCAGCCAGTAATAAGCACCTGTGTAAGACAACATGTCATCTGTTGATTACAGAGCAAACAGGAAATTCATACCTGCCTTGAGAAACTGCCTGGATGACAAACTCATTCATTAAACATGACATCATTCCCTAAATGGCTGAACTGATGATAAATTATACATTTTTAAAAGCAAACAAATCATTGAAAGAATTGAACACTCAAAATATGTGATAAGACCTGTCAAGAATAGTGTGTGATTTAAAAAGTCATATTGTCCATTTACAAAGACCTGTAGAAGGGCATTCATGATACTGAACAGTGTTCTCATTCATGGAGTTAAAAAAACCCCTCATTTTTCTTGGTAATGATCTCCATTTATGCTACACCTGACAGCTGTGCTAAAACCTGTTTGAAGTACTGAGCATATCTTCCTTTCATGTTAAAGTAACTATTTGTATGTAGGCACCGTCTTAGATGGTTGCTTTATTTAATGATTAGCTTGATATTTCGGCTTCAAAAACCATGTATAAGATGTAAAGGAATTATAGGTGGTATGTTTATTTTAAAATCCATTTATTTATTGTTCTAAAATAATATGTTGATTTAAATCATTAAAAGTCTGAAAATATTACCAGCAGCATCACAACTCACCTCAACTCACACTGGAAAACTGGAGAAAACGGAATTTTCTTCTTTTTAGTCTTTCTAGTACTTGCAACGTTTCAGAGAGATTAGGAATTAGGATTCCAGTGCTTCATCCTATGAGGTCTTGGTGTGGGACAGGTGGGACAGGTATGTTGAGTTCCCTGTTCCTCTGTAGTTCAGTACAGTGCGGCAGGCCTGGAGTGGGTACACTGTTCTCTTCCTTTCATGGAACCGCATATCACCCAGCACCTGTTCATCTGTGCTGAACGGCAGTGCAGATGGCTGTAGCGATTATAGCCAGTGCGGCCAAATCCCTCTCTCACCTGGGCCATCTCCTTTTTGGCTACACTTGGCCCAGTCTACCTGCATGCAAGAAAGCAGGTGTCAAAAATCTCAAATTACACATATCTACCCAAATAAAGCCTCTTTGATAGCTTATGGATCTTTTAGGGACAGGTGAGGGGGAGACATCAACCACAACGCCCCACACCCCCTGCAAAGCCCAGTTTAGGGGATCTGTGCCGACAAGCAGACTGGGCAGTAAACTTCATCTTCATCATCACTTGTCAGCACACCTCATAAGCTAATTCCTTTGCCCACTAAACGAACCTCTGTGGACTGAGGAAAGGGATATTGGAAAAGGGACTATGAGATTTTTTTCTCCTTCATCCACTTTAGACATGGCAACTTCAAAGGGCCTCTCTCTTCCCTGCTCCTAATCTGATTTGTTTCCTGCTTATAAGAGAAGAAAACTACTACAGTGAAGCTTTATCAGCAGAAGTAGCCAGCTTTTATGAAGGGAAGAGAGACACAATACATGCTTCCATCAAACGTTGCAGCACTGGTGAGCATTAACTATTTTCCACCAGGTTTCATGCATGTGACACTCCCAATGTGAGTATTCACTTGCACTTTCAAAACTTTTCTGCTGAGGAATGCGCAGAGTGAAATATGGTGTTAAAGAGGAATGAAGACAGGGTTTTACCATGTATCTTTCCCCTTCTGAGATCATGGCATGGCAGAATTCCACAGCTGGAGCATATAAACGTAGAGACAGGGGCCACACTTCCTGAAGTGCCCGGAAGAGGCTTCCATCTGATGATGGATGACGTATGGAGAACATCACATCCAGTCTCTAATGTGAACATTCCTTTACAAAATTAAGATATAGGCTACACTGTGTAATTTGTATAAAAATCTGAAATTCAAGATTTTATTCTTGTTTGAACTGGAAAAAATATATACAAGCTTAATTTTGAGAATCTTGAGAAGATTGACCTTAACAGTTAGTGGGTTGAAATATTGCACTTGTAGTGGAGCCTGCATACCTCACAGTGAGCTGTGTGGATATCACACACATCATTTATAGTTGCTTCATTGCATGTCCAGTGACAGAATGTATGGAGGCTTATAGTTAGCAAAAAATTAACTTAGGACACAGAACACAGGCCACAGAGTGAGTCATTACATTTTGTGTGTGGTTTATAGCTAGATTGCACATCTGAAGTCTGTGTAAACATTTAACAATGTAGTTTAACAATGCATTTAGGTTTTTTAAACAGGTATTTAAGTCCATTGAGATGTGCACATACATTGAAAGTTTTAGAAAAGTATCAGGGTAAAAGGTGGTCCTTTCCAAATATGTAATCAGTAACAGGCAGTCAACAAGCAGTAGGTCATTATTTACAGAGACAAAACCTTGTTTAACGCATTACATAACTTTCAAACATGATAAAATGTGCAAACAATTGTTTTCAGTGTTCTTGTGTATTGTGTAAAAAAAAACTTTACATAAGGGGTGCATATCTCTGTGCACCCCTTATATCTGCCAGATTTAGTTTGTCACATTTAGAAACATATTTCTGTGCAAGAGATGCACTATACATGTACAGCAGCAGATTTATCTCAAGTGAATAGATTATTAGCGTCTTTACTCAGATTTGATCAGGTCAAGATACGGTCTACATGTTCTTATAATATGGCATTCAAACCAAGCAATAACACTAGAGTCCCATTTTGCTCAGTTTTGGGTTGTGTGAACCACTGCCCATTCTAATTTGAGGTGGGAAGGACAGAGGAAGTGAAGAGGAAGGGAGTGGGGCTTTCCCAACCCCACTGCCCCTTCCCCTCTCCCTGAGCACAGAGCGGGTGATAAGATCTGATAAGCCTCCCCAACCATCCAATGCACAAGTCGCAGTAGCGTCATACTGCTAATTGGTGACTTTCGCATGCCCTTATCACTTCATGTGTGTGGATGAACGTATATATCTCAGGTGCATTTGCACCTTGTAAATTCCCCTTCCTTGTATTAATAATCTCAGTACAGGATGGCTTCAGAAAGGAGCATCTGATAAAGTATCACCTGTCTGGCAGGGAGCCAGACTGGATGATCTGGAAGCAAGAATGTCTTAGTCATTATCACAACCTGTGTAACTGTCTGAGCTAGAAACAATGCATGAATCAATGAATACATGAATGAATGACTGAATAGATGAATGAATTGCTGGATAGATAAATGGACATT
Organism: Sternarchorhynchus goeldii; assembly: GCA_028565775.1. Lineage (NCBI taxonomy): Eukaryota > Metazoa > Chordata > Actinopteri > Gymnotiformes > Apteronotidae > Sternarchorhynchus > Sternarchorhynchus goeldii. The sequence goes on from JAOXYF010000009.1 coordinate 8,073,974, forward strand.
TTTTTATATTTTTATATAGTATATATGAACATGAAATTCAGATGCCAAATATTAAATACATGCTTATGAAATTTGGATCTGTATTTTAGAAATGTTGGTATCTTTAAAGTTGGTTAGGCACATATGGTATACATGACTAAAGTTCATGGATGTAAGAATGAAAGCATGACCTCCTAAGGATCTCACACTCCGTCAAAGGAAATGGGTGATGTCAGCACCCAGCATTACTGCTCCCTGTTATGACTTTGTCTTCTATTGTTCGGCTACTGTGTTTCCTTCTAATAGTGGAGTCTGGGACTGAACTGGACGTATGTGGCACGGAAAAGCTTTCTGGGGGAGAAGGAGCCCTCGACCTGGGCTCACATCCTTCTTTTGTTGGGAAACTTTTTGGAATGTTGATGATTGTATAAATATTTGTTCAAAATTTCCTTTTCATATTTAAAAAAACCCATGAACATCTGCAGCTTTCAAGCCAAAGGTGGTAAAATGATTCAACAAACAATAGTGCTAACTGCTTTGTGCTTGAGCAAGGGTGGTCGTGGTGACACTCAGCTCCTCCCACTCCCACACAAAGTCATGAATGCTGCTGTTCAAGTGCTAGAAAGGCATACATCCCTCCTTTTAAAGATTCTCTTTTATTTTCTTGTGCTGTACCTACATGCAGTACCCTTACTGACAATACAAATAATATCAGAGGTATTCTTAAAAATGTTGTTTTTCATGGAGTGATTAATGCCTCACAGTAGGGTGTGGTAAAATTTTGTACTTGTTCTCAGAAGTTTGTAATAAAATAAATTGAAAACTACTTGAAAATATTTTTTATTCCCTATAAGGAGACATTAAGAGGCTATATTAGAAAATGCTGAACATACAGTGTGTGCAGAGTCGTTATATAATGCTGTCTTAGTCTTAACTATGAATTACGTTTATTCTACAAAAAAATTTAACTCCTGGCCAGTATAAATGTACTTAAAAAAGGCAAAAACAGACACGTCATTTGCTAAGATTCTAATACAGCTAAAACACCTGCTTCAAATTTGCTTTTAAAGCAGTTAAAATCCAATTTAAAAATTCCATTGTGAGTGTGAAAATACCTTTTTGCTGGGTTGGTATAATGCCAAGAACCACTATTTGTATTCTCTGTTAGATGGGTGGATGAACAGATGGATGGATGGATGGATGTCATGGAAGGGTGGGCAGGATTGTTCACCTTGGGGGGAGGTCAGCCTGAAGGTGGTCCTGGATATAGTGTCATGGAAGGGTGGGCAGGATTGTTCAGAATGTTTTCTAATTTTACCCATGTCCTCCTCTCCATCACTGTCTCCAGTGAGTTCAGTGTCAGTCTAGTGATACAGTTGGCTTTCCGGATCGGTACATCCCAGCGTAGCATCTCCAGCAGACCACTGCATGCAAATGACAAAGATCACAATAAACAAAAAAGTAAAAGAAAATTCCAGGACCTTACTGTACACTTGAAAAACCTTATAAAATTTCTTCAGACGACAGCTCTGGCTGTTCCTGTAAAGTGACACAGTATTGTCAGTCCAACCCAGTTTGTTGTTCAGGTGGACTCACAGGTACCTGTAGCATCTCTTCAGCTCGAGGTGATTCTCCTTGCACTACAAAACAAAGCTCTCCACCAGCACCCTGTACTTCAACTCATCCCCCTTGTGGATACAGCACTCAATAGAAGAGCCATCAGATAATTTTACAGATGACATATGATGCTAATGCATATGTGGCCCACTTCTTTTGTTGTAGGTGAACCAGGCTCAATCCAATCCACTGGGCTCTGGACTGGGCTACTTGGAGCACATCTGCCAGCTGATTGAGAAGATCGGCCAGCTACAGGAACACAATCTCAAGCTGCAGAAACAGATTTGTGGCCTGCAGAAAGACACTAAAATGACAAAAACTAAAGAGGTAGGTCCAAAGTCATGAATACTGGATTTTTTTCAGATATTAATAAATACTTAATTTACTTGTCACTATTGGCTTTCAAACATTTCGCTGCTGTGGGTCTCAACTCCAGCTGGTACATGGCTATCTCTGTATCTTTGGGTTGGGGGGTTGTTTACCCATGCTGACTCCAACTGTTTTGATGGGCTTCAAGAGCATGTTATGCCAGATGAAAGTGTATTTAAGAAATATAGCAGCTGGGTTCAAATTTGCTTCATCTCACACACACACACACACACACATACACCACAGGCCACACATTTAAGAGCTTTACTGCATGTCCACAAAAAGCATGTTTTATCTTCATTGGTCTCATGTTAATGCTAACAAGTTGTTAGAATAAAAAATGTCAGGTCACATGAGATAATGTATTCACTGCAATAGTCCAGTACATTCTCCATACTACCTCACTGGCTGTTCATATTCTGTGTACTGTGGATACTGTGAAACCTCTAAAGTTGTAAGCCATGTTTGATATGTTATATTTTCATGCCAAAACCAGACCCAGAAGTTGAGTATTCATAACGTCAGAGATATAAACATAACCTTATATTCATGGCTTTTTATAAAGGCATAATTGTTGTTCTAACAGGTGATTTTGAATGTTTTTACATAATCTTCACATAAAGGGCATATGGACTGTTTTGATAGTTGTGTTTTGCTTGTTTTAATTTCATCATTTTTCATTCCTACGAGTCAAGCATTTCCAGACTAGCCTGATACCAAAGTGTTTTCATTAAAATATTAACGTTCTTAGCAGAAGTTCAACCATGGAATGCACTTTTTTCCCTTGCTCATCTTTCACCCACCTTTGTCCCATTTTAGCCTGTTGCCCTATAACTAAAGACCCACGCCAGCACATTGTGTGGATGTCTCCTTGCCCTTTAAAGACTTTGGCCACTTGTGAGGGCAGTTTTGTTCATGGTTTTTCAGAGAGCCAGTTTTAAACTGGCTCTGTCAGGTCGGGCCCCGAGTCCGGAAAAGCTTTCCATGGCACAGTGAGTGAGCTCAGCAGGAACCCACACTTCAAAGTCATCAAAGAAAGAGAGAGGGAGAAAGTGAGCCAGAGGGAAGGGCCACACTTCAAAAATGAAGAATTCAAAGTCCTTTGGCACAGGCCATATTTTTAATGTTTGTACCTTTCTGCTGTGTTCAAGCCACTCTTTTTCTGAGGGTGTGCTGCTGGGTTGAGGCCTGGTCAAGTGTGTTTTTTACCTTAAATAAGTACTGCATTTTTGCTTTTTTCTTTATAAGTCTTGTCTTTGAAACTTGGGTAGCCCATCAACCATCATATTTTTAAACAAAACAGTACTTTCAAAGGTGGGCACAAGTTGTGGACCACACTGCTCGGTCTCTCAGGGACACCAATTCCCCCTGTGTATGAGTCTGTGCGTTGGTTGAAAAGTCAGCGGGCTGCAACACGCCATCATACACATCAAAAGGCAGGGGAGCTCTGCTGAAACGTGTCCCAGTCTGTGTAATAGTGGCTTCAGCCGACTCCTCCCTGTTGCTCCTGGCCCCCTCTCCTGAACCCTCACACCAGGCTTTCATTTGTACTCATCAAAGTCTCTCACCACTCAGACAATAAGCAGTTACCACCTGCATGGCTTCATCTCTCTTGGTCTCCCAATTCCCCTACCTTTCATACTCCTGCTGTTGCACATGACCCATATAATGAGTAGAGAAATTAAACCTAAATCAACTGAACCTCAAATAAAATCACATAGTAATATGTAAGAAACTAAATAAAACATGAAATAGATGTTTTTGGTAGCATTGAATGTAATATTAGAGGCTTTTCCTGACCTATGGGAGTGAAAATAAATCTACATTCAATAGGATGAACTATTCTTATCTGTACTTTTTTCATATATTAGAATCTTATCAGTGCAAGGAACTCTAAATCGATGTTGAAGACGGTTTCAAACTATACTTGAATAAGATGAACTCTGCTTATTTGCTCTGAAAGTGTAGAAATTTGGGACACTAAACAGCGTTCTGTTTCTAAACGTTCCAGGACTTCTTCATACAGCACTGTTACTGTGGAGCTGCTAATCTAGCTTTTCATGAGCTGAAGAGACATTCCCGCAGTGATTACCCCAGCCTAACAGCCTCCAGCAGCACACTGTCCGACCTCACCACCATCCCAGAGGGCACACGCACCCCCTTCCGCCCAGCTGTCCGAGGTCAGCATACCACCACAAGATTTAAAATTACAGAAGGAATCCCTTTACACTGGTCCAGTATCAATCCTTTAGTTTTTGGAACACATCTAAATGTGTTCACCAATGTCCAGTTTAAAAGAGCTAACCACATAAAACCTATGTAAGTGAATGTGTATGTGTCGATTTTAAAGCTATATGATACTGTAATATGATTATCATGTTACAGCCTAAATGGACCAATTTCATATTCTCCAGAAGTTCACATTCAGAGTGCCTCACCATAAAAATAGTACTGCCTGAAAAACCCTAAAGTAATATCTCCGATGTTTTTGCTTGGTTGTTTTTCCAGCACTTCAAATTCCCTCAGGTGGAGGAGTGATAGTGTTTCTTGAGGAGAACAGGAAATTATTAATTCACTGGTATAAGAATGTATCACATTTAGCTTAAATATAGAGGGAATTGTGTATAACTATATAACATCCCATGGATTGTAGATTTTGGCGTCCCTTCTCTAAGCAGGAAATCATAGTTAGTGTGTGCACGTGTGTTTGTGTGGGTGTGCCTCACCCTCTAAGCGAACCCCAGAGTCCCATAGGACTGCTGATTCACTTTACCATCTGTCATAATAGTTCTTTCCTTTTTACAATAACTAACTGTTTATTTCAGTGGAAGTGTATCCCGTAATAAAGATGCATATCTTCTGTGATTTCTGGGCAGATGGTGCCGGAGGCTGTCAGCTGACTGTACCCCTGCGGAGAAAAAGCTTGAACAGGAGGAGTTACGCAGAGGGCGAGGCCAGATACCTGAGTGACAGCACAGAGGTCCTTTCTGCCACCCACAGACGAGTGCGTCATACCGATCAAATGCTGACTGAAGTAAACTCTCTGACTTAAATAGGGTTATTTCCCCACATAAACGAATCTAAGCAAGCTGGTGTGTAGGGCAGTTGGTGGGTCCACCAAATAAATTATGAAGTCACCAAGTTAAGAAAATCATTATCTAGAAAACGTACTTCTATCCCCTAATATGGAGTTGGTGGAGATCAACAGCTCACGAAATTAAAGCAATTCTGGATCCGATTGGAAAGCTAGGCAGTAAAATCAGCAATGTAAAATGAAGACCTTCAGATTTTAAAAGTTAAGTACCTCAACATCAAAGCCACAACACAAGAAATTAAGATTCTTTGGTGATACACAAAGGGATAAGAAGTAAGACTTAATGTCATGGTGATAAATAAGCATTTGATGAAAATACAGCATGTGAAAGCTGGTCTTAAGAGGGCTTTTTAGATTCGAATGAATATAGCTACATCAGATCAACATTAGTCATGTTTTAATGGGACTTAAAAATAATGTTTGCTGTTCCTTTTGTGCGTGTGTAGCTAGAGAACTACACCTGGGGCAGAATGAAGGAGCTGGTGAGGAAGACCAGGCTGAGGAACCAAGGCAGGCTGGGACTGTCATCCGGTTCCCTAAAGAGATCATGTCCACAGTTATACCAGTATGTCAGTCCAACAACATCAGCTTCCACTTTCATGTCATAATTTAACAGAATGAATAAAACAGTTACCGGTGACTAGTGCTAAACCTTCAAAGTCAATGATAACACTTCAAAGTGCTTTGGAGTCAGTCCAGAAGTAAATGGAATTTTAAATAAACATTACAAGTGAGCTATTGTCACATCTAAACAGAATAATAGCTAATGTCAGTTAACATTAGCATTATTACTGTAGTGTGTAATAACCTTAGATTTCGTAAGCCAATCTTAGGATAAGCAGAATGATTGCTTCATCTAAAGCTTTTTGGGTACACACCAAATTCTTGTTACAGTTTGACAACATCTGCAAACTTCCTGTTACCTTGTTTCCCCACTCAGTGAGCTCACACAACAAGCAACAGGGAGTAAACACAACGACCATGGTGTCTAGCTTGCCGGCTCTTTGATGTGAATTGAAGTTGATGTGAGGGTCTCGCATGATAACAGTTTAATCTCTGTAAACTCAGGCTTCCTGTTCCTTCTAATCTCCACTACAGACTGATTATTTTTGAATACTTTGACGCTGTGTTCATGCGGTACTTGGTGACTAGTACTGGGTTCTGTAAGTGGATTAGGGGGCATGACTCTTATTAGGTTAATGATTCCACTCACAGATATGAACCATAAATACTGACATATTTTTGCTCAACATATTCGTGGAGTCTTCGTCTTATGTCAGAAATATTACTTTTTATCTTCATAATATTGTTCTTAGTTGAATTAGTTGTGTCTATGGTAGCAGTTGACGGTGAGTAGAATACTGGTCTGTCTTTGTTTAACGGGCTGTAGAAGAAGGAATCTAGTGGGAGTAACACAGCTCATGGAAAGAACAACTATTTCTCTGCCCCCTCAACCCAGTCCACAAGTGAACTGCAGTCCTCCTTGCACATGGTCTGGAACACTCTCAGATGAATAGTTAGGGGGTTGCAATGTCAGGTTCAAGCTATGCTCGGAGGAGTAAGAGATTTCTGCATATATTTCAGTCTTTAGATGAGATATGGGTGTGCCAGACAAACTTCTATTCCAAGAAAGGATTTTCTTTTCCTGTAGGATATATTGACAAAGACTACACCTCTACAGCTTAATAATTTACATACATATAGTAATTTATAAACAGAAGGAGAAACATGCAAAGAATTAAAAACGTTATCGTACAAATATGTCCTAGTAACATTTTCTGTACATTATTTTTTTGTTTGTTTTGCTTATTTGATGTTAATAATGATTCCATATTCTACATTAATAATTTTCCACAGGCCTGAACTGGGACAAATGGAACTGCGTAGAAGAGACAGGAACTCTATGATTGTTCTTGGCCATCAGAAACTGGACTACCTTTGGCCTCACTAGTATTAATCAGGTAGATTGAACATATCAGTCATTTTGGAAAATACCATTCATATACTTTACCTCTGTTCTAATTTGATGAAGGTTTTTTTACATTTTGTCGTAACAGTGACCATCGGCTCTTTTCAGACACTAAAGCACTATCTCCAGTGATGTTACAGTATAAGTGATATGATTCAGACAGGGAGTTCACAGCCTGTCCCCTATTGTTTTCCAGTTGGACACTGAACAGATGGACAGCATACGATGGGGTAACATTTCCCTGAAGAGGAGGACATGCTGAAATTGTGCAGATCCGGGTAAAGAAACCCAGAATGGAGAGAGAGGACAAGAAGATGTGCATGAGAATGTGATCTCTGACTAATGAAACAACTGGAAGGTTGAAAAACAGGCGTGACCCTCATACTTGACACACAAAGCTCAACAGAAATGTTCATATGTTTTATGTGTATTTACAAAAGTATGGGTGTGCAATGGACTATGGGTGTGCAGTGGCTGTGTGACTGCTTTTTTCATCATTACATGTTAGATGCCATATACAATTATTTCAACTTCTTTCCAGTAAAGTTTGGAAGTGTATGTCACATAAACAAATATAAGACACAGAAATTTAATATAATTTGGCGACTTATGAAACATTGTATCAGTAGAAGTATATCTCCATATAAACAAATAAAATGATTCAAAAATGTATCTAAAAATAACTAAATGTGTATTGCAAACTGTGTCACTGGAGATCCCACTTTGTTCTGTATATCCGAGAACTCTCTATAGGATTTGTACTATACCAAAATGGACAGAATATTTTATATATATATCTGTCAAGCTGCCTACCTTCTGAAAATGGGTACCTTGAAATAATTGTCGTAGCTTTTCTTATGCTAGTGTACATTATGCATGTGAACAGGAATAACAGACTTGAATTCCTGATGTACAGTATATAAATTTGTACAGTTTAGTACGTATGAGGGGCATTTATTCTTTTAATTCCCGTGTCTACTGACATGCACCTTCATAATAATGGAGGCTTCTGATAACACTACAAATGCCCTATGGCAGTTCTTTAGTCTTTCTGGTCTAGCTGAATTTCAGCTGTTATGTAATGTTTGTGGTGTTTTCTTTTGCTAAAGGTGTATCAATGTCAAGTGCATGAACGTATAATCCTTTACTACAACTCTTAAAGTGTTTCCTCCATGCCTGCCAAGAATCTGCCTAAGAACATAACACCGATTTTATGTTATTGTATCTAACGTACTCTTGTTGCAAACCAGGACACTGTGTACTAACAAGCCCGAGACATGCTGGCAGAGCGTTGCTTAATGCAAGGACTGTTCATTGTAGAGCAGTAACATTCTGGTAGTATTCCCAAAGATCTCAGATGGTGGTATAGCTGACCTATAGTGACAACAAACTGGCTCTTGGAGAACATGTTCAGGCCACAGAAAAAATGTACTACTGCTTCAGATGAAAGCTAGTGAGCTGGATAAATCAATACAGTTATGAGAGGATATAGTAGTAGCAATACATGATCATAATCTACTCTGTGTAATGCAAGGTGAACAAAGGGAAAAAATATGTAAATTTGAGCACAATGTTTAGCTGTGTGCATTTTAATGAAAAAGCATTAAACACTGCATAGTTTGCTGTATGTTGTATACTACAGGTATCACTTCATACTTACATGTTTATATACTGATTTGGTCAGAGGGTTTCTATGGAAATAATGTGTGTTCATTTATGAAAGATATTTTTATTTGTTAGTGTATGGACAAAAGATGAGGGAGTTGTCCTTATATTGTGTAATGTACTATACCAAAATGGACAGAATATTTTAATATGCATATTGCATTCCCATTCAAAGTTATTTTTAATAAATAAAGATGTGATATTTCTATACAGACCAAAGACTTCAAAATTGATTCTCTTTTTTTTTTTACTGTACTTTAGTAGTAACTTCTAGTAGCTTGAAAACCTTCTCCCTTTTCATCATCTGGATAGTTTCTTGATGAACATTTTCTTCCAGGTAGCACTGTAAACGCCATGCCAATCTGTGCCACTCTGAGTAGATGAACACTGCGAAGCTACCAGGGGAGTCATAACTTCTTCTTTGCGGACCAAAGATGGCCTAATCATCACCAGTACCTGATTCTAGGAGGAAAGAGTTAATATTAACACTAAGATTCAGGATTCATAATGACTATTCAGAATGAGACAACAAGTACCTGGACTTTGATAAAACTCACTACTAGATTAAATTTAATTTGACATCCAGCAGAGATTGACACAAATGTCTTGTAATAGTGAGGCTAACACTATCAACGCTAACTAGAATAAATGGCGTGATCTAAGTTGAACATCATAGTTACTCCATTTTAGCATTGTGAAGTAGAAATCACTTCACTCGATGCACTGGAAGTGCTATAATCTTATTACACATCTTTTTTTTCCTACATGGAAACCGGATACTGTGTGCGCATGAAGGCAGTGTGATGAATGTCACGTTGGAAAACAATGAGAGGAGTAAGTGCAGATCTGCACTGTTTCGAGAGGTAAAAACACTACCTCAGCTTCTTTGGTACTGCTGACACTTTAACTTGAAAATAATTAAATTTTTACTCATATTTGTAATACAACTTGGTGACATGTTTTGAAGCACATGTATACAAATCTTAAGCAAATTAAACAACACAGAATAAGTTATAGCAGTATTACATTTAGCTGTAAATATTCTATATTTGTTTACTGTTGTCCACATTTTTAAAGAAAGTAATTAATAAAAGTCCAGGCTGTTAGGTTTTTGAGAGTCAATAAAATAAAAACGGACAAGGACAATACCCTGAAGATGAAGTAGTAATCTTTGCCCTCACTTTGAAGCCCAAAAGCAGCCCACATGAGCTCAGGATCAATATAGTCAGACACTTCATACAGATGATGGTACAGTCCAAGATCTCGATAGCAGAAGAAGAAGGTTGCTAATTACAACATACACATGTGCTTTCTGATGTTTTTGGTTTAAGTTTTAGTACATAAATTTGTCATAATTTCCTGGAAAGACTTCAACAGTATATAAGGATAGCCTGAGTCAGTTCTTTGCATCCATAAAAATCAAACAGGATCCATGTCCAAGTTTGGTGATGTAGAAGAAGACAGTAGTACAATCTTACAGTAGAAGGAGACGGTCTTACCATAGTAATATTCTTAAAATTGAGCAACTGCTTGGTAAGTAGGGGCTATGCATGTGTTACAATATGGAAATTACCTCTTCATTCCTTACATCATTATAATAAAGAAGAGACAGGAAGGAATCTTACCATCATCCATGAGCACTTTTTCTTTATTTGTGACCAAGCATAGAACATCACTGTCTGAAAAACCATAGTAAATGGACTGAAATAAACTTAAAGACTCTAAAAAGACATATTAACAGACCTATTCTTAAATTAAATATGTTAGGTGTCAATCAATATCCAGTATAGTTTGATTTATCTTGTGGGCATTACCCAGCTATCAGTATAGCACTGGTACAGTCACCACACAAACAGGGGAAGGCTAGATAATCTTACAGTTTTCTTCATGGCCAGTGAAATCCAGGGAGTGTGCAGAGTGGGCTGCAAAACAGCGGGAATGTGCTCCCCACATTCCAGCAGCTTTAACACAATAGACTCATAAAATATGTCATAAAAGCATGGCCTCTGCATCTGGAGATACCACATGCACAGAGCTGAACAGGTCAGTGAAATATTGTCGAATGTTCTAGCAATCAATGATTTACAGCTAGGCATACTTGTGCTTCAGTGAGATAAAACTGTATGTTTTTACCAGGCTTTTGTGAACCTGTTAATACAGGTTAAACAACCATGGAATCACACAGAAGAATGACACTAAGCGATATCTTAAGACACTTTTAACGCTGTTTTAAGATGACACGACTTTTTTTAAATACAGTTTGCTACAGAATGCTTGACAGTTCTTAGTTTGAGCAATCTCTGATCATTAATCACTGACTGGTTCATTGAGCAGAAGTAGGATTGTGGAGAGGGGATGTATTTAATGGATAACAACAGGAGCAATTCACCCCTGCTTCTTGGCACTCCTCTGTAATGGCTGTCCAGTTGGATGAGTTTTCCAGAAATGTCATAAAATTATCCCATATCAGACTAAAGCCCACACTTCCCTGAAAGACACACACACACACAAACACATATGCACATACAAACAGACAAACACACATACACACGTGTGATTCTGGCTGAGGTCCAACTACAGACTCCTTTGGTATTTCAAAGAGGGAGAAAACAAGGCCCTGTCTCCTCCTCCACAAGAATTCTGAGAAATATGCCTGCTGATTGATATCTAGCCACAACATGGGCACTCTGCCCCAAAGGATATGCTCATTCTGCTCATTTACAGCTCCACAGCAACAATGGTGGTTACTCACAGCAAAAAGGAAACCCAAAGGAATGTACATATTTCCCTTTAATAACCCTAGCATTGACATTCTACTGCAGGTAGTGGCTGAAATGAAGAAATGCCCTGTGGTCACCTTCCCAGACAGAGCCAGGAGACCAGCAAGCAGAGTAAAGCCAGTTTCCTTCAGAAACTGTTTGGACTCTGGATCTGCAATAATAATCTGGAACAAACAGAACAAAACAACCTACTCTTTGAGTAGCAGTATACGAAATTAAACTAAATATGTGACATATCCAAACTAAGAGTCAAGCTATGTCTCAAAGTCTTACCTCAAAGGTCCGACGTACAGCATCAAGTTTGATCTTCATGAACTCATCATTCTCATTCTCAGTCAATTAGGGTCTAGAAAACAGACTCAGAATAAAGTGTAACACTGACCATAAAGTCCCTAAAGTCAGATCACAGTTTCCTAATTCAGTCTTCCAGTTCCTCAGTCTGTCCATCCTGTAATGGTCATGCTACAAAGACCTTAGTTATTAGATAATTAGCTTTAGACAATCCTTTGGAGGGCATGTTTGAAGCTGAAATAGTGAAAATATGTGGGTTGGATATGAACTGGGTGAGGAAACTTTTATTGTAGACAACAAGGTCACATACTGTACGTAAAATTTGCTTCAAGAAATATAAACTTCATTATAGACAAACCTTACCTCTTGCAAACAGACAGCACTCATAGATTTGTGTCTCCATCTAGTGGCAATTTCTCCCAGCCAAATCTGTTACTTTCTGAAAGACAAGGTAAGCATGTAATCATGTCAAATATCTACTCACATACTGTTAAAATGTCTCTATTGTCACCCCCCATAAGTTTCTATACAGATGTAGCATGCATATCCATGCATTGGTTTAATATAGGCTGACAGTGTCTCTCAGTGCAGTTGAGTTTCAGACATCCCTGGCATTTGAAACCTGGGCAGTTTGACCTTCCCATCACTCATCACCCAGTTCAGGGACTAAAGGGTTTTAGCTAGACTTTCCCTACCTCTGAGCATGTGAAATATGACCCCTCCCCTCCTGTGGAACCTTCCAGATTTCCAGCTATTTCATGCTCATATCTTCCCTCACCTAAATCATTATACAGTGGAACACTATATAAAAACAACACATACTGGTTTCAGTGAACTGTATCTCAGAGTAGGTTTGAGCAGATAATACCTTGCATGTTAAGGCCCAGCAGGAGCTCTGTAAATGTACTCTGCTCTACTTAGAACCATATTCCACAGCACCTGCACAGCATGCCTGTCTTTGAACACCTCCAATCATAAACACATCATGGAAGTACACCATCCAGTCTTACAGACTTTAGTTACTTTCTCTTTGCAGTGTGGCACTAAAACCTTTCACCAATACCTACTGGTATCCCTGGATCAGCTCTTGCTTTCAGGCTCTGCACTGAGTGTGATGCCTGCAGTTGATCAGTAGAGGGCATTGTTGGTTCATTACAGTATGAAAGTCAAGCGTTTTGCAGAGTCACGCTGTCCCTCTGCTTTAAACAATGGTCGACCACATTCAAATTATAGAGAACAATAGCAGAAAGAGTCCAAGCACAAAAAATAGGTACAGGAAAAAAGGTCTACGTAGACACAGCCAAATACTGAACCTTGAGTAGATGTTCTAAATAATTACTCAGCAAAACAAATTTAGGACAAACAACATACAATGTCATACAAAGAAGGCATTGGAATGTTTATTATTATTAAACAATAATACTGTTGCTATGGCTAAGCATCTTAGCCCAGCAAAACATATAAACAGTGATCAACATATTTTTGATTTAGTATAAAGCACTATTCATAAGTTATGAGATACTACACTTAGAACATATCCTTCATATTAATCTTGTATTAAACTACTCCTATTCCCTCATAGCCTATTTTACAAATATACATTTATCATTTTATCAATAATCATTATTTTTCTTAAAGTACCATATTCCTTCAGCAGTTTGTTTTTAACCATTACATGATACACTCAAATTCTAGGAAGATTAAAAAAATCATCAGTCAGATGAAGCTGGTTACATAATGAAAATAAGACTACAGCTGGCAGACCATCCAGACACACTGATCTGGTATCCAAGTTAAAAAACAAACAAACAAAATCATTATAAAAAGTTACTGAAAAAAAATGATAGTAAAGATTTTGCTAGATCTCATAAATCAACTGAGGTACTTCATCACTTGTAATTGTCTTTTACTACCTCAAATGTTAATCAAACATGATTTTCACTTTTTTCAAAATCAAGCCCATAAAAGGTCCACTGGTTGTTAAAGCAGCAGTCTATTTTTTTAATTATTTTTCGCCTGGGTTTGATTCATCTGAGACTTTATTCTGTCACCAACATGTGTCTGGCATTGAACCTATTCCTGACACTCTCTGGTACTGTTGGATGAGTGTATAATATATGCATTTCTGGTTCATCTGTCATAGCAATTTTCATATTCTTTTAGCATCCACATAGTGACAATATGAAAACTCTCTGATCTCTGATACACATTCTCCTCACACGTTCATTCATGTCTAACATCATTGTCAGCTCTTCAATGTGCTCCTTCCTTTGTTCAATATCATGAGCCAGCTGCACATATTCATTAAGCCAGGTTGAAGAGGAGTTTCTGGTTATGTGTGGAGAACAGCAGACACTTAAAAGTCTTTGTCCCAACCAGAAAGTTCATCTGGAGGTTCCTCAAGCTCAGGGGGAAACATGTCAAAATGACTGTGATCCAGAGGCCCCTTCAGCTAAGCAGAATACAACAACAGATTTACATTCAGCATAGGGAAGACTGCACAGACCCATTCCACTTTTGAAAACACTTAAAAGAGAGTATTCTGAAAATCAAGCTAGGACTGAAAATCCAGCAAAATTTTCCATTAATGGACTGAAAAGCTTCACCTCTCTCTTCAGTGGAGACAGCAGTTTCCGCTGCCTCAGTCCCTCCCAGTTGAATCCCTGAAACCATCTGGGAATGATGAAGCAAAAAGAGTTCACACTGTACTGCATACACCACACAACAGTTATTAACAGGCCAACAACTGAAAAATTATTGCATATATTTTAGATTAAATTATTCTATAAATATTTGTAGCAAAACACCTAAGTGCAATAATGTTAATCCAATGAGATTTCCTATAGAACAATCTCTGATGATAAATGTTGACCATAATTCAGGGAATGAGTGATGCACACATTGTAGTCCACACATACAATATGTTCAACACTAAAAATATGGCTCTCAGACAGTATACGACAATACTTCACATCACTCATCAAAGTATACATTCTCCACTGAGTTGAACATACATATTCATGAGCGATAATCAGCAGTCCACATCAAGAGAATGTATTCTAATTACCATAATATTCACTGCATAATATTATTTTGTACCAAGGATACCGGCATTATCATTTAATGTTACTGCATGAATCAATGACATCCAAATCACCATTTTAACACAAATGTATGGCACATAACCAGTTACTGTGGGTTTACCCACAGGGCATAAACACAGTGTGCTTGTTTCGGATTCTGTCACCATGATGGTTGCTTGAAGACCAGCCAAGTGCACCAGTGTCACCGTGAAGATGACAACAGCTGCAGGTCTCATTCTGCCCACTGATTGTTCCCCTTGTGAATGTGCTTTTGGTCTGCTGTTGACAATGCTGCCTGAGAGAGGCTCATTTGGAGAAGGGCTCTGTCTGCAGCCCATTGTGTCAGGACAAACATAGCAAGGGGGAGAGCTGGAGCTGATTCAGGACAGGCTGAACAGCACACTACCTGGGAGTCAGGACACTCGCTTTATTAGGATTCTGACTGAATGCTACAATATGTTGTGGGTAGATCAAAAAGACACTTAAAGCAAAGTGTGCCAATGGGAAGGCTAGGGAAGAGGCAGAGGAAAACATGGAGTAGTGGCAAAGGAGCCACCCTTAGGACTATGACATCATCTTTAATCGACAAGTCAGAGCTTTGCTAAGTAGGGCATGACTTACTTGTGTTTTTTGATGTCAATGATGCCATTTTTCTTGTTGCCAAGTCTTTCTGCAGGACTGAGCCTGAAAAAAAGAATAGAGTGGAAGCTTGATTGTGGTGATGCAGAGCAAATGGACAATGTAATAACAATGGCAAACACAATACCTTAACATAACAGTACAACAGATGGTAAAAACGCATGTTAAAAAG
>JAOXYF010000009.1:8092076-8104195 GCA_028565775.1 Sternarchorhynchus goeldii
CCACTCTCTGTAAGGCTGACCAGTCCAGTGAGTGCTTAGCATGTATAGTATTGAACTCTCTCTCTCTCTCTCTCTCTCTCTCTCTGTGTAAAGGATTACACAAGGTTACAAATTGATGTGTTTTATCATTCTAACAATTTTTTGTTAATAATTACAGCAGCTTATTAGATAGATAATTACTCCAAAATATCAGCTGAAGCACCCGTTCATGTCATGAAACTACTTCTAGATACCTGAATGAAATGATCCTAGTGTCCTACGCCTAGTATAATTTTGACATAACTTCTTAATATTCCCAGTAAAGGCATCAATGCTGAACAAGGCTGTATCAGTCATCCTTAGTTATGGACTATATGACCTAGCTATTTGTGCCGAAAAACAATGCTGCAACATCTTTGCAAGACTCAGATGATAAAGAAGTTGATGAGGACTGAAAATCTAAATGATGAGGACTTAAAGTCTACTTTAAACTCTATAGCTTTTATCTAAACTGTCCTGTAAAAGTGCCACTGGTGGAACATTTTTACAAGCCTGAAGAGTTCTGCATCTGTGCTGGCGTTGGGCCTGCTGAAGCCACATTGGAGTGTCAGGGTTGTACCTGCAGAGCCTCCTTATCAGATCCTCTGGGCGCTTGCTGATCTTTTTTGGCATGTCTACCTTCTCTATGCCATGAAGCACCATGGTGTAGATCTTGATAGGATCTGACCCTGAGAAAGGAGGGCTGGGAGGAAAGGTGGAGTTACATGTCATTAAGCCATCTTTATTCAAACATAATTTATCATGAAGATAGTGGCTCCGTGCTATAGAGGGTTTGTTTTGGGACAAAATAATATAATTGAATTAAGTCAATAAAAAAAATGGCATCATGCAGCAATAAATAAATAATAATAAAATTAAAGGGATTATTAATGTGCTATTGAATGTTAATTATTATTATTATTATTATTATTATTATTATTATTATTATTATTATTATTATTATTATTATGTGTATCCCAGCTCCAAAAGGCAGGTCATTCATACTCCTCAACCAATCACCAAGCAGTATGTATTATGCATTATGTATTTATTATGTATTTTATGAATCATTAAATAAATACACACATATATAATTAACTATTACACAACTGTATTATTTCTACATGATTATAAATAATCCCTTTTCATATTACTATTATTTATTGATTGCTGCATGATGCCTCATATTTATTGATTTATTTATATAATGAATACATTCATGTTTATCCTCAAAACCCTCCATTTACTCAACCCATTCACTTTTATGTAAATACAGGCATAAGGCATGAGTTTAGAACATGCAGCCTAATGGCTGATGCACCATTAAATAGCTTCAACCAAATACGCTCACCAGTCACTGTGCAGGAGCAGAGCATGGACAATATAGTAAACACAGCATATAGGTGTGCATTATTCACCATAGGGCTGGACTGTACTCACTCAGCTACGATTCTGTTTAGATATCTCAATGGAGGACTAGTTCTTTAGTCTCGAATGATGTTTTTAGACAGGCTGAGCATTTCACAGTGCCATGCTTACCTGCCAGTGAGGAGCTCAAAAATGAGAATCCCTAGGGACCAGCAGTCAGCGCCAAAGTCGTGGCCCTTATTCATTATGACCTCAGGGGCCACATACTCTGGAGTTCCACAGAACGTCCAGGTTTTCTTTCCTAAGCCGATCCTCTTAGCAAAACCAAAATCAGTCTGGAATGTCACAAGGGAAGACTTTGGCATGAATATATTCCAAAGAAAGATCACCTCAACAATTAGTTCATCATATTTAGTGGAGGGTTTGGCGAAACAACAAAAGTGAATAAATGATGTAATAATTAATTGTAAAATCACCATTTTGACATAGCCCTCTGCATCCAGGAGTAGATTTTCTGGCTTTAGGTCTCGATAAACAATTCCCATTCCATGTAGGTAATCAAAAGCCTCCAAAACACAACCAGTACAAAACCGAGCAGTGGCCTCCTCAAAGAAACTCCTAAATCACATTAGACATGAAAACATTGAAAGTAATACATTTTATGAATATTCCACAAAATCTTTCACACATGAATAGGTTAAAAATAGTAAATAACTGAAGAATTAGTCTAAGTAACTGTTATAATAAGATCATTATTTGTGTGGCTGTAGTGAGGTTAGTGGTGGGCAGAAGTGCCCTACACTCACATGTCTCTTAGAACGCTCCATAACTCTCCGCCAAGACACACCTCAAGCAGCATATACACATATTTTTGATTTCGGAATGTCCGGAACAATCTGGAAAATCGAAACGAGCTCCAGTCAAGAACACATTACTGTGGTTAAAAATGAGCAAAGTAAATAATTGTTTTGAAACAGAGACTTCAGAAGTGTGTAGAAATGTCTAATTCAGCTGCAGACAGTAATTTGTCCACTCCATGGCTTTTGTCTTGAAATGTCAGCAAGCTGGTACCAAATATCCAGCTAAAGTACACTGTAGTACAAGAGCAAATGGAGCATGGGATTTTTCAAACTGTTTCTTAGCAACTCCCCAAAGCCTTGTCCAGCCCTGTCTGCCAGCCTTTACACTTAAATGTACACTGGGGCCATTTTATCCTAAATGATAACAATACCTAATGTGTTGTAAGGTTAACAGTATCTTATAGGATTTTTTAACTGATGGCTTCATAAATGAACTGATTAAAAACAAAAAATGAGTTTAGCTAATAGCTGATCATAATTATTACTCCTGTGTTCACTTTGTGGAAAGGTTATTATGAGGTAATATTTACTAACAAAAAATAAAAACATAAAAACAAAAAACTTCAAGTAGTAAAAATTCATAAGTAATTAGACTGACCTGACAATGAAGTTGCAGTTAGTCTGTAGCAGAATGTTCTTCTCTGAGTATATATGCTCTTGCTGCCTAGTGTCCACAATGTGCTTCTTCTTAATACACTTTAAAGCAAAAGTGGTATCTTCATTTTTAAGCTTCACCTGAGATATAAACACAGACTCAACTGTAATGTAACTTTTACCAAATCAGTAAACCTGTCCTGAAGCACCGTAACCCCTAGAAGTAAGTGTACACTTCCAAAGAAGCCCTTGGTTAGGCCATAGTTTCGGACATTCAGTGGTGCTTGAACATAATATAAAGTCGGGACTTGTCTTTGCCATGGTGCCAGTCCAGTGTGAGGTGCTGGTGGAGGACTCACCAGCTCCACTCGGCCGAAGCCCCCCATGCCCAGTGTGGCTACGACTTGTAGCTCCTTCAGGAAGGAGGTGTTGTTCAACTGTGCGGCCTTGTCACGCAGGCAGCGCAACTCTGCTGTCTCAGGCCCTCGCACAGACAGAGGAGCCCGGGTCCTGCAGGGCCACAACGCCCATTAAGCCTCATGCACAGGTCCAGCTGAGGACAATATTATACTGATCTGAATTTAAACACACCTCAGCATTGGGCACTGGTAAAAACGAAACTAATTCTACTAATCATGGCATTACTGACACCTTTGTTTGAGTTTTATGTGTCGATATCACCCAGCCCCAGTGTATGTTTGAGTGTGTGCTGCTTACACTGCATTTCTCCTCTCATCATTTATTGAGAGCTGCTTCACATACTCTCGCAGATACGCCTGCAGCTCCTCATATGTCCCCACCATCTGATTGAAGTTACTGTGAGATAACAAGGGACACTGATAAGGGACTGTGCTCAATCAAACGCGGATGCGTAGGAATGGAGCGTGCTCATGCTGATGAAGCCACTTACTCTCTGTCCACTACCAAACACTGTGTGTCATTCTCCTTTGCAATGATGTTAGCCGAACGAACATCCTCGCTGGAAGAAGAATCAAAGATACAAACATACTAATAAGTCAAAACTTCACATAAAATGTGTGTTCCTTTCATCTAAGAAAGGAACATACATTTTATGTGAAGTTTTGACTTCCAAAATTCCAAACAGTTCCTTTCTTAGATGAAAGGAACTATAGAATTATGAAAACTGTTTGGAATTTCCCTAGTTGTCCTCATCTCAGATGGCAAAACTGCTCGTGGACAATGGCACAGTATGAGAAAACAAATTCTCAAATGCATTCCGACCACCCACCCACACCCTCTCACAGAGCAGTGCTCCAAAAATCCCCTCTCAGCAAACAACTCTCCACAATGGAGCATAGCAAATAAACTGAAAGCTAAATTAAAGTATATCACAGAAGAGGAAATAAGGAATGTGCCAAACCTTATAAGAGCTTTTTCTCCGAAGTAATCTCCCACTCCCAAGGTCTTAATCTCCTGAGGCTCAGAATAGCCCTCTGTGCTCTGGGTTACTGAAACCTGTCCCAACAATACCCACACTTAAAAAATACATACTGTACATCAGATTTGCTCAATGAACATGCATGTACATAATATGTATTGTAGATATAAATAAGCTATGTATCATTATGGTAACTGTTCAGATGGTTTTTGAAGCTATGAAGTGAAGATAGATAATGATACCAGGAACGTTTGATATACAAAAACAAGTGCCTATCATTTTTTAAGTAAAAGATTGCTTCTTTATAAAAACTTTTACCTCTCCTTTAGCAATAATGAAGAAAGTGTTTCCTTCCTCGCCCTCACGAATAATGTACTCCCCCTTGTCAAAGTAATCCTATAATTAAGATAAAACATCCCAGTTAATACCACCACCCCACATGGAGGAGCCCATTATACCATCGACACACACAAAAAGCCAAAATAAAAGGCTCTCAAACACTTACAATTTCTAGACAGTCAACAATTTTAGCAAGTTTCTCCTCTGGCAGGTCCTTCAGTAAAGACACACTAAAGAAAAAGATCATTACTACTCTGAAAAACAAAATACTGTACACTGCACTTTCTATAACTATAAAATGCTGAAATAATTTTTGTTAATTATACTACTCTCTACATCATTGTCCATATAAGGAGGTGCTTGCGTGTGTGTGCTTGTGTGTTCACTCTTGTTAGCAGTTGGCAACAAGCACAGGTGAGTGTGTATGTATGTCACGTAAGTGCACCTGCGCAGGAAGCTGAAGTACTCCTCATGTCTGGCCTGAGTGGATCTCATCATGATACTCTGAAATGTTTGTCGGTCCAAAGCCCAGATGTGGGACTGAGTCACAGCTAAAATAACATAACAGACCAGTAGTCATCTCTCAGTAAAAACTTTCACAAGCCAGAGTAAACTCTACAGCACTGCATGGTGAGAACTAGGTTAAGGTCACAAGACCCAGTCTTGCATTTCCATGAAATGAAGCAATCATCACAATGCAATTATTTAGCACATTAGCAATTTTAGTTTTAAATGAACAAAAACACAATACTGCAACAAATTTAGAACATTGTTCTTATTATAAAGCTCAAGTAATTTATATCAAAAATGATTCACTGAATTATCATGAGCATTTTATGATCTCTGTTAACTCCAACAAAATATTTCAGGAATCAACTAATTTAATATTTCAAGTATCAATTAATTAATTAGTTTAACACACTTAAAAGAAACTAACTTCAGTTGGGCTGCAAGCAAACCTTTAATCATTTTTGTTGCCAATATTTATTTGAAAAGATTTGACTCTCAAAATAAATAAATATAAAGTAATATTGACATACATGAGAATAAATTCTGTATTCAATCCATGAGCTAAAAAAGCTTCAAGATTACACTGACAAAATATATTGCTTTAACAAGGACCCAGCTGGTTTACAATTGTCATCTACATGTAAAATATTTTAAAAGTTCTAGATAAACGTCCTCCTTAATTCAAGTACCACTGAGCAAACTGTCAGTCAAAAGGAAATCTGTGAACATGAAGACCAAAGAGCATTCTGAGCAAATGAAAAGTTATAGCCATACACAAGATAGGAAAAGACTACAAAATACTACCCAAGGGTTTGGATATCCCATTGAGCACTTTTGGATCAAGAGGGCACTTATGAGGCCAACAAGAGGGGAGGGCACTTATGAGGCCACTTATTGAGAAGTCAAAGAGAGGCCAACAAGGACATGCACTGCTGGAGACTGGAGTGAACATACTGCAGTCAATGATATTAAGATCTCTGCACATAACTGGCCTATATTTGAGAATGGCTACTCATTGCTGAAAAAACCCCCCACCGAAATATGTGTGGTGTTTAGCATAAGGAACCAGAGTGACCTAGCTAAAAGGTGGAATAAGGTTTTTAGCTAAAATTCAAAATGCTATTTGTGCCACAAACCCCACACTCCAACTATTCCTCATTAAATGCATTTCCAAAATGTATTGGATATTGTGGGGATGCTTTTCCCCAGTGAGGACTTGGTATTTTATGAAAACTGGATATATGGATGGTGCAAAATAAAGAGAGATTCAGTCTGCAAAAACAAAATTAAAATTAGGAGAACTTAGAACATGACCAAAGCAACATAAGGGCAGTCGAACAACACAAAGGGGGATGTTCTAAATCAAATTTGGGGATGTTCTAAATCAAACTCCAGATCTCAATCTAATCAAGAATATACTATTAAAAAAATGATAGTCAATTAACAGTATACAAGCAACCTGAACAACTAGGAGTAAATCTGCCAAAAAGAATGTGCATAATTCACCCCAACAGCTGTTAATGCAGCAAAAGGCGCCCCAACCAAATACTAGCCTAATATAACGAATTTTAGCAATGATCTTTTAATGATCTTAATGATCTTTTTAAGATATCAGGTCAAAAATAATGAATGAACTATAAATAAAGATTAATCAGATATAGAAATGCTGTATCTATATTATTTTATATATTAATTTAGACTATTTTAATTTTAAATTACATTCAATAAGTTACTCTCTCAACTGATTATTATTTTAGTCTGTTTATATCATATTTGGTCTGAAGTCCCTCAGCTCTTCATCAATATGCCAAATGGAAAAAAAAAGAAGCTCTGACACAGGCACAAGTGGAACAAGCCAATCATGAGCTGATTGGAGATGCATTCCCTGAGCCACACATTCACCTTTAACAGTGGCTGTCCTCTTGCAGTTGTAGAGTATAGCCAGCTCTCCAAAAGCTGTTCCAGGCCGCATCTGACCCAAGAACTTCCCATTCTGCATCACCTCCAACAAGCCCTCTGTGCATACACCCACACAAAAGCCCAGAATTATAATGGGTAGGACTATTTTGAAAGTACTGCACAATGAAAGGAAAAGCTGTTAAGTGTAGAAAAAAACAGAGAAGACCTGCAAGTACATAGAGGTAATTTCCAGGTTCTCCCTCTTGGATGACCAGTTGATTGGCAGTATAGATCTTCTCATACATGCAATCCACCATCTCACGTGTATGTTGAGGCTCTAGTTTCTTCAGAAAGTCATTGTTCATGAGTGCTTCATTGATCAGTTTCCTGGTGCTGGAGGACAAAACATGTGCAATGGAAATCATATTAGTATTGCTCAACAAAAATACACAGCATGTCCAAACATTTTAGTCTTCTGGTCTAAAAACAAGGAGCAACAAAATCAATGTATGGTTGCCTGGAAGATACTCAATCCTTTATGTATTAGTAAAACATCATGGTTGTTAAGGCCATCACAAGGATTTGTCCTGTTATATTTTAGTTATATAAAAAAATATAAAATGTTATATTTTAGACGCATGTTTTCAGTACATCTGCAGTGTCACCAAAGTATGTTTCATAGAAGTTGGAAACAAAAGGTTGCTTACATTATCACAATTAGTGGTAAACAATGCATGAATCGCTTTCTCAAGATATTTGAGATAGCCCTGTTGCCCACAACAGTTGAATGCTCAAGGCTAAATCAAAACTCTACAAAGCATCATTATTTTATATCAATTCAAGACTGACTTTTAACAGTCTTGTTAAACCATTCTTATTTTTATATCCAGTACAAGTTAATTTTCAAGATTAGGATCAAGTTAGTCATGTTTCAAATACTAAATGCTTTATGAGAGCTACAATGCCTAAAAAAACCAAAACATTTTTGGGCTTTAAAAAGGCATCTACGATATTACAAATATGAGGCCCCACAATATCACACATCGGTGCTTACGCTGTACTGTTTTCTCTTTTCTGCATTAGTGTGGTCTCTCATTACCACATCTGAAAGAACACAGTCTCTCCATTAGCCTAAAATGGAACTTATGAATGAATTAGAGAGGAGATTTGTACAGCCTGTTTAATTAAAACAGTAATGATCCAGCCCATGCATACAGATGGCCCATGCTTTTTGTTCTCCAATGTCTCTCCATCCCCTTCACAGTGTGGTATGGTAATCTGTCCTTTTAAAGCCTCCTCTTGGAGGAAGACACTACAAAGCTTTGAGAGAAGCTTTCTACTCTTTCCCCCTCTCCAAGAGAGTCAGTGTATTGTACAGTGACTTGAATAAAGAAATGAAACCACATGGCACAAACATGATGGAACAACTGCTTGTGCAGTGTCTGTCTTGAGCACACTCACCCAGAGTCTTTGCGCATGTGTGCTCTCTCTACGGATGCGGCATGGGTCTTACGGCTGTCACAGAAGTGGCCTGACGTGGGCTCGGCCGACACGCCCTCCTTAGCCTTGAGGCGGCGATGCACCTCAACAGCCACCCTGTGGAAGCGCGTGGTGCCCTGGTTGATGACGCTGAGCAGCCGGCGGCTGTGCCTGGCCAGGGTGGGTGGCGAGCGGCCCAGGTTGTTGTAGCCGATTGCATCCTGGAGCTTGTCGATCTGGGACACTTTCGCCGCCAGTTCCCTCTGCAGTCTCTGCAACTGCTGCTCCTGGGCACGGAGTTCCTGGTCACGTCTGGCGAGCTCCTCCTCCAGACGAGCGATCCTCAGTTTGAGGTGTTCGGCTGACTCCCACGATGGTGCCTCTTTGATACTGGAGGGTAAGCATGTCTCCTCCAATCGAGGGGTTTTGATTGAACCATTCCCCATGACCATAAAGTGACTTGGCACCATAGAGAGGCCTTTTGTCTGCCAAATTACCTAACTGTATGGCCACTGACCTGGATCCAGCCAGATGACAGATACATTCCCTTTGTCAACAACAGATTTAACAGACCTAGATCAAATAATAACAACAACAATAATAATAATGACATTTAAAAAGCACCTTATATGGAATGTTTATCATTAAACACTCTTATTTTACACTCATTTTTGATGATCAGCATAAAGCTGTTACATTTAAAAGCCTTTGCAAATCAACGTGCTATTATTTTAAAACAAAACTGATAAAGAATGGATGAGTACTGTACGAATAACATGTTTTTTTGAGATTCACTATGGTTATAGAAATGGAAAAAGTCAACTCAGCTGGCAGTTGATGTTTTTCATGTTAAATATTTAAATTTGAATAAATTTGAACTCTGAGCAGTAGACATGAAACCAGCAAACAAATTGGAGAAGTGTCAGTTTAAGCAGTCAGTAATGTTGGAAATACTGACAAGCCTTATTCAAATGTTCAGACAATAAAAACACACAAATTACTTACCGTGTTTTCGTGTGCCGTTTTAACTCCTACTGTATCTTGAAATATTTCAGTAATTTCGTTCATTCTTCTAAAGTTATGGATGAATACAGGCGATTCTTCCACGGAACGTGGACCCTAACTGAAGCAATTATGCTATTGCTCCTCTCAGAATCCCTGGCAACCTTAGCGAGGCTTCACTCTTGAAGTAACGGAATATTAGCGGAAGACCTGCGCTCAGAGCCCTCTATTGTCGATAAAGTGTTATTGCAAGTTCATGTATGGAAGAGAAGCTGGCGTTGAACTCGGTACACGGTATCTTTCAAAAAAGAACTACTGACTGATAATAAAACTAAAAACACATGTTCATCTAAGTTACATTTATATAAGAACATATTTTATCTTTAGAGAAAAATACGCCCATTGCTCGTTTTTTCTCAACTATTTATTGGGTCAGATTGCCATCACTGAATTATAGAACAAGGTAAATTAATGAATAATTTAAAGGAGAAAACAGTTTAGTTACATGTCAAAAATGTACAAATGTCGAGATGTTTACATTTTGAGCATACATTCAGGCAAGTTAACTTTTGGGTTGTGATGGGTTTTGGTAACCCACAAAAAAGAATATGCATCAATACACCTTGACATCTAAAAAAAAAGAAGCAAAAAAAAGAGAAAGAAAATGAAAGAAAAAAAATTAAATTAAAATCCGGAACCTTTAAATGTCCAACAGATTACACAGACTAGTGAAATTGTTTGGTAAGTTAGTGCACTAAAATCATAACATCATGCAAGTGATTGTTCCTGACATCATATAATATTAAAATATATTGCAATATATAAATGCCCTTGTATCCACTTTGAGTAAGTTAAACTGTAGTCAGTTTAACAACAAGGCAAATGTATGATAAACAATAGTTTAATGCCTCCCTGTGTGCACTCTGCATGCTTTCCATAAACCCCATAAAGGGGACGAATAATGATGTGAATAATGATATATGGATACACAGAAATCAGAATGAATAGAACATAGACTGGCATCCAAGTCCACATCTGTCAAGTCTAGTTCATGTTGCCCGCAAAAGACTTGTTAGAGTTTGTAACTCCTTTAAGAGTGTACCCCTCAAACAAGTTCAGCCACAAAGGGTGAATTCAGACAAAAGTGGCATGATTTACACAAAATAAATACAATACAATACACTGTACAAAAAGGGTAACAAATATACACAAATCAATGGGCCCCTTTAAACAGTGTGTGAGCCAATGCTCTCTTTATACATAAACTGGGACAGCTTGTTTTGTGAAGGAAGACACATGCAGTTGATTGGGCATTTTTTTTTTCATCAAAATAAAAAAATGCAATTGCATGTAATAATGCAGTGTTTTTTCCTTTTATCATGCAATAATGTGGTGTTTTTCCTTATATCATGTGCCTCAGAGCATTTAGAAAACTCCTAGACATTAGTCATCTATACTGTCCCACAAAATACCTCTATATCCAGTACTTTGTTTTAACTGGATTCATCCTTTCATATCTTCAACACAGCTGTGAGTGGTTAAAAACACTACAAAGAACCTACAAATTATTTAAAAAAAATATCACTGACCAGACCTTTCTAGTTTTTTTCTAATCTGATTATTGTTACACTATACTGATAGGTAGCCTATTGTACATATATTATGAAGAGAACACTGTACAAAGGACAGATAAGATCAGGACGCTGTACAGATTGTGTCATTAGGGAAATGTTCTGTTTAAAAAATGACATACTGTACAAACTTTGCAATCAGATCTGAGACAAAGCAAAATACCACACACTCCTTTTAATGTGCAAAATCAACAGTCAAAAATATTTCAATAAGTTGCCTGCATAAAATAATATGATCACTTCATAACGTGCATAAGTGTACCATAACAGTTTCTTATACGGTATGTTTGTTTATTATAAAAACGGAAAAAACATTTGCAGAATGTTTTTTTTTTTTCCCCCAGGAACTACGCTCTAGTTTTGGGACAGAAATATATCTAACATGGCAAAAACCAGTAAAGCTGTTTTAACTATTTAGTTAGAATAGTAATGATAATAAGGACACTTCATGTAGCAGAATGTTAAGAGTTTTGACTGCATTATTTTTAATATAGAGCACCAAAGTATTATGTTTGATATTATTGGCTGACGTTACTTTGTTTTAGAGAATATGTGCTGGGAAGATAATCCCCCCCCCAATTATACTGGTGTTATTATACTATGTTATGAATTTGATTTTTTAAATGAAAAAGCCAATATACAAATATCATGCAATGAAATTAGCAAAGTATTTAAAAGATGCAAGTCTAAAATGATCACTTATTTTATAACAAACGCTAAATGTGTACACTGGATGTAGTCTTGAACAGGCTTAAGGCAGCCATCAAAACACAGTAGGACATCAGGAATGCTTCTGTGCATTAATCCATCAGCATAAACAGGAGCACTAAAACGCCTCATCAACTTTCAGCTTTCACACTTTATCAGGTCACAGTGTTGTTTTGAAAAATGAAGTTTTTTTTCCCAGTTTCAAATTTTGATTAAAGTGATAATGCCATGAGCTGCACTGTGTCTCTGTGGACACCTAACAAGAATCCATGACACTGTGTCTCTGTGGACACCTAACAAGAATCCATGACA
>JAOXYF010000009.1:8104455-8134961 GCA_028565775.1 Sternarchorhynchus goeldii
ACAAGAATCCATGACATTGTGTCTCTGTTTACACCTAACAAGAATCCATGACATTGTGTCTCTGTTTACACCTAACAAGAATCCATGACATTGTGTCTCTGTTTACACCTAACATGAACCCATGACTTTGACTTTCATACCAGACAACTAAAAATAGGATATGTTACGGCTGCTGTACCCACAGCTGTTCGGAGTCTCGCAATATGACCTGTGGCTCCACTTTGGCCTTCCTCATAAAAAAGTAAACTTTCAAAAACTTTAAAAACACTTTCAGAGGATCACTATCAACAAAAATAACAAGCACCTACTTCATGCAGCCAGTAGACTGAACTAGTATTTTTGAAAAGTTATTTTTCAAATACAGTAAAAATATTGTTCAAAAAGCAATCAATAAAGTTTAGCTGCACAGAAAAAAAATTATGTCTAGAACATTATTTCATGCCATGACAGGTCACATAAACAATAAAACTGAAATAACATTAATATGCATTCTATAAATATAAATACTAATAAAATGTGTATTATCAGTTTAGATAATGTTAATGTGTTAAAGCTGCAAAGTTATTTCTTTTTTAATGCCATAAAAATTCCATAATCATTGTAATAATGTTTTATGTTATTAAATATGTAGATATTTTAAGTTTATTAATTTTACTACAAAAGAATTTGCATTTTTTGTATATACAATAGTTGTATGTGATATGAGTGTCTCTCTGTGAGTGGCGTCTTATACAGTGGGTCTGCATCCTCCCTGCCACTCTCAGACTGACAAAAGGCAGTGACAGTAGGCAGTGAAATCAGGAATCATCAAAAGATTTGTGTTCTTTTTTTGTTAGTCTGGAAACACATGAACACTGAGATGATGTTCAGGGAGCTGCACTGAATTCTCGGATCACAGTTACTGGTGTCAAAAATAAAGGAAAGAAAAATAAGAGAAACAAAACATTGCTACAAAAGATTCTTGTTTTTTCACATAGTGAAATAAAAAGAAATTAAAGTGTACAAAATCTGGAGAAATAACAGACTCTTTATGTTATAGCCATTTCTCCTGTGAAGCTCTCACCAGAAAAATGGCAAATGAAAAGTCCTATCCATAGTCCTACTTCCCTACTTATAGACCTCCCAAAGTCAAGTGTGATTACCTGTGCCACCATGTGGATCCTCCCTGTAGGACAGGGCTTGCTTTAGCCCGCTGGAACATCCATGAAACAGCTACCATGGAGCTGAACTCAAAGATCTTCTAGAACCTCTTCAAGTTTCCTTGTATAGCATTGAACCAAGACTCACCAGGACCAGGTGAGCCTCTTGACATTACTTCTTAGCCAGTTGGAAAGGATTCTGACCCTTTCAATACAAATGAAGAAAAGGCATTCCAGTGATATTAATGTTTTACTATACAGATCTAGAAACCATCAGCAACTATGCTTGAAATGTAAGCTAATTTCACAGCATAACAGAGCACAATGCACTTATCCTGTGAATTTAATATTAATCCGTCCACTCACTAGGCATATGTATATGTTAGGCTAACCCAAACACCAGTGAGTAATAGAACAAAATGCTAAAATGCCATGAGAAAGCCCACAGGCTCTGAATCTTTTGGCTGGCAAAAATCAGCATCACCTTGAGGTAATGCAAAATATTCAAAGTAAGTAAAGTAAAGTGTGAATTCAGTCATTTATAAATTATGGCTATTCTAACTGAATTTGAACAAACACAACTTTAAAACAGTAAGAGCTTAACAACTATTTATTTTCATTTGACGTCCATGTAGATAGTTTTTCTGACATTATCCTTGCATTCGACTACTGTGGCAGGGTAGGTGCATTAACTGTTAGTATGAGGTATTACAGCCTGATGATGAGTTTACTGAAGCGGATTATTAATACACACTGTAGTCAATCTCAGTAACAGGCAAAATTGAACCCAGACAGAGCTTTTCATGGTAGGCAGCAGCAATCAAACACAATGCACTCATTTCATCAAACAAATCACTTCAACACAAGGCAAACATTAACAAAACACAACATAATACAAACATTAGCTAGGGGCCCACTTTATGACCCTGTAGGACTAAAATGTCATGTAAAGTTTCAGTATGTAAAGTCTGAATATTGCTTGGCTCGTCCTTTCTTCATTTCTGCTCGTCAGATGAGGTACAACAAGGCAAAGAAGCAGAACGGTAAAATGCAGCAGCTTGCTTGTCCATGAGCAGCAATATACACAGGATATAAATTAGAGTAAGACTTCATAAGCATCAGTCAAATATGTAATGTGGCTTTGGCACTATTCTACTGTAGCAAGAGCATACAAAATAAAGACATAATAGTTGCTCAGTGACAGTATTTGCTCGAAGCAAGGAATTGCAATTGCTAAGTTATGTATCTACATATCAAGATCAACAAAGGCAAAATAATACGTAAAGCTTCTGCATAGAGAAAGAAAGAGAGAGTGAGAACCCTCTTAAAGCTGCCTAACAACTGCTGTGTTAACTTTTGAACTCCTTTGAACGTTGGTCTTTAAAGATTCATAAAGAGAACCCTCTGAAAGAGATTGAAATGTTTACTGAATGTGCTTATAAGAATACCAATAATTTATACATCGAGAATCATTGTTATAAATTGTTATAGCGATCTAGCAATCTCAAGGTTTTGATGAGACATCTGGTAAGCACATTTTACCAAAAAAACCCCAAAACAAATCTTTGTAGTTTCCAGTAAACATTAGAGATTACAGTGTAGCCTCTATGGGTGGTATGTAAAGCATATTGTCAATTTCTATCTCAGAACTGAGGATTTTCCTCATGGAAGGCCTCTTCATAAATCTAGCTTCACTGATCAGTGCAGCATGGTCTGTTACAACTCATCAAAACACAATTTATATAATAAGTTAATAGGCACGAATCAGTTAACATAATGCACAAATATCATGCATATGCTGCCACAGTATATTATCTCCTTAATCAAAACATTCTGACATAATGCATAGGCACAGTATAAAATCCATTACATAAACAATATTACTGGTAATAAAAATAAACAATCTGTACAAAAGTCCTATCAGTATTTTGATGGTTTTCTGCATTTCTCTTCATGTAACAGAGCAAAGTACAAAAATAAATATTCTATGTACAATCAAATAAGGCATTCCAGAATTAACGTCACTGCAAAACAAGAAGCACAGGCATCACACGTTATTTTAAACATGAGACAAATGGAGGTAAGTTGTTCATCATATATTTTATAGACTACATTTACTTTTATAGATATTGAAATAGTAATAAAACACATTTCAGTATAGTGTCATTAATACAACATCACTTGATGTTAAAAAAGAAGTTCACTTATCGAATTTGCTGTGTACTATTTATGGTTACATTATATTTTCCAAAATTAAAAGATATTAAGAAAATATTTTTTCATTAAAAATATGAGTAAAGCTGATCATTTGATTACAAACACCTACACCAAATCTGTTATCTTATCTTGCTTTAAAAAAGTTCCGATATATAATAAAAACAAAGTTTTTTAAAAGCACTCCTCCATTTCTCACGTCTGTTTTAATTTAGTACGGAATGGATTAGTACAGCAGTAAAATGAAGCAATAAAATCTGATCCTGCACCACTCCAAAAACCCGGACTTATGTCATCACACACTACTTACTTTATTCCAGCAACCAGGTACAGGCAGACCATCGTCACCCTGGAAAAGAATGAAACCCATCCAAATTAAATAACTTAAAATCTGAAGACATGTAAGATGGAAATACATGCTAAACATAACAGCAACCACATGAGCAGGAGCATTTAAGATGTTCTAATTGTCATGACATCTTAAGTAACATGAAACAACCGCCTGTTTTACCTTTGTCACTGGAAAAAGAAACCATTTTCCTAGCTCAGGCTGCACCAAGAATTGAGGTAACTTATTGGCTGACAGTTACCTCAATTATATAAATGGACACAGATGCACAGACCTACATGAATGTCTAAAGTTAGAACTAAACAGATTTTAAAATGAAATCTAAAATGAAAATTGATGAGAGTGAGGAATATATAGGATTAACTATAGTTAATATTTCCAATCATGCATGCTTCTGTTAAACCCCTGTCCTACGCAGTGCCAGGCTAAACTCATTTTTCTATGATGAGGTGGATATACACTCAGTGGGTAATTAGGGTTAGATGTGACAAATACTGTACATACAAAAGGGTGCAATCAAACTGAATGTCGATTCTGTTTTGCTGTTATTAAAATAAGCCATCCATGCAGCCATGTGCTAAAGTTCGAAGAGTTGAATATGGTGAGATCCTTTTACAAGCCATTTTAATTCAACTTTTTACCTCACCATATTATAAAGAGATCAGGGGTTGGTTTCCTAATAACGTTTAATCTTAGCGATTTTTAGCAAGTTTTGCGAGTGTTTCCCAAAAGCCTTTTTAACCTCCAAAATTACAAATAAACTGTAAATAGTTCTTTCTTGATCTCGCCTTTGTACCTGCGCTAAAGTTACATTTTCTCATTATTATACAACAAAAGTATCATTAGGAAAATAATTATTGTAACACTAATGCCTAACAAGTAGTTATATGACTGGTATAAAAAATATGAAAAACATTACACTTGCAATTCCTACCTATTGCATATCAAGCCTACAAACAGGCACACAATTAATGTTTCATTCATCAGTGAAGAAACATGGCAAACCACAGCACAAATGGAACTCTTCCAAACTCACCCATGTTGAAAAAAAAAGAAAAAACTAACAAAAAACTTCCCCAAAGCTACAGACATGGTGTAGGAGATAAAAACAACATGCAAAGGCAAGATTTGTTCTTTAGTGATTGTTGTATTTCATTATATTTCTTTGGTGTTTACGAGCCAGGCTGGTAGAGACTTTCTCTTCTCTCTCCTGGTAATTCTACAGGAAGGTTTCCTTCCCCTCTCTCCTCCACTCACCTTCCTATTTTCCTCATCAGGAAAGCATATACCAGCATGCACTGCAACAATGATAGCACAGCTGCAGGCTGGTGCATGCTGAAGCCCCCCTGATGATTTGTGTTGGCACTGAAAGGCATTTTCCAAATGTCCAAAGCCCTCTCAGTAACACTGTGTGTCTCTGGTGTGCCATGTTATATTTCTCCTCAACCTCAGCCTGGGGATTTAAGACGAGTGAGCAAGCAGTTTCAGGGTGAATCACCACTGTCACCCAGAACATATGCAATAGCAAATGTACCATCCCTTGCCATCTGACT
The DNA here is from genome assembly GCA_028565775.1 of Sternarchorhynchus goeldii. NCBI lineage: Eukaryota > Metazoa > Chordata > Actinopteri > Gymnotiformes > Apteronotidae > Sternarchorhynchus > Sternarchorhynchus goeldii. Next base: position 8,109,711 of record JAOXYF010000009.1, read on the forward strand.
CACTCCATGATTGGCTCAGATGAAGGACTCATGATTACACAATGTCCATAAAGAGGCCTTGGTCGTTGCAAATGACTTCCACAATCAATGTAGAGAAGCAAAGAAATTCTATTTCTATTTCATGCAATGTAGAGAAGCAAAGAAATTCTATTTCTATTTCATGCAATGTATTCCTGGTGCATGGATATATATGTTGGTGCAGTATATACTGCACAGCAGTATTTAGTGACAGCACGGGCACATTTGGATACAGCAGCTATTCTTACCATGGGCATCCTAAGAGGATCACTATAGTCTGTGCTTACTCTAAATTATGCATTTGTGTAAAGGATTAATTAGTCAATTTGACTGAGTTAAGTCATAACAAGCTTAGCAAGGTATATGCTCTGAATTGAAATGAAGACCTTCATAATGGGAGGCTCGTGACAATACCCACTAAACCACGACACATACAAAGTTAATTTACTATTAGGAACATGCTAACTATATATTTAAAGCTTGTACATTGTTGGCTTTGGATGTAGTGTAAGCAATGTAATTAATGTAATTTTTAAAATAAATATTAATTTCATTATTTGTTTTATACATACCAGTGTGCTGTTGCCGTGCTTAGAATCAGTGAGTTTTTTAAAGAAACATGAACTGCCTTTTCTTAGGTAGAACTGCACATGAACTAAGTTATGAAGTACATAGTGAGTTACAAATGGGTCAGAATAAATTTATGAAAGTGTTTAAGCACTACGTTGGTTACAAAGGGTTTGAGGAAACACTTGTGAATTTAAAAAATGTAAAAATATGAGGTTATGAAATACTTAGCATTACAAATGTTTTTAGGAAACCCACTCCAGGTTCATTAACTGTTATAACCCACCCCAGGTTCATTAACTGTTATAACCCACCCCAGGTTCACTAACTGTTATAACCCACTCCAGGTTCATTAACTGTTATAACCCACCCCATGTTCACTAACTGTTATAACCCACTCCAGGTTCATTAACCGTTATAACCCACCCCAGGTTCATTAACTGTTATAACCCACCCCAGGTTCATTAACTGTTACAAACAGCATAAGCAGAAAATATGTTTATTACCTGCACAGAACTGTGATTTTTTTTATTATATAAGGGAATTTGCAAGGTATTAGTGGCTATAGTGGCTATAAAATGATTACAAAATATGGCACTTAACATTACAGTCATGTTTCACAAAAGGCTTTTCAGAAATTGCCCAAACAAGCATATTTTGCTACAGTACAACAACTTTTGCATTTTTCTTTCATTGTGTTATGGAAGCAAATCAGTCGCATGCGACAGAACGGAGGTAGAAAAACAAATAGACAGAGAAAGGGAGAGAAAGCACCATACCACAGGGCACGGGGCATCCAGCCCATCCAAGCCTGGCAGGCCTGGTTCACCCTTCTCCCCTTTAAAGCCTCGGAAACCCTGTTCATGAAATCAACTGCATCAACATCCTCCTGTGCCACAGCGCTCAGCACAGGCACTACTGAAGGCACAGCCGCTCCAAACAGCGCAGCCTGGAACCTGCAGGGCAGCCCGGTCTGGAGCATGCAGACCGGGCCTGCTGCTGAGAGGAAGCGGCTCGCAGAGACCACAGGGCTGGAGACCAGGTCCCATCCTTCAAGGACCAGCTGCCCTGTGGAATCAGCCATGCCTACTTCCTGTCAGCACTGAAACCTGAAAATGGAAAAAACCCATGGAAGATTCTGGTCTCTGGTCAAGGTCTGCCTTACTGATCCAATGAGTTTCGGTGCTAAGTTTATGTGTAATGTCATTTATATGCATCAATCAAAATTTACCCTAAAATAAATGTATTTTTCAATATGCAATTCAAAGACCAGAAGCACTTTGGGCGTTTGTTTTAGTTATTATCCCACCAAGGTGTAAAGTGGTATCTGTGGCCACTGGGATATCCTCCATCCCAACTACCACTTCCACCTTCAGCCTTGATGTAGCACATTGAACGTAGGACATACCAATGGACAGGGGGCATCTAATCCTGGGGCTCCTTGGTCTCCCTTATCCCCTTTGGCCCCCCTGTTGCCTCTTTTGCCCCTCTCCCCCTGCAAACAACAGTGCATTCAAAAAGACAAACTTTAGTCCTCCTGTTGCACTAAAGCATTGGGGAAAAAATACTATGAATAATTAAAATGTTTAGATATTTTAGAACAATAAATGCCTTTATACTAAACTACGATGAGGCATAATAATAATTTAGAAATGTAGGTGTCAGTGGAGGGGTTAGGGAAGAGGGTTGTCAGCCAAATCTACTGGTGTGCAAACTTGCTGTTCATGTGCAGACACAAAGTCTTTCTTTTGGTTCATTTTTTAACTTATTTATTGTGTTTAATCACTGATCTACACTTAATTTATATTTTCAGCAAATTACTAGTACTTCACAATTTTTGCATAGGCTGTGCTCTCTCCCATTAATTGAAAATATAGCACATATTTTGGACACATTCTGGGGTCAGACAGGCACATGTAGTAGATATAACACATATGTAGCACATAGCTGAAAGCATTATGTTATGGTCAAATGGTAAAGAAAAAAGCCCTTTCTGGTGTTTTTATCCTTGCTCTGCTGTTTCGATTTTTTATCAGCTTCGCCATAAAATGACAATGGCTGAAAGTAGTTGTGTTGGTTACTAACCTTGCGATTGACTCACTCATCGACAAACTGCCAAGCAATAAGTATATTACTTATTGACTAAGCATCAACGATCTATATTTGTACTAGATAAAAATAAAGTTTTGACCACTAGAGGGCGAGAAGTAATATTTGAGATAAATGTCTCTCTCCAGTGCCAAAGATCAAACTGGAGTTTAATTCATATAATTTATAATAAGGTATAGCGTAGATGACATTAAACTATATAACACAATTACTAAATTTCAAGGCAATGTAAATGTTTCTATTTTAGATATCAGGAGGCTTTAAACATTCTCTAAGATTTAGATAAGGACCATGAAATGCAAAGTGGGGGAATGAAACCGAGTTGAGATTCTTCTTTGCACAAAACATTTGTTAAATTTTAGTAACGCATTTTTAATGGAAAAAACGTTTAGCATTTTCATTTACATGTTTGCACACCAAAGTCAAAGGGTTTTGAGAGATTTGGGGAATGTGGGACTTGAGAACTTAAAAATGACAGGATTTATTATCTCTGACTGGAGTGAACAGTTCTCATGCTGAAAACAGCCATGTTCAGTTGCAAATTACAATAAATTCACAATAATCCATTTGGTTGTGAGCCTGACCACTCTAAAAATAATATTTAATATTAATAATCTATTTCAAATATTACCTACTAGTTTGTTGAGAGACAATAGGTTAGTGTTTTTAACCACTCCACTCATTTTAACTAAATAAATAAATAAATAAATAAATAAATAAATAAACAAACAAACAAACTACTTAGAGCTTTGGATCTTTGTGTGACTCCCTGTTGACTCATCCAACTGGGACCTTAGTCTATGCATTTTAGAAAGCCAACATACCCACACTCTTAGCTTGAAAAAAATCTTTATGCCACATTTATTCTGACACACTGTTACAGCGACTCATAGTTTTTAGCTTTTTTTTTTTTTTTTTAGTTTTTAAGAACTTTTTTTTAACAAGGTACCAAGCTGACTGGAGGTGCATTGTTCAGATACAGACACTGAGGAGATTATGGTAGAACAGAGAGATCTGTGCACGCTAGCAGAGGTGAACGAAATTACAGGATAGTTTGCAGGATGGTAAGTGGAGGGGAAGAGGAGAAAGAGGAGGAATGAGGAGGAGTATTAACCCAGGCTACAACATTAGAGCAGGAGGAGGCCAGGCAGGGAGAGAGGGACAGAGAGGACAACCCGACTCATCAAAAAAGAGCCAGGCGTCACAGGCCAAGGTGCAGGGGAGGAAAAGGGGAGAGGAAGACCTGTGGAAAAAACAGAGGAAGACAACAGGAGGAGAACAGTAGAAACAGCATGGTCCTCTACAGGTCCTCCTCAACACCTCCCACTGAACTGTACAGCAGTTTACTGGCAAAGCTCAGCACTTATTGGTGAGCTTCTTTGAATTTGTCTAATTTTAGTTCATTTATTCTGCTCTTATTTATATGATCTATGGTATTTATGCATTTTCTGATACTGCCAGCAGAGGGTGGTGGGAGGAACACTGACATGTCCTGACTTTCAAGGTGAGAGTTATTCAAAAAATAACAGTAAAAAATGTAAAAAAAAAAACAAAAAAACAGACATGTTAATAGGAAGGAAACACACAACTATTCTGGGAGGATGGAGGGGTGTCAGAGATATAGTGCTGAAAAGCAGGTGTACTTTTTTAATGACAGAAAAAATTATCTTCACAATGTGCACGCTATTCAGTCATGACTAAGTCATATTAAGTCACGCTATTAATTCATGATTAAGTGGTGGTGTACATAATATGAAAGGCTTATATATTTATTGGCATTTCAAGACAAACTTGTAGTATTTCAAATACGTACATTCTAACTTATTCTTGTACATATGTAAGAAAAGAATCTGCACTAACAAAAGAAATTAACATTTCGTAGTACCACAATATTTATACGTCCATATAATTGGATATCAATCAAATATACAGTATAATTTATTATAATTACAATCACAGCCACAGATCAGCCAGTCTAAGCCACTGGACCCAGCATGTTCCTGCTCATTTCACAAGCAACTTCATTTTTAAGGAAATAATAGTTCAAAATGCATAAATTTATCTAGAAATATTTTTTTCTCTCTCAGTACATGCTATGAAAGATTAGATAGATTTGACCAGAGCAGAAACATGCTGGGTGTTGACCTTCACCCAATCCCCCAGAGAGCACTCTGTTATTGTCTTCTTATGAGAACAATAACATTCTACTATTCAAACATGGTCTTACCCGATTTCCTTTTAATCCTGGTGGTCCTACTAAACCCTAAAAAGTTATGGAGAAAATTATTAGATGAAAGGTGAAGTGTACATGTTTATCTGAGTATGTAGTCTTCTTTGTTAGAAATAAACATGGGCTAATTTCTAACTTTCTGTCTTGTGCCAGTATTTACAACAGACACAAGGTGCTCCAACAAACAACTAAAGGTTCAGAAGTTCAGAACAGGCTCTGACAGAGGAGATTACTTACAGGGATCCCTTGGGGACCTGTCGGTCCCGGAACTCCCATATCTCCCTTCTCCCCCTGTGTGAAATGAGAAGAAACCATTTAAAAATTATTCAAATAATATAATAAAAACAAATTAGCTGTACTTGCATTTGATAGGAAAAATACTATGTTTTTGGTTTGTATATTGAGCATAATACACATGAAAGCTATTTCTATCGTTCAGAAATATATTTCTAATACAATTATCATCAAAGAGCAGAAATTGTCTTCACCCGTTCTCCTTTTGGTCCTGCAGGTCCAGGGATGCCAGCTGGTCCTATTAGACCCTTTGAACATAAAGACGGTAAATAAGTCACGGCCTTTACCAGATCTTAGGGAGGGCTTTCGTTTCCAGGGTCAATAATGGAAGGAAGTAGATCACCAGTAGATTAACAAGCCTCTTAGAGCTGCTTATAATGGAAAGAAGTAGATCACCAGTAGATTAACAAGCCTCTTAGAGCTGCTTTTGAGCTTTTCTTGAAGATGCTCACATCTTTTTCATTAATGAACACATTTTTCTTCCCCTTGATGGTGATTATATTAATGGTGTAAGGAAACGAGGACACCTAATTGTGGAATAACTAAGACTCTACCGCTTGTTGATCTACTGGTTAAACAGGCATAAGAAAATAACAAATCCATTTTCAACTGTGATTCCTCGACTCAACAAAGGGGCAGATAGGCATTTTGCTTTCCTGCAGTCTTCTCAGCCATGTGCTGGATATGCCAAACTGGAACCCAAGTACATGCAGCCACATCCCAGCATGCTCTCCTGGTTTGACATGACATGGTCAAAGCTTTTCCGTTTAAAAGAATACAGCTCTTTTGCACATGGTTATCAGAGGTCAGGAATGTTTAAAGACCTAACATGGTGGGCTGAAGGGGCATGAAAGTTCAGGGCCGGGATGGTTCATCTTGCTCCATAACCATCTGTGTGTTTTGTTTGTCAGCCTTTACCCATGCACCCAATACATCAGCTACGTGCTGACGTGTTGGGAAATAAATATAGTGGCCAGTTGTGGAAACAGGAGATCACAGTTAAACAGGCTTAAGGCAACTTCATGTTATATCCATTCTCATGCCAGTGCAGCCTCACCGAAGGTCTAAACAAAGATCTTGACCAGCAAACGGCTCAGGACAGACACGGACAAGCAGGCAAGCAGACAAACAGATATGCGCGCGGAGAGACAGTGGCAGGCAGGCTGTAGAGGCCGAAAGAGTTGGAGGAAAGACGAGAGATTAGAAGGGTGAGGGGAAGGATCTCACGCCACTCACCACTGGACCAGGCTTGCCGTCTAAACCATGAGCCCCCTGGACAGTGTGTAAACAGTTAGAGAGGAGAGATGGAGATGATGGGGAGGAGTAGGGGAGGAGTGTGGGGAGAGGAAGGGGGTGAGTGAAGCAGTGACTTGTGTAACATAAAAACCAAACTAGTTTTGATGGAAGGCTGATAGTCTGGATGATGATGTGAGAGACAGACAGTAACTCCTTTCAAATTTCCACGTCTGCACTGGTTCCATTCTAAATTGTTGTCTGATTTTGTGTTCTGCTGCATTTGTTTGGAATACTACTGCAAGCTATTTTTTTAAAAGCACTGCAGTTGTTGGCAAAAAGACAAGCCAAGAGTTGTACACAACTCCAAAAACACGAAACCAGCTGTTTTATTTAAGTTTTCTTTCATTCAGTATGTTTTCTTTCCAGATGTTTCCATGTTTGGTCATTTTTAGTGGCACACAAGGTTAACTGTCAAAGGAGTTACTGTGCCATTGATGGTGTGACTAGAACAGGTTTATCAATGACTTTAACACCAAAAAATACACCAAAAGTTAGGAAAAGACCCCTCAGATGAACACAATGAATGTAATATAATGCATGCTATTTCATACATGAAAAAATAATATTTATGCATGAGATGGTAATACACTTATTTATTTATGCATGAGATGGTAATACACTTATGAGCTACGTAATTGTCTTGGCCTACACAATATTTTACACTAAGTTGCCCAAGTAAGTCCATTTCGCTGATAAACATATAATCAAGATCAATGTACTGGTACTCATCCAGTGTGATTTAGAGATATAAGGGAATTAGAAACATAAGTGGATGCATCTATGCTGTTTCTGGGTACATACAAAGCCTTACTCGTTGCAAGAACTCTCATAGCTTACTGTAAAAGAACATAAGTTCTTAATTTGAAAGTATTCTTATTAGGATTTTCCTCCAGTATTTCCTGTAGGAATTCCTTTGCAAATGATAAGTAAATAACAATAAAACAATTAAACAATAAAACAACAACAAAACACTAACAGAAAACACAATCTTCCCTGTGTGTAAAAGCAGTAGTAAAAAGGATGGTAAAGTAAAAAGGATGGTAATGGTGCTAAATTCTGAGAGGGCATAAAAGCTGGGAGCCAGGGCTAGGAGTTATTGTGAAGAAATTTTTGAGACAATGACTCACTTACAATTCATTATCCAAATCAGTACGTAGCTATTTTACAGAATAGAACAGAATTTTGATTCATATATTTAATTTATTCCATCATAAATGTAAGCCCACAATGTACACACACACTAGTTTTAGTAAACAAATTCTGTTTAGAATATTTATTCATGTATTCATATTCATCTATAGATCTGTATCAGAAGTTATTACTCAGACACTCATTGTTCCATGCAACTTAACACCACTGCAACCAATAAGCCATTAGCGAATGAAGCCCAGTTTCAACAACACAGAAAGCAGTAGCATATTAGTCATACCAGAATGGTTTTAAACAAAATCCTAGATTTCCTGATTTCCCCCTTGCTCAGTAATAAAAGTAATGTAACAACTTTAATATAACTAGATTTTCTCCATATGTCTTTTGACAATATATATATAATTGCAATGATACACTGGACTACAGTAAAATCTATAGTCCAGGTGTGTACTTACGGGGAGTCCAAGGTGGCCCCTGTCTCCTTTCTCTCCTTTCTGTCCAGACGCTCCCTTCTCCCCCCTCAGACCCACCCCTGACTCTCCCTGACAGAGAGGAGCAGATGATTCATTACTTTAATTACTTCAGCTATGTTTGTTGTCTAGGTAAAACCACTTAATGACCGAAGACACTGTACTGAGTGTCTCTTGACTCTTCAAGTACAGTGAAGTACAGTGAAGTGTCTAATGACTCTTTGTTGTACTGAAGAGAAATGCTCACCTTTGGCCCTGGCAAGCCTGGAGATCCCTGAAAAACACATGACAAGTGCAAGCTTGAAGTCTGTCTTTAAGTGCAACAGAATTGTCTTAAGAAAACTAATATAAATTACAAGAACATACATGAAAACCATACAGGTAAGATATAAATCATGTGAATTGTTATTAACGAAAAAGAAAATGAAAAACAGCATTTCAATGTAAATCTAAGGTTCGAAGTAAAGCTCTTTATAGATAGAGGTTCTCCAGGATATGAACAAATCTTACAATTACACTCACACAAAATACTCTGTTGATTCCAGAAAGAGGCAGACAAAAGGGAGCTGGAATAATATAGCTATATAAGGTCTTTAGGTCTTTTCCCTGTCTGCGATTCATTTTCTTTGGCCCATGGCTTAAATATTTTCATTGCTGGATGGTTTTGGATATTCTCATTTACATTGTCGAACTGACTGCAGTGATGGGTCTGTCAATGTAATGGCTAAATGGCAACAGTATCAATGGCTGTGGGATTACTGACAAGATAAATACTCAAATATAGTACTTTCTTCTGAAACATATTCTTTAAACATCTGCAGAATAGATTATGTACAGAAGTATATAGAGTATATTGGCTCACCATTGGCCCAACAGGCCCAGCAGGCCCAGTAGGTCCTGGAGGCCCATAGTTCTAAGATAAAATGAGGAGGAAAAGTAGCATTATTAAGACAATCTCCATGTTTAAAATACCATTTACATTATATTTGCAACACACACACACACACACACACACACAAGGAAACATTTACCAGTTCTGCCTTTTCACCCTTCTCCCCAGGTTCACCTTTCTGACCCTGAAGAAATAGTTATATATATATAAAAAAAAAGAAAATGTCAACCCACTGCATTAATTTATCATGATATAATGGAATTGCCTCATTATGCACCCAGGTGTCATCTGATGCCTGTGCATCAATGACAGTCTTCTTTCTGGGCACCACTGCGTACCATTAAGCCTGGTAATCCAGTGGGGCCCAAAGGCCCTGCAGCCCCCTGTTCACCAGTAGGGCCATCTAAACCCTACAGAATGGGGAAGGAATGAGGAGGTAGAAGTTATGTGTGGCCAGGAAGGCCTCATTTTTGAGGGAACTGTTTGACACTCCTGGTAAACTCTGAAATGAAGTGCAATCTTCATTCAATTCTTAATAATATAATCTTGAAATTCTTGAACTGATGGACACAATGCTGCCCACACACCATAATGTCTCAATCACAGGACACAGGAGTCCAACAGCTATTGAGATAAAAATGTTAATTGTCAAAGTACTGAGGACTTAGCAGTGGTGACCATGTAATGTTAGAGATTCATAAACTTACAGGTGATCCTGAGGGACCCATGTCTCCTTTATCTCCTTTGGGTCCAGGAAAGCCAATGACTCCCCCCTCCCCTCGTGGTCCTTCAGGCCCTGAAGGGCCAATGGGTCCCGGCTCTCCAGGCTTCCCCCGGGGACCCTGAAATATATCGTTTGCCAGTGTCAGTAACCTGCTTCAATAAAATACTATCACCAACAAACAAGTCCAAGAATCATGGTCAGTTTCAAATTTGAATGTAGCATCAGGTACACATTCGTACCTTCTCCCCATCAAGACCAGGAGGCCCAGGAAGACCAACTTCACCCTGAACATGGAAATAGATCCAAGAAAATGTAAATGAGGTGTTAAGAAATAACGAGGAACGTCACTGCACTTAATCATCAGTACGTGAGATGCAAAACTATAGTGAGAATAAAGGTCCATTACCTTGGTGCCAGGCAACCCAGGGGGGCCAGGAGGGCCAGGTAATCCAGGTGGGCCCTGCAAACACACAAGAATTGTTGTCACAATAAATGTTAAAATGTTTTACCACTGTCATACTACATATACCTCCAGTCCTTTAATGCAGTGAATGCTTACCATTAGATGTACATTACGAATATCCTAAAAAATACAACAACAAAAAAAGAAACCTTATTAAAGAAATTTTATTAAATCCAAATCAAAGAGAAACTAAAAGCACTTTATTTGAATTTTTTAATGACTGTAGGTATTAATTAGAAGGATGACATACATTCTCATTGTTGTTCATTAACGTTTTTCCAGGTTCTCCGGTTGGGCCTGGAAGACCCTGATAAACAAAAATGAAAAACATATCAAGAACTTTAGTACAGCACATGACAAATGACTTAATATTTTAAAAGGTTTGAGTTTTAACTCACTCTTGGTCCTGATGGGCCCTCCAGTCCTGTCTCACCCTGTAGACAGAAACAGGGAAAATTTGATACAGTATATTTACCAAATAAACAGAAACAAATATATTCTATCATGCTTAGCACTGGAGTGGTCTTCAGTGGTAGAAATAAGAAGGTGCTAACCTTAATACCTTGATCGCCTTTATGACCCTTGGAAAAAACAACAAATCAAGGGGTTTTTCTTTACAGGTTTTTTGTTATATTGCACTTATATAGGAGTAAGGTGATTAAAAAGCTGGAAAAAAGCATTACACTCTGGCAAGAATTTTACAAAATATACATATGTAAAAATTCTGTATATGTATGTAAATATTTTGGAAAGAGAAAAAAGCACAAAGATATATGCAGATAAAGTACAAAAGAGAAGAAGGGTAGAGAAATGTACATAACACACTGTTCATTCCCGGGTCTGGTGTAACATGCACTCGTCATTCATAATGTGTATGTACCCTAAGTGTATGTATATGGGGCAGTGAAGAAAGAAGGAACTAACTAAGACACCATACATAGACTCAGAACCCATCCTTCACACATACTGGAGCTTTACCTTGGGTCCAGAAGGTCCAGGAAGCCCTGGTGCGCCTGGTTCCCCTTTGATAGTGACTCCTGAAGAACTAGGCTCCCCCTTTTCACCCTGTCAGAAGGTAAAAGATAATCAGTTTACTTTCAGACAATCATCAATCAGTTCAGCATCGATATCACTTCTAAATAGTCATCATCATTAGGGACATTATAAGGCATAGTGCTTTGTATTACAAATGCTAATTAGCTAAAACACAGACTTTGCTGTCACCATCACACTGTCCCTAATTAGCCACAAAATGCAAGAACAAAACATGTACACAAAGCATTGAATGAATGTTAAATTCACACCAAACTCAAAATGAGTGAGAACTCCTTATTCACAACTGTTTAACTTCAGCAACAAGTGACAAAGATGCAATTTCAAAAGATTACTGAGCAAACTATGGAACAAGTTCTCTTAGCAATGTTAAAGGGAATTCACATTATTCAAACTGTCAAACAATGGTCAAGCAAAGTCCAGTAAATAAAAAGTAATACAGAATTACACAAAACATGAAAGTAATTTTCACCAAATCCTCATGCCAGTTTCATGCCCATTCTATGCCTACCTTGTAACCCCGTTTCCCGGGAATACCGGGAATACCGGCCTGACCCTTTACAGGCACAAAAAAAATAGTAGGATTTGTGTCTGAATGTCATTCAGTTGTGGTTAAACCATCTATTCCGTCTGCAATTCTTTACTAGGCCTTTACCTTTCGTCCAGCAGCCCCTGGAAAACCAAGCTCTCCCTGAAGTGAGTGATCAACAAGGTCAAAGATGGAAAAGAGGAAGAGAGAGACGTTGAGGGGGAAAAACAAGCGAAAAAACAAGCCAACGCTTCATTCCTGGCCTCTAAAACTCAACAAACACATCACGTAACACTCCACAGATGCAGACCTCGCCTCATTTCAACAACGGAGCTTGGTTTGTAGAAAGATAATTTTTTGTAATCATGGCCACTCTATTTTTTCACTCACACAGGGTCAGCACAAATCATATAGATCAATACAAACATTGTTGACATTAACAGTAAACCCCTGGTACCATCAGATGCAATTATTTCTATCACAGTAATTAGACAACATGCTTTGTTGTCAATATTTAGATCAGCTTGCCAGGCTGTTCATGCTACAGGCACGCACATAGCTGATCACTGTCAACGCTACAATGAGAGTATAGCTTTGTTATTCATAGTAAAGGACACACGATAGTTATTTGTTTCATGTCTGTGTTGGTTAATGAGGAGAACACCAGACCAGTGATCTGCGGACACAGCTGAGACTGCACACATCTGAAGCACTTGCAGTTAAACACTGCTACTCTTCCACAGGTCCTCATACTCCACCAGACGACAAAGTTTCAAATACAAAAGGAGGAGAAGCAGTTCTCCCTTCTCCCATGTGCAGTCAGATTGATGCCAGTTGTAAGGGCATTCAGATCTTGCAGGTCCATTTCAACAAAAGCCTGCTCTCTCTCAGACAGCATACAGTGGGAGTAAGGGGGTTGCAAATAAGATGCTGGAACAACATGTTTTCTGCTTTAAGTTGGAACAAATGATCACTTGTGGCAAAAAAGAAACAACAAAGCCTTTGATGAAACAGGATTGTAGCTATAGGCAGGATTCCTAGGAATCCAAAAGCCTCCCTCCAAAGCACACACACTTCATTCAGAGTTGGGCAGACAGCAGGTGCCTTGCAGCAGTTAAGAGGACGGTGATGGCATGACGACTCCAATGGGTCTGGGCAGGAGACAGGTGGCAGAGCCCGGCTTGGCACGATCCTCTGCTCTCTGCCCACACGCACTGCCCTCTCCATGTACATTCCAACTCTGTGAGACTCTGACAGGTGCAATGGTAAGAGCCTTGGAAAAACTCATGCTTCGCTGTGACCAACATGGAGAGGGAGCATGTGGGCGTCTGACATGCTCTAATTCTCCCAGGCACCCCAGAAGGGCTGCAAGCTGCAAACATGGCAATGTCATGATCAGATGACACAGGGACCACCATCCTGCCCTGGGCCGGGGCAGGCCAGCTTGGGGTGGGGCAGGGAAGGGGCAGGGATGTGTTCACGGCTGCCTGTCAGATGAAAGACTGTGGCTCCGTGTTGGTGAAATATGGTGGGAGTGATACAGTAATTGCTCCTTTGACACAGAGATTTCACATCTCCAAAGCACTTGGCAGGGAGAGGAAGTCTCTTTGATCCTCCTTTGCCATTGAACTGGCACCATTCTCTTGGGCTTCTCCATCTTCATCATCTCCTCATCCCCTGTAGACATCTATTTTAGATCATCAGACACTCTTGAGTTCTTACTGAAACTGCAGCACACACGCTAACACATGCTGTAGGTGATTCATCAGAGTTGGAGATTCACACATCCATCTGGAGTGACATCTTTGGGTTACAGAGGAACTGTGGAGGGTCAAGAAAGTGGTCATTGACCATTCCAGAAGAAAACAGCTCTATTCTCTGCTCATATAGACAGCATGACAAACAGGATAATTGTCTGTCAAGGTACACATTGCAGTGAGTGAGTTGTTTTGAAAAGAAATATACATATCATCCATATTCAGAAAGTGTAACAAAAGGACTTGGAGGATGGAATATATTTGTCATCTGTCATCTGTTTTTCTGAGAATTCTGGAAAAGGCTGGTCCAGAAATACAGAATGAGACAGGAAGAGGCCAATAGATTCATTTTTCTTTGAGGAGTTGCCCTTGGACACTCAGACCTCCACATACTGCTCTCCTACAGAGGGCCATAGCACTGCACCCTCCCTTCTGCTCAAGTCACAGGCTTATTCTGAGAGGCTGTACTGGAAGAAAGTGCCTAAACATATTTCCTGTGTGTATGTGTATGTATGTGTGTGTGTGGGGGGGGGGGTGTGCGTGTGTGAGCATTTTGTGCGCATTTGTGTGAAAACAGACATTCTGCAAGTGTGCTTCCCCTTATGTTGAGGTCAGTGGTGGGGTGTAGACAGATACAATAAATTTAGAATCTAGAGCAAGAGAGACTCAGGGTGTGATGATGTTAGCATCCTCTTTCTATCTTCCTCTGAGTCTGGCCAGTCTAATGATTGCAGTGATGACAGTGTGTCTATATTACAGGGTTTAGCTTGAGTGCTTTTCCTTCTCCACACTCTGGTGAGTTTAATGAGGAAAACAGAGACACAAACACACACATTACTGCCACGTGCCAAGGCCCCAGCTTGGCCTGGTAACTGGCCTACCAAGATGGAGTGGAAAGCAGTGTTTCAAAGGGGGCAGAAGGTTGGAAAATAAGTGATCATGAGTCTTCGAGGTACAACGAAACAGGAGAGACCTCAGAAGATCAGCATCAGGAGGGTAGAGAGCTCTGCACTCAGCCTCTGCTTATTCCCAGCCTCTGCTGCTGGCAGTGAGCATAGCACATGCTTCTCCCATGAAACATATTTGCTTTACCAAGGCTTTATGGTCGAGCTCCAGGCACAGTTTGACAGTTCTCACACAACTGGCAATATCTGCATCCTGTCTGGCAATATCTGTTTCCTGTCTATTCAAGATTGATGCATATTTTTCCATATTTGTATTAAATAAGTTCTTATTATAATAATGAATGTAATTATTATCAGCTTCATGGTACTGTATTCATGCTATTCATGCAATTTCATTTAACTTTATGAGCAAACTTCACACCATGCCACAGTGATTACACAAACTTCTCAGTCAGGATACCTTCTCGCCCTTCTCTCCTGCAAACCCAATCTTTCCAGCCTCTCCCTAAACAAGATGCATATGGAGATATCTTCAGTGAACAAAAGACGCACATATACATAGGCATGAACGTGTGCTCAGACACAAACGCACACACAAAACAACAGCAAAGGAGTGCAGGAGAGAATGAGATATGTAATCTGATAGAGGACAGCAGAGAGTCATGAGTGAGCATCACACATTCTGAAGCCATAGACCATGTACTATAAATTAGAGAAGAAACCCGCCTCAAAGAAGCGTGGGCTTCTTGATCTAACCATCAGGGCCTTACGGGTGGTCTAGAGAGCCTGAGAGCCTGAGATATGTGTGTGTCTCTGTATGTGTGTGTGTTTTTGTGTGTGTTTCAGTGTGTGTGGGAGGAGGTGGGTGTGATGCAGAGCTGAGCGGAAATGAAAATTCCTTCAAACACCTCGAACTGGGAATAGGAGAGCTCCAGGGGCCACAGACTACCCTGCTATCGTCTGCATTGCTGATACTTGGTGTTTGGTTGCAGGCTGACAGACTGGATCCCTGCATCCCTGACACACAGTGATTAGGAGCCCAGGGTTTATTTAGCACATCACCCCCTGCCCTTGTCTGCTTCTAGCTGCCCCAGGCTGAGGATGCTCTAGTACTGCTGTCTCCAGAAGACAACACTCAGCACTCACTGGGTAGACAAGCAGAATCATTGCTGGCCTCTGGTGCCTATTTGTGTGTCAGCAGGTGTAAACTCAATGTGTCACCCACTCACATTTACTGACTTAAAATATTCCCAGTGAGAAACAATCGAATGACAGCTATATATGTAACCACTCCTGCAGATGCACTAAAGCTACTTCACTTTTCTTTATGTACATAAACCTGCAGCGGCATAAAGGTGAATGGCATATTGAGGTTAAAATGAATAGTCCAAAGATGCCAAACCACCTGCTCCTATTTATGGACCACTGTTTATTGTTTGCCATAAATTGTGGCCCAAGTCTTTAGATTCTGCTGTTCGTGGAGCGCAACCAGCCTAATGATCTTCAGCACTTGGAAAGTTGCCATGCAGGCAGCTAGCAAGTCCAGAAGCAAACACATGTCCTTACCTTCAGTCCTGTATCTCCTTTGGATCCCTAAAGAAACAGAGGGAAGCAGAGGTGGCAGTTATCATGACATCAAGTGCTTTTGAAGTCCATTAACAGGCCCAAACACCTGGATGAGCCCAGATCTAACTGATCTAAAATTGATTTACATCATTTAAAATGCCTACACAAAAAAAGAAAGCCAGCAAAACATTAAAGTCTGTGTACCACATTACCCAGTGCAAAAAAAAAAACCCATGACATTTCCTCTTCGGTGGAACGATTACATGTAGTACTATGTTAATTTCTTTGCTCGACTTGGCAGTGTTTGGTAGATATGAAACCATCCAGGGATAAGACAGATAGGATATTATTAGATGTAAATGCTCTAGGGAGCAATGGTGTGTCCTGTATCACTGATTAACAGCCCTCGTAAAGCACTGGATCACAGCTGTTTTCTCAAATTTTAGACTTTGAATCGTGAAGCCAGAGGCACAACTCAAGGGACATGCCTGCACTAAAGCTTGTCTGAGTGAGCACATGGGATCTCCGAGGAGACAATCCAAGTTTCATGAGAACCTGCATCACATTCAGTCTACCTTACAAAAGACATATTGTTTCTTTAGAGGTAAAAGCCAGTCTAAAAAGAAACCAACTTGTGTTAAGAACAACCTTTTATTCCAGCCACCAGGTGGCGCAATTTATGTGCAAATTGTTCATTTAAGCTCAGAATGTGCAGGGAATGCTTATGCTCCACCTGGGTTGGGTTTTAGGTATAAACATTTGGATATAAACGTAATTCATTAATCAGTGACTTAAAAGAATTTCCCCCAAATATGCTCTGCCCCATATCAGTAGTTACTCCTAATCTGGATTGATATTTTATCTGGATACGTGCATGGGAAAGTATCTGCAATATCTATGGAAGAAAACTGAACTTTACAGTGCCAGAGAATGAAAGAATGGAGCAATACGTTGTTCCAGGGTTCAAGCATGAAAAAATCCAATATAAAAGTTTAAGGTATGACCAGAACTGAGGTGAGGCATGTGTGTTAGTGTAGGGCTGTTTGGGATTGTTTTTCTTCAAATGTGTATGAAATCATGAAACTCTGGGGTACAGAAAATAACAAAGGGTAGGAAGGAAATTTGAAGACAGTTATTGTGGAAAAGTCATGCAATCTCATATGCGTAAAAGCATTAGCAACCTGCCAACTATACTCAGGACCACATGGGTGTGGGATTGTGGGAGAATCTCTGAAGTTTTTGGAAGAGAGTGAGTGAAATGATCCTGATGAGATTTCAAGAAAAAGGGGGTGCGATGTTAATTTCTCGCTGGAAACCTCTCTTTATCGCTCTATATCGCTGTCTCCATATCTTTTCACGTCTGTGTGATGTGGACTTTATTAGAGAAGTTAGTGGACACGGAATGGTCATAGCTTGTTCAACTGAGAAAGAATCAGTGATTATTACCTTGGGACCTTCAAGTCCAGTTAGGCCTTGCTCACCACGATCACCCTGAGAAGAAAAAGAGCAAACACAACCAGTGAGTCATTTTACGGGGCAGAGCAGGTCAATCAGTGAGATTTACAAAGAGAGAAAAAATGAGACAAAATGGAAACACAGTGAGAGAAGAGAAAGAAAGCAGGTGGTTGAACAGGCTGCAGACGATCCACATACTTTCTAATCCTCTAATATATCTGCCATACATCTTAATTACAGTGAGAAGCCAAGCTCCCATCTCCAGGTTGTAACTCCTCAGCTGAAATCAACAACTGATCATTCACACCTTCATTACAATATTCTTCTGCGTAGTGTATTTCACTCAAGCTTCTGTATTGCATGCCTGGGTAAAATAACTCTTTAACATGGCCTGCCTTATACCTAGAGTTTTGCCAAAGACAGATATATTCATATCTGAAGTTTAGATATACAGACAGATATATACAGACAGATATAATCATATCTGTCTGTTTTCCATATTTTCTGATAACAGTCAGGATTTTTCTGACCATCAAAGTACAAATTTGATGTTTTCTTAATGGACAAACCCACCTTTTGTCCTGGTACGCCTGGTTCACCCTGTAATAAAAATGAAAACAAAAATAATAATAGTAATCATAATAATGTAATAAAACACATGTAATTTTAACATCAAGCAACCTTTAAACTGATTTGTGATCACATTATAAAATGCTTTTATTGAGTGGTGCTTTTGTCCAGTTTGGATAGCCTGGGGTCATTTTCCAGTGATAGCCACTCCTATCTTGCTATGGCCGTTTGCTGGGAGGTAGTAAACTGGATATCCACAGAGGTGCTGAGCAGGCTTCTAGCTGATGCTTCGAAGACAGCAGCCACACTGCATTTACACAGAGCAGGGAGGGCTGCATAGCTAGCCCCGCCCACCTTGATGCACTACAATTAAAATTCCACACTCTAAATAATCCATGGCAATTAATGCATCAGGGGAGATGGAGAGTTATCCAGTGGGATCACAGAACAGCGCAATATAGCGTATCCACCCCTTCTGCACCGCTGGCGGGAAACCCTGTTGCCGCACCCTGTTTCTGGTGGACCTCGCCTGAACCCTGCGCATGGTTACCGCACATCTGCTGCCATTAACACAGCTGTAGGGAAGCTCAGCAGAGCTAAAGTTAGGACTGTACTGTAGTGGTACTGCAATATGTTGCAATATACAGTCGAGCACTTTGGCAAATCACAGAACTGTTTACTGCTGGGGGAAGCCTAACCAACCTTCAAACAAACCAACCTAAAGGAGTGTTTTATGTGAAGTAGCAGAACCAAAGCACTGACAGTAAACAAACATGTATAGTCTTAAAATGTCTAGTTCTATGATAAAAAATATTAAGAGTTCATCATGACATAAATACCCAAAAAACATTATAACCTCAGAATAGAGCAATATAACACTCTTACCTTCATGCCTGACATCATCTACAAAAACAAAACCAAGAAAATCATATTAATGCCATTTTAAATCATTAACGTGTAGTAATTAACTATGATTTAGGGATAAAGAACTAGCCACCAACAATTTTATAAAGGTTTGTGTACTGTAAACTATACTGTGTTAGGAAGAGAGTGATAGTGATGCTATCACTCACCCACTCACCCTCAGGTCTTTTCCAGGTTTCCCAGGTTCTCCAGGTTTTCCCTTTATCACAGACAAATGACTACTGTATATTAATAATTTACAACCACCTATAAATGCATATCTAGTACCAGAGATTAATTACTTTACTAAAGTGAATGGTTAACATTAGATCTACAGTGTAATAGTAAAAGGTGGAATTGTAATTGGTATCCCAGCTGACTTACAGGTGGCCCACTAGCACCAGTTAGACCAGGGCTGCCAGGAGCCCCCGGGGGGCCAGGAGGGCCCGGAGGTCCCTGTGCTCCAGGTTCGCCCTGCTGAAAGACAGTACATTACCACCTGAGACTGTGGTTCCATTATACATGTACAACACACTCAACATCAGCAGCAGGGTCCCCTCAGTTTCAATACCATTCAGTCACTATAATAGTGCTGCAAATTGTAAAATATGTTCAGTAGATGCATTACAGAGACTGAAAGAGGAAGGACACCCAGCCAGCTGAGTTGAAGATAATATTAATATGCATGAGTTAGCTTTTAACTAGGAAAATAGCAAAGGTAACATGACATAAGGTAACATCAGCAGTTATTATTCTTCACTGAGTGAGTACCATGTTTGGAAAACAGGCTCAGCCACTGAATTTTGGCTCTAAGTACCATAACTGGGGTCCACCAAAAAACCTTCAGACTAAAAAACCTGACCATAAAGTCCTGGCCATAAAGCCTGTAGAGCAAAGCCTACATTATTCAAATTTCCTTTCATAGGGATTTTTACAGCAAGATCAATCCAATCTAAGTCATGTGATCTCTGTTAAAATGCCCATTGGTAATTTTACTCTGTTGACCTGGATACACCCCCCCCCAAAAAAAACAAACAAACAAACAAACAAAAAAATAGAAAGATACTAAACAAAATGAAACTAAGAAAAGCTTCCAGTATTTCCATAGAAAAAGCAATATGGAAGTAGGAAAGAAGGGTTGGGACATCTGAGAGAAAAAGCAACTGTTTAAAAATGCAAATTATGCTGTATTAATTATTATAATTATTAATTCTTCTAGAGTAGATTTGTCATTGAAGATTAGATAATTGCAATGAAATACTTAAAGCATTAAACACTATAGTTAAAGACTTATTTGTTTCCTTATACCATAAAGAATAATTCAAAATATGGCCAAAATGTGTACCAACTTGAACACCAACTTAAGTAATTATTGGTGAAAGTAAAATAAATTAAAAAAAAAATACAAAGACTGTTTTGCACTGCCTGTGTGCAGTAGCTCAGTTTAAGTTAATTAAATCCGGAACACATCCATCAACCTGAGAACTGGATTGTATCCATTTATTTCTTGACAGGACTTGTCTAGACTTGATTTATTATCCCAGGTGCTGATCCATTAAACAAATATTCCAGTATTCCTATCCCTATCTGAGTGGAGGCAGAAACCAACTCAGAAACCCCAGCCTGTTAGTGGTGGAGTGACTCCCACCGTTCCTTTAGTAAGTGGCGCTCCACAGTGTGGACTGCTGTCTCCAAACATGGTGTCCTAATTTGGCACTCACACACACACACACAGCACACCTGTAGAAACAAGATGGAGGATGGATGCCAGCATGGTCGGCCTGTGCCAGAGCTGTGTGCTGGAGTAGGCCAGAGGAGGCCCAGTGCACACAGAGGCTTTGGGAGAGTGTGACAGGTGCCTAGAGAACTCCTCTGGAGAGTCGTCGATCTGCTGCCAAATATGCTTTCTGTCTCATTCCTATGTTATCTTCAGGCTGACATTATATGGATTACAGAATAGGATTTTTTTTTTTTACTAATGTTTGCTAATTCTCAAACGGCGTTCGCTGGACTCGATGGGTTTATAAAAATGTCATTGAGATAAAATCTTTTCCGGGAAGAGGGAAGGGGGTGTAGGGATGGAAATGGATATTTAGATAGAATCATTTATCGTGTATAGTAGCTCTAAAACCTCTAAACCCTCTGTGGCCATTGTGTTTTCAGACCTTTCATCACAGAAAGCACAGGAAGAAAAACAACACTCCATATTTAGTTTTTCCAGATAACTTCCTCTCAGTGTGTGCTAATAATTTCACATTTTCTTGTCTGACATTACCATGGGGACATGTCTGAGTACAGAAGAATTGTAATTTCTAGGAATGCTTTCTTTGGCATATTGTCAGCTAAACACACAGGGGCTGAAAGAAAAAGACAAAGGGTTTCATCCTCTGCTTGCAGCTGTAAATGCCCAAGTGCGAAATCATGACTGTGGTTGTGAAACTGTGAGCCTTTTCTAAAATTTCGGATAAATCAGATTTATTTGACTGCATCCGGAACAACCCAATAAAGGTGTGGGACAGTTCCATTCCATTTCTAGCATTCCCAGTGCTGAGTGAGAAGGTTAGCAAACACGGTTGGGCCAGGAAGGGTTGTTAATGGGCTGGGCTTGGCTGGCAGTTGGTCGACAGCAGTTGGCATCCTCGAGAAGGGGAAGGAGGGTGGCAGAGAGAGATGTACCTTGAGGCGCTTTAGAATTAGAGGGCTTATTGAGGGCATGTTGCGCACGGTGATGGGCAACATCTGCTGAGGTCACAAAGCACAGGTGGGCCGCCGTGCAAAAAAATCACGAGGGCGAGAAAGTTCCAGGCCATAGGAGGGAAACGGTGTGGCATGAGGAGAGGGGAGGAGGGAAAAAAACAGAAACACCAGTGAAAAAAGAGAGTGTACTGCAGGCAAACAGCAAGGCAGGGGGAGAGACAGAGAGAGAGGTGGTGGTAAGGAGAGAAAGAGCATAAGAGGAACGGAGACTGACACACAGGGCCCTGCGGTCTGAGTCAGAGTGGAGAGATAAATATTTTAAAAAGGAAACCAAATGGTATGTAGAATTCATGCCTGTGGGGCAGATATAGAAATAATGGTGGTAACTATGGGTTAAAAGTAAACTGGTATTGGGCATCTCCACCCATTATCTCCACAGTGCCTCGAGCACAGGGTCCTGTGGCAGTGCTGTGTAGATCAGGCTGGCTTCAGTCTTGCCACAAAGAGAGTTCAGCAACAGACTTACTGTGGCCTGCCCTCCAGCACAGGGTTGGACAATGCGCCGTTTCTGTTGAGATCACCAGCATTATGAAGTACAGATCGAAGTATAGAAAGTCACTGGACGATTCCCATTGTATATTAGTGCGCTTAAGACTGAATACAGCGTGCCTTCTTTCTGCTAAGTGTTTGTATTTCATGTCTTAATAGGCAATAGTAACATTCTGAATAATTGCAGTGAAACATGTATTTAGAAATAAATGTTGTTATTCAAATCATGGCCAATTTCAGGCAATTTAGGGGGAAAATGGAAAATGCAAACTAAGAAAGTCGGCAAAACTGTTCTCAGGTTGACCCTTACCATAATAATGCTTTTTTTTTCAATAATTACAAAAATGCTTCAAGGTGTGCCACGATATAACTGCACAAACTTAAAACTAAATTTAATTAAAAAACCAAGAGATTGTATATTGTATGCTATAGATTATCTGTGTTCAATGCATTTGATAAGTAGTTAATGATTAATGTTTTCTCTTACATAGTCCACCTTTAAGCATTTCAATATTTAAAACAGTCCCACAGAAAGACCCAATGGAGAGGATGAGAAAACACAGAGTATACAGAACACTGTCTTATTATTGCATGTAATTTAGCGGCAGGCTTTCATCAGCTTGTCTCGTGGGTTCGGTCAGAGGACAAGCCTGGCATGGCTCTCTCTTTGCAGCAGGGCTGGAACACACATTGTTATGGGGAATGTCGGACAGGGATGTCCCCACAAACCTTTAACATCAGAGCCTGACTGGAGCGTAACGCTGCCAGAGTTTTCAGTGGAGGTCCCTGCTTAAAGTGGCTCAACAAACACGCAAACACACACACACACATACAAATACACACACACATATACACACACACACACACACACACACATACACACACACACACATGTATGCACGCATATACACACATATAACAAACAAACAGACACACACATATACATACACACACACGTACACACAAGCATAGTGATTCCCTTCTCTATTTCAAGAAGCAGTCCTTCCAGTCTTGCAAACAGTAACCTCTTGCATCCCTTGGCATAACTGAACACCCCCCCCCCCCAGTACCACAGACCTCCCAAAAAGAGAATTTCTGTCAGACTAATTCATTGCAAGCTGCTTAACAGAACCCATAGATGTTCTCCCTGGGGTTCTTACTTCCTGACATGTTAATATTAAACCTTAATATTGGACATTGCTTTTACTCTATTACAAATGTTATACTTTATAATTACATCATACATTTTTGCCAAACTGTAATAGTTGCTCCTATTTTACATAAACAATACTATTCAATGTCAGTTCTATATAAAGCTTTTTTGTTGCACCTTGCGTGCTATTTGTACACTGAACTGGAGTTCACAAAATGAAATAACAGCTTTTAAAAAGACTAAATTGCTGTTAAACTGGCCAAAGCCATTAGAACAATTATGCACCACCATAACAAAGCCTTTCTCTGGGCAACCGTTAAAAGAAAGCCCTATCAAATGTTTCAGTAGGCTGCTGGTATAATTATCTTGTTTTCTGCTGAATTCTGCGTTGTCCCAGAGAAAGCGCAGGTTTATGCCGAGGTCTCCAAGTCCGTGTTCTAGGCTCTCAGTCATGGATTACAGCAAATTGTCAATCTCCTGATCTTTCTTCTCTTTTCATTTAACTTTGCAGACAGATAATCATTTCATTTACATCTTTAGGGATGTACAGAAGAATGATCTGAGGTGCACAGAAGATTTGGTATAGTATACACACTATAACAGATGCTTAACAGTTCTCAGAGGTCTAAAACTCTTATGTTCTCATGCATAGCAAAGACTGTAGAGCACACAACACTAGGCAGAGGCATTTCAATGAGGAACAAGCTCACTTACCCGATGTGTATAATCACCACACACTCCCTGAACAAAACACATAAACATAATCAGTAAGACATCCTCCATACACAACCATCATTTACTGTAATAAGAGTGTATTTGGTAAACTGCATTCTTACCTTTTCCCCTTTTGGACCTGGTTCACCCTACAATGAAAATATGTGTGAACACTGCATTCAGAACTAATAAATATGCTTAAAATATGTTTATTTATGTTTCTGTAGCTCAAATCCAATGAAATGGATTTACTGAGAGAGAAGTACTTACAGGAAGTCCTTTGGGACCACGAGGACCCTGCAAAAAAGAATTCAACCAGCAGATATAATTATCGTTTTATAAGAATATTTACTTTAGGACTACATGTTATATATATATTACGCAAACCAAGACAAGATCGCAAATCCAAGACATAGAACTAAAACAATGCTCACTCCCTTGAAAACCCTCAGTGACCTTTAAAACATCCTTCACTTTGTTGGAGAGGGAAAGCGGAAAGGGTCTCACACAAAGAACATAAATACATTTTTACTTGAACTAGTCCTGGCCTGAAGTGGCCTGAAGTCATTTGTTCTGGCTGGTGGAAGTGAGCTTCTGTAAAGCCAGCTGACCACCATGGTCAGTGAGTGGCCATGTGCTCACAGATGAGCAGTAAACAGTGCTGCCAGTGCCCTTTCGTAAACAATTCTCCACATGATTACCCACATACTCTGAAACCCGGACACAAAGGACCTCTGAACATTGGAATGAAACACATGTGTCAGGCCAAAAGCCAGAAAGCTTCACATCTCCTAAGCTGCCATGACACTCACCCAAAAACACCCATGAACCTCCTTCTTAATTCACCCAAAAAAAGAAATAGCAAAGGGAGGCTGAAACACAGAAGGAACTACAAAAAAGTAAAACAAAATCGCAGATAAATGCTTGTCTGTCATCTCCAAGCTCCGCATAAATTTTATTTTTATCAGGGGCTACGTTTCATTCCAAAGCTCTCCAGGAGCTGTTCTGTGGTGGTGCTGACTTCATTAAGGTGTCACCATGACAGAACAGGAAAAAAACTTTCATTCATAGCATCTCTTTGAAGGAAATCCTTCGTTTAATCACTTTTGTGGTTGCTCTTGGTTTCCTCTTTCTGCAGCCACTTCAAAACAAAAAATGTAGTTTTGATGTATTTTATAATCAATATAT
>JAOXYF010000009.1:8135354-8173684 GCA_028565775.1 Sternarchorhynchus goeldii
TACATATTGCCCTTTAGTACCTCATCAGTGCTTTGGAAAGCAGAATTGAATAACCATGTTGGGATATAGCTGAGACAAAGTTTTAAACAAAACTGAGGGGCCTGTTAAAACTCCTTTTTGACAAACCATGTTCAGTTAAAAATGGAATAACCAGCTCCCCTTGTTGAAAGCACAGGCATTGAACAGCTATTGAGTTACTTAGCCAATAAATCAAACTACACCATTTTCCCCCCCAGAGGACTCCTGTGGTCACACTCACCGAGCTAAATAAACACTGGTGGTACAAGCCACCTCCATATCAAAATAGCTCCAAACGGCTGTACTGCTGAGTTTAATGGACTCTGACACATTTCTCTTTATGATCATGACTTTGGCATGTGATTGAAAGCCTGTCTTCATGGATTTAAAACAATAGCATTTCAGAATGCATGAAAAACACAATGGGATTTGTAGCATGTCGCCTCATTAATTCTTGTATCTACAATGCATTTGCATTTGTATTAAAGTATACAGATAGATATTTGCCCTGTAGCAAGTTCTTTTATTCTCTCTTTTTTCCACATACACAAAGAATGCTTACCGTGTCACCCTTCAGACCATTTTGACCCTGTAGAACAAAACAAACAAAAAAAACACAATTTGGTTGCTCTTATTTTCTTACTACTCATGGTGGTTCATTTCATACTACCAATATCAAAACCAATTTCATTTTCTGTCATTATTATGATAATAACATCTAATTTATTAACAATAATTGCCATAATAACTATTAGCACAATTATTCTTGTCATTACCATAATGACTAGTGTTATCAATTAGCCCCAACAATTGCAAACAAATATTTCAGGTCTTGAGTCCAAATGAATGAATCATTTTTGCAAAGATCAAGTGAAACTCACGGGTTTGCCATCCAAGCCAATAGGTCCCTGAGAGAGAGAGAGAGAGAGACAGAGAGAGAAAGAGAGAGAGAGAGAGCGTTAGCACAGGGGGACTGACTTTAATGTGAGGTTACAGAGGCAGCTGAAGACACATGGCTGTCTAGACCACTCCTCTGATATGAGGATGTTTATGAGCAAAAATGTCATTCCCTCAAGGGGTCAGGCAGACGCACAAGTCAAGTGTAAATAGAGTGGCACACTGGAACAGTGAGGCTACTGTATTCGAGTGGGGCACAGTGTGTAAGTCCAGCAGATTACTCATTATGAGGGGTTATAAACACCTAAAAGGAGTCTTTGAGCCTTGTAATTCTCTCTACAGAGGAGGCACCTGAGTATGCAGTCACTTCATATTACTTTACACAGTAATATATACAGTAGATTAATATCAATTCCATAGGCTTTGCAATCAAGGATTAACTGTCCATCTCGAGAAGCTCATCAAGTGAAGGACAAAATGTCATTAGAGTGAGTAAATTCTCAATAGGATCATTTTTGTTATGATTGCAGAAACATACCGGAAAGCCAGGAAATCCTCTTGTCCCAGGCTGTCCCTGAATGGACAGAATAAGATAAATTATATAAAACACATTCACACAGAGAGACACACAAAACAGCACACACAAGTGCACACTCTCAAGCGCACAAGTGTGCACTCACACTCACACTCACACTCACAATCACAAGTAATGAGCGATATGAACATGACGAGAAGACGTCAGTGTTTAAAAGCACAATCTGCCACTGTCTGAACAGTTTTGTGATGTGGCAATTGAGTTTGAAATATAAGAAGGACTCCTTGTTGCAACTGGAAGAACTTTGTACAGGACCGGGAGAGAAAAGTCGAAATGTTGGGTACAAAACCAAAGGGTACACTCTGAAACCCTACACTAGAGCATTACTGTAGAGTACAAAACAAAACACCACTGCACTGATCCAGTAAGTGAAATGCAAAATGGAGGTCAACAAATTAAATAAGTAAATGTCAATAATGATTAGTGTTACATTCCTCTGGACACAACACTCAGTTTGCTTTGCTGGAAAATCTTTTTACTGCCTTTGAGGCAGGAGGAAGATATTCAATATCCCAGGAAAAGAGAGGCAGTAAGCAATGAGGAAAAACAGAGGAATTACAGGGAAGAGTGGAGTGCAGCTAATGAGGGAGATTATATGTCTGGTTCTCAGGTAGTTATTGGGAACAGAGATGATTTTACCTCCCAAGGGAAACAAACACGGGGATCTGGAATAGTGAGAATTACAGTCTGGCATTTCTGAAAATCACTCTCAAATGAGTGACCGTTTCTTTACGGCGCTAATCTGTCCCATTATAAATGTATATATAATTTAATATGTATATATAATATGTGTATATGTACACCACAAGGGGCAAAGGGGCAAAAACCTAAATACCTTCCTTTTATGGTTTCTAATGAGTGCTGGGTGTCTATCCTGATCTCTTCATTTGGGTTGAAAGCCAAGCATGGCTGCCCAGTGATGTCCACCTGTCTGGCTTACGGTATCGTTTCCGCTGCCCTCTCCACACCTCTCCTTCAAATCAACCCCTGTGACCCCGCCTGAGGTCAGCACAAAGCCCATGCTGTCTGCCCATCTGCTGGGAGGGACCCCACCTGCTCGGACACTTTCCTCTGCCGTGACCCTTCCTCTCCCAGTGCACTGTCTCTTATTCCTGCCTTATTACTAGTGCGGGACCGAGGGTACAGGAAGGCATGCAATCAGCAAGCTGAAAAACAGATGTCTGCTCCTTGTTGAGTCTGTTGGCCCTGCAACAAGGAATCCCCGACCCCAACAGCCAGAAGTGCAGAGGACGATTTGGGAAACCGCAGGACAAAGCGTAGCCAAAGCCCTTCATAACATAATCACAAGGAAATTACACTTCTGAGGGAGAAACATTACCCTCTTGTCTCGCTTCTGCTTGGAATGTGGGGACACAGGGAGAAGTAGGTGCCAGGGTTGGGGCAAGCCCCATTACATCTGCAGTTCAACCATTCAGTACCTCGCACTACTACAGTAGACAATCTAAAGGCCTAGGGCCTGGATCATTAGCTCACAAGCAGGGATGTATTCATTTCCAAATAAAGACAGGTTTCCAAAAGTAACCGTCATTACAGTCATATCAAAGCCCCTCCGTGCTCAAATGAAGTTTAAGTATTTCCATACAACCTACTGTGAGATTTCTGTCTAATTCATCTCCATTAAAAGAGTCACATGGTACAAGTGAAAAGTGCATTTTTGTTCTTGACTGGGCAAGGAATTTTAAAGATTCCTTGATACCGTTCTGTGTAAAGGGTGTAGCACAGCCATATTGATTTATCCACACTAAGCTACCTATGAAAAAAAGAAGGGTAGACTTGAGGTGTTGTGTAAAAAGACACAAAGGACATTACATCGACCAGCAAAAAGCTATCAGAAGTTTAGAGATTATGCCAAATGCAGCAACAACAACCAAAAATAGCTGCCTATCCTTTTACCTACAAGACCAGAGATGAAGTAACACAGGATTTTACTGGAGGCGGTGAAAACACTTACAGGAGGTCCTCGCGGGCCAATAATGGACAGCCCTGGCTCCCCAGGTGCCCCCTGAGGACAGATAGAGAGAAAGAGAGATGGTGAGGAGAAGAACTGACAGAGGAAAGAAGGAAAATGCTACTGTCTCTAATCTACCTTCTGCATAAAAGGGCAAAAATAGCAGTTGGTGAGCCCTTCTCTAACACTCTCTGACATCTGTTGAACATAAGCTAAACTTCCACCCTCAGACAGCAGTCTAAAAACACTTGCTAAACCACTATGCATGTGCCAATGTGGTGAATGTGTTTTTTTGTTTTTTTTTGTGATCTAAAAGTACTTTAGCAGAGTCTGGGCTTGGTTCTCGTTTCAAGGTCATACTTTAAGTCCTGACAGTGCTGCGGAGAGGGATGGGGAGCACTGCAGCATGAGCAGTGTAGAGCCCAGTAAACTGGCTCTCTGGCACCAACTAGGTGATTTGTTCAGTGTCAGCCAGGCCACAGTGCTGCACTCAACCTCCCGGCACAATCCCACGAACCTCTGCGTCCAGACAGGAAGGCTATCATGTTCCCAGCCCTTTCCCTAATTAGCTCTCTCCAGCGAAACCTTATCAAGGACACATCTTTGAGAACCCAGTCATCTGTCAAATTACAGGTGATTTTAATTTTTCTGAGTAAATACCTGTTCTATGTAGGGAGCATATTTGTTTTCACACAAACACAGGTTTTTGTGCATCTGCAGCCCCTCCTGGCAACTGGAGAGAACGGTTGCTGATGCCCAAGCCTGGCAGTGGCCAAATCAGGCCAGAGAGAAAGGAAAAGAATCCCAAGCTTCGCCCTTGAGGTTTATGGTTACCCACAGAATCTTACAGAGATCTGTGCAATGGGACAACTGAAGATTTAGAGATATCCTCTATAGAGGCTTGGGTTACAAGTCCTTTGGCAGTAAGAAATAGCCAAGTAACAAAGAGTCCAAATATAATCAGCCAAAGCAAGAGCAAAAGCAACTAAAGACAATGATTTTTTTACTGTATTTTAAGGATCTGCCACCTTAATGAAAAGAGTGCTTAACAGATTTCATCTCCTATAAAAATTCATTCTGACAAGGAAAACAAAGTATTATGTCTTTGTTTGTCAAAGTAAGTCTTGAAATATTCAACCAATCAATTACTGATTAATCTGATTTTCACATTCTCATATGCTCCCTCTCAAATTCTATCAAATATTGATCTTCCTAAGGAGAAGATGCCAAGGCTGCCAATTCCAGCACTTTTGCAGTTCCTTTTAGGTTTAAACATCTTAAGAGGTTATTTTAATATCTACTGCCAAGATCTACTGTTCAATCATGACTTTTCCCAGCAGGAAGCTAAGGCTTAACCACACGTAAAAGATAAAAAATGAACTCCTGAAACAATCGGTGCAGAGTAACATGAGGAAAGCTCAAGGATTGTTTTGGATGAGAATTTGTTGAAGACTTCCAAAACCATATGTTGTCTGCTTCTCTGCTTTCAGCCTTAGTGGTTACATTACTTCTTTTTCTCTGTAATTCCAGAGACAGGCTGGCTTGACCATGCTTTGCTGGCACAGTAGTTACTGCATGTCTCTGATGGTGAGGCATATGTTACACGTTTCTCCTCTACATGCATGTTCAGCTTCAGACCTTGTAAGTGATTCCAGACTGATGAAAGGGAACCCACTGAACTACTACTGGCCTGTACCGTTTGGAAGGGTTTGTTTTCTACAAGGAAATTCCAATGCCTTAACAGAAAAAAAGTTGCAAAGCCAATTCATTGAAAGTAATAATAATAATCTAGAAATCCATTTACACAAAAATTATGTAATAAAATATAGGAGAATACAGAATGTGTTCAGTTTAATTTTTGATTGCCACCTGGGATTGATAGACAGAGGATTTGATTGGAAAGTCATTTCCAAACATCTCTTTGTGACTTTTTTGAATGAAAGGAGTCTGAAATTTCAGTTGAGATTTTACAGTATGACTTCAGAGAGAATAAATACAGGTATTCCTACCATTGTGGGAAATACGTTCAGAAAGTGACCCCACCCCACCCCACCACCAAAGGCTATTCAATATAAAGCCCAAGCCTCTCTGATATAAATCATGCTACCTGCACTCGCTGTACTTTGGGCTAAGCCTCCCCTTTTCACATAAACAGAACCACCCACAGTGAGAGAATGCTCAGCTCTGTACAGGGAGGTTCCTGTCCTGAACTTACCTTCTCCCCAGTGTTCCCCTTTAAGCCCTGGTCAGTCACAGCAGACACAGTCACATGCACAGTGTGAAGGAGAGAGACAGAGAGAGGAACTGGGGTTAGAGAGGCACGAAGAGGACACAGACATGCAGCAGCCTGAGTGGGGGCGTCAGAAGGTTGGGAAATGGGAGCGTTGGGATCTGTTGGAACTAGAGCATTTGGGGTCATGACGCAGGGATGCTGGGATGGGAGTATTTAACACGATTGAGGTCATGGGGACAAGGAAGCACTGGAGCAGACTGTTGCACTGCTAGAGGCTGTGTGGGGGAACGGAGAGTAGATGAGAGGACCACTAACTTTTCTCACACACAGTTTGTTGGTCAGTGGAGGTGGTCTGTGGGAGGGATAAGCCATGAAGAAAAAAAAACTCTTCCTGTGAGAATCTGTGGGACCACATAGACGTTCACCTCTGGGTGAAATATAGGGTGCTTGGTTTAGGGCTCACATCAGGAGTTCAGTGTTGATAAAAAACATACTATTAGTTTTTTTTAAAGGTGACCACACAAATGGTCATAATTTCAGAATGTTCCCAAAGGACATTATTAGTCTTACATTATTAATCACAGAGACTGAAAGCTGCTACTGAAGGTTTATCATTGTTACTAGGCAATATACCTTTTAGCTTGTCTGAAAATGACAATTAATGGCCAAAATGACTAGAAAGAGGGTGGTGAATAACTCTGAGACGTACAGAAAACATGAGACGTAACTATCCAAATTGCTGTAGGTCATGTCATAATTTTTGTTACAACTCATAATGTGCTTTATTTGACCGAAAATATAGCCAAATTTAGAACACAATATATCTTAGTAAACAAGGAGGAAGTGAAACTGTGACTTCCACAAGGGATCATGAGACCCCTTTGGTGAAATCTGTTTTTCTCATCTTGAAAATAAAATATGTGCTTATGCATTGTCTCTCCATGGCTTTTTGGTAAATATCCAAAGCTTCCTTTCCAAATGTTCTCTTTGGGTGGCCACTGATGTTACGATCTCAGAAGATAATGTATGGATCACTGTAGTCTGCTCTTCTGAATGTATGTGGACATATTAAACCAATGTATAAAGCAAAGGAATTGATTTTTTTAAAAAAACAGAGAATGCGCCTACTATTAAACAAAGCAAAAGAAAGCTTTGCAACCCTTTGGAAATGCTATGAATCTCATGTAGGGATATTTGTCTTAGCACAGAGGGTAATTTGCTGTTCATTTTTGAGGAAGATATGGTCATCGGAAATAAGATGGATGACAGCAGTGTAGTATAAATTCCACAAAGTTACGTCTGTATGAATATATTATTGTAGTGAAAGCTCTAACATATAAAAATATTACTACTCAAAAACTACCTAAATTTTAAAAATCAGCAAAAAACATGGCTTTACTGTAAATTTGACTTCTAAATTACTTTTAAAATGTCATACAGTTTATAGTTTTTACAGGTAATCTGCACAATCCATATAAAATTTAATCTTTATGTTGGCATTAAAGCAATAGCATGCTTATGACCTTAAGGACAATGGCCATATTAGAGTCTTGCTTAATACTGATGTCAATGGCAGGCCACTAAGCACTGGCAGCTAGTTATTTAAGAGTTTATGCATATTAACTGAGTGGGCTTAGAGCACATTCAACACTCACCATTCTTCCAGGAATGCCCATTGATCCTTTGTCTCCCTAATGGTCAATGCAAATTCAAGAGGAAAGTGAGGAACAGTGATTGTAGAAGAACTGATCTCTACAACTACAGTCACGACTAGCAACCAGCTTCACTTTACAAACAAATCAAATATCTAGGATCTCAAGGGTCTGCTAATATGAATATCATTTATTAGAATAAAATGCATGTGATTTTTAAAGAACGACTTTATACTTTTGAATAAATGAAAACTGTTGGTAAAGTCAAGCTGACCAAAATGACAGAATGTTCTGGATTTCCAAGCATTATCCTATTGGTTGGTTGAATATTGATGAGTCAGACATGCCATAGACTGTCCATAAGGGCCAAAGCCCAGCTATGCAAGAAAAGATTAAGTGCATAATGTTGATCAGACAACAGGCTTCATAAGTTATTATTTAAATTTAAATATAGGAGCAAAATGATGTTAATACAATCCATTCCCTCACTATTCTGTGCACTTCAGCCTAAACCCTAGAGATGTGTTGCTTGCTTGCTGACCAGAAATTCAGACCAGGTGACTATGAAGCTTGAGTGCATGCCATATTTAAAGTGTCTGATGAAGTATAGTAGTGGCAATACAATCTGCACCATTTCTTGTAAAGCTTTATTCTAAATCTGATATAAAGATTTTAAATGCAGTCTACTAAATACAAAGCAAAAACAATGTAATTATTAATAATTAATAATTATTACCTTTCAAAGTAATAAGAAGTATATAGACACATGGCTTTGAGTCTAAACAGTAACACAGCAATGGCACAGAATGTTACATTGAGTAACAGGCAGAGCAGAGCTACGTGTCATTGTCGAGTCATTACAAACTGAGTCTCAGTATAGTCTAAGTGTCTAGGTTTGAGACCAGACTTGTCTTTAGGTCGAGCCTGAGCCTGTTCTCATTGCCTGTATTTATGTCTGTGTTATATAGCTATATAGCCAAGACAGTTTAGCAAGCCAAGCCACTCTTATACAAAGAACTGTCATACTGGGACTACTAATACTAAATAACATCATGTTAGAACACACCAAACTAAATAATGTTAAGGTATTAATACAAGTATTACTCTAAATGGTAAATATATTCTGCCACATTATGAGAGTTTATTGCCAAATGCAAGAAGTACATAAATAAATATTTGATCAATGCAAAAGTCTGTATTTACACAGCACAAATACTCATGTCCCAGTCAAAACTCAAGTCAGAGGCGAGTCAAACATCATTAGAATGAAAACTCCAATGTGAGTTAAAAGTTAAACTAAAAAACTAAAAAGTTTTTTATATAAGTTTTTTATAAACTGAAATATAAACATCCTTAGAGGATCTACTTTAACCTGTGAGACTTCAAGGATACATTCTCAGATAACTTTTAAAGACATGATTTAAAGTGATTTAGTGCTAATAGCACTAAATGTCATAAAGCATTGGAAATTATTTTGCTAAGAATATATCCAACACTTTTTCACTTTTTAATATTTAAAGTTGCCATGCTGAAATGAATATCTGTGCTAAGGTGTTCCTTCCTCTACAGCTTTTATATCTGTACTAGTACGATGAATGAGAATGAGGGTTTTACCCGGTGCTGAAAGCTATCTGATGTCTTACTCTAATGGCATGCCAAGAAAAAAAGGGGAGGAGCCAGGAAATGTGTCCCATAAGACAACAGAAACACCTTAAGCTAAAGCACAGCAGCTGCACTGCACTGTGTTTCTCTCTGTTTGTGGATTTGGTCAGTGGGCTTCTCACACAATAAAGTCTGTCAGGTAATTTACAGTTTAATGAAAAATACATTAACAGAGTAATCACTTTTAGCCCTCATTTGACCAAGTTCATCTGCTAAAATTGCTAAATGTCCCCAGAGGAATGCTAACGTTCCAGCTGGATCTGTCCAGGGTGCTGATTCAAGAAATGTAATTTCAGTTTTAAGACACAGTGTAAATTTGCATTACTAATTTGCATTGCATTATGTAACTCTTAATATACAACATGAAGTTCTACAAACTAGGCACATGTGATGGTTATGGCAAGTGAAAGGTGTTAGTGTTTTGGAAAAAAAAATGTATATAACAGGTGTAGTTAATGAACACATTTTGACTGGGTTACTGAAATTTAACCAAGAGTTACATGAAATAACAAAATGGCATGCAACATAATAAAGCATATGTAAACAGTTTTAGAATCTCACAAATACCTCCCCTCTGTCATTTGCCTTAAATTAAATACTAATGACCAGAATGGATGTGCTCTCCTTTACCTTCATGATGAAATACTATGCAACTACATCTGTGCTTCGGGTTCTTGAAATAGC
Organism: Sternarchorhynchus goeldii; assembly: GCA_028565775.1. Taxonomy (NCBI): domain Eukaryota; kingdom Metazoa; phylum Chordata; class Actinopteri; order Gymnotiformes; family Apteronotidae; genus Sternarchorhynchus; species Sternarchorhynchus goeldii. The sequence goes on from JAOXYF010000009.1 coordinate 8,145,065, forward strand.
TAATGGAATATAGTAATAAAAAATCTTTTTCACTGCATTCCACAGTGTCACCTTCTCCTACACATGCCCACTGCTACACACACACACACACACACACCTGTTATGCTCTCAATACCCTGAGTACTATTACCTGTCACCTGTTTTCCATTAACTCCTCTCTCAATATAAAGCCCACAGGTGTGCTCCTTCAGTGCTGCACATTAAGGAGTCCTTCTCACACAATAAAGTCATTTTCCACTGCCTTCTGCTACTATGTTTGCGTACAGTTATTGATATTGTGTTTTTGTTTCCTTTTTGGTTGGTTCGATGGAAAATAAAGAACTTTCTCCTTCCCACTTTGCATCTCTCCTCCTCCCTCCTGCCTTCCAACTCAGCATGTGTTCCTCAAATACTCATTTTTTAATATCTTGGATCAGAATCAAATACAATTTTTAATGTCTATCACTCTTTAAATATATTACATTCAGTTATTATTTGACCAATTCCTTATTTTCCTGTGATTTATCAGATAAACTTATTTCCTAAGCCATAGATGACTGGCCTCAGAGAGTCTTTAGTTTGACAGCATTTGGCCAAAGGTCAATTCATTCTCTAAAGTCACGTATTGCAGACATCATATGATGAGAAACAGTTCACTGTGTCAACCAGACCACAGTAAACACATTCAGAAGGACCTGCACCAACCGTGCTTCTTTACAAAACAAGAAAGAGCACATTGGAATACAATGGAATACTTGCTATGATGTACTGTATATGCAGCACACATAGTCAAGAGCAGCCTATCCACCGAAAGCTTTAACATTAGAATGGGGCTCTTAATGAAGCTAATTGACTAAAAGCATCTAACAGTCACCCAGTCCTAATTGTTTCTTATTTGGATTGTGAGTAAAACTATAAGGGTTATTGGGAATAAACAGAAGAAAACCTACGATCTATAGCACAAAGCAGGGGCCAGCATACATCAAATCATATAGCGTTTCATAATCAAAGGTAAAGTACAATATTCGTGCCAAAAAAAAGCATGCTTTAATGAATGAATACACACTTTGCTCAGTGAATTCAACTGTGTTCGTACATATATTTCATATAACATGAAAAGAGATATTTCATATGAAAATCAATCAATCTTGGCAAGAGTCATATCAAAACCTTTACCATATTGTTCAACACATTCCACAAAATGTCTGAAAGAATGAGCCACTTCAATTTCACCCTGTTTTGGGGAGAATTTATGAGTGGTTTTCACAAGAAGAGCTGTGAGGAGTAAGGGGGTTTGCCAGTTATAATTGGCAGGTGAGAGCAGAGTTCAGATCTAGTATAGCTTCCTTATTACATGCTATGATGAGGACCAGATGTTAGTAATATTAGTGTTTCCCCAGGAACTCTAAAGGGGGGGGGGGTTAGAAACACATCAGAGGGGCTGAGAAGATACCCGAGAACAAATGTACAGCTAATCGATTAAACAATGATGAGGTTTACTTTAATGCTTAGGTCAAGCAAAAGAGCTCAAAAAACAGCATGAAGACAATGATTCTATTTTTGTTACATCAGCAGTATGTACTCAGTCACTCCGTTGAAAAAAGATCTCACTATGTCTCTTTTGAGAAGCTGAACAGATCGTTTTTGTATTTATACACTAGAGAATTTTTACTTGAGAAAAGATAAAAAATAATAATAATAATAATAACCCACATAATGTGTTGTGTCCCATTTGGCTCCTTAACACACAGCTTCTCAATAAAAAGACACTAGAGAGGGGGAACATGCCAGACATGAGCACAGACACACAACAGGACAGTCCTGAGACAGTTACCGGAAAGCCTGCTCGTCCAGGAGGACCCTGAGAAAGAGCGAGAGAAATGGGTACAAAATAGAGAAATAACCTGTCAGCATTACTAATGAAACATCCAAAAATCCAGCCAAGCCATAATAAAATTCTATCCTCACCAGATAGTGTCACTGTAGGGAGAGTTTACTGATGTGATTTAATCTGATCTGATTTAAATGTAAGAGCCCTTGATCTAGCGGAACAGAAATTTCATTGTGGCAAGGCTAGAAAGTGCAAACAGGAAAACATACACTAAGAGCATTCCACAAACATTCAACACGCTGAAAAACTAAACCAAAAGGCTTTGATTATATTTAGCATCTGAAATCTTTTTCAATAAGATGGCATGTTTCTTTACGTTGATGTGCCTCTTTTTTTCTGCAAATAGCAACAATACAAATTTGTAGAATGTGCGTTACAAACTGAAATCAGAACCATAAGCATTCTGTCTTATGATATGTATTAACAACACAAAAGAATACATGTCTTAATGAAAAAAGAGGGAAGAATTTCAGATGCGAACACATGCAAAGAATGTATCACGATTTTTGTGGTGGTAGAAGGAAGAGAAACCTTTTATTAACCTTCAACAAGCTCACAACATCTGTTCTATCACTAAGCTAATTAGTCAAGGTCATTTTATCTGAATAATCAAAGAACCACAGGTCAGAGGACTTCTACTCTGTCACTCTTCGTACGAAAATGAGCTATTCTATAGCACTTCAGAGACCATACATACAAGACCAAAACCTGACAGATGTTTGTTACTCAAAGGGAAATATTCTTTCTGTAACCAATGGCCATTTCAACACTCTCCATCACGAGAAGAGGTAGTCGTAGATTATTTCACCCAGAGTATGTATGTGTGTGTGCATGTCTTATTCTTGGCAAACAGGAGAAAAAGGGAAGTCATTTATCAGGACTCAGCCTGAGAGGAAACTGTAATAGCGAGACAAAAACATCCTTGCTCCTATCTTCTGACTACGTCTTTGAAATGCAGTAGATTGTGTTAAACTATAAACAATCATAAAAGTGCCTCAGTAATAGCTAAATACCAGCATTTAGCAATGATATGATATGAGACAAAGGAGTCTTTTTGGAATAATTTACTGTAACATTTCTTTAATAGCTTGAAAAAGGCACTAAGCACCTCTCAAATGGGAATAAACTAAACTAAATCTGGATTTGTGCCCTTCTGATAAATCTGGTAGGAAAGATCTCGGCTCACCCTAGACAAGGCTCTGATATTTGAGAGCTGGGGACCTATCAAATAGTATTTACTAAAGAGACTGGGCAGACATGAGATGCATCAGGAGGAAAGTTGTGAGGAGTGTGTAGGAGGTCAGAAAGCAGAAGTTTTAAAGCGAGCATGTGTGAGCTGGAAAGAGCTGTGAGGTGCCGTTATGTAAAACATTATGTGGAGAAAAGGAAACACCTTTGTTGAGTGCCATGATATGCAATGATGTTCAAGTACTAGAACTAGGCGTACTAGAAAGAAGCTTTGTGTGTGAGAGAGAGAGAGTGGGCGTGAGATATATCTGCAATGTACAGTGCTAACTGAGCTGAGCGGTAAAGTGTGTGTATGTGTGTGTGTGTGTGTGTGTGTGTGTGTTTGTGTGTGTGTGTGTGTGTATGTGTGGGAAGAAGAGGCGTCTGCTGGCCTAAACTGCAAGACCGGGTGCTGAGTGGAAACTGAACACGGATGGTTCGTAGTGCTGCTCATACTGGCCATGCAGAGCGTCTGGCATTGGTCAAAGGTCGCCCACCGGAAAGAAGCCTTCATTTAAGTTCCACGGTAGCAGGGCACATGTGGCTCTCATTAGGCCCGCAGTGTTGTTGGCAGAATGAAGAGGTTCCTGACAGGGGCACAGGGGTGAGCTAAAGTCCCTCCCTCCCCCCCCCGAGGTCTGTTTCATGATCTGGGTGAGACAGTGTGTGAATGTCAGGCTGCTCTGGACTGACGTGTCCAGACAGTTAGTGTGCAGTGAAATACGTACGGTCTAAATAGCTCTACTTATTTTGCATATGAACACAAACTACAGGGGACTGGAAGCAATATTATCTCTGTTTTTACAATGCAAACATTCTGTCCAGCTGTTATATGTGTGGTGAAAATGTCTTGGTTGATCTCATAAAAGGCCTGCATAAGAGCTCAATAACTGTGCAATGTGAAAAATTGGGGATTTTTAAATAACTAAAATTTGCAATACTGAATATTCATGATCACTTCAGTTGCTTAATCAGTACTTGACATCATTATCACTGAACCCCGCTGAGCATACTAATGGCTGTCAGCTTTACGTCAGTCCTGATTGTTAAAGTCTGTGTTGAAGTAGTTCTGCCTCAGACACAGCTAAAGGCCCCTGGGAGCTGACCTGTGAAGAATGGGAGATTATTATGTATTTAAACTCTCCGAAGTGTCCAATTTCTGAGAACAGGAAAGGACCAATTTCTTGAAGCTGTACAGTTGAAGTCACACCTGTAAGTATGTTATATTAACATGCTTGTGTAAATGTTGGCCTAGGCTGCTCTCCACACCTCAGCTCCCTGCTCTTTTCCCAGGAACCTGCCACAGGCCATTGTAACAGATCAGCATGACGCAGACAAGCTGAGAGCTGAGGACATCAATCAGCATGGCGGACAGTTTCCAGCTACTGCTGGATACACACCAGTGCACTTAGCTTACTGATTGCTATTAAATCATCATACACGGTAGTCATAGAAGTTACAAACATCCATAAAAGCATGTCTATTTCTGTAGTTTTAAATTAGGGGCAAAACATTATGGTACATATAGGACCAAGATATACAGAACTGGGAATGAGTCCTCCTTCTAGAGGGGTGATAAACATCTTTTTTTTTCTGGAATCATAACCATATAGGGTGTGATCAAAAAGTAACTCATACACTTGATAAGTGGATGGTTTCGGGGACTATGTAGAAATTTGTAATGACTAGGCAGCACTTCCTTACCCAAGCATTGGGAGTCTTTAATGTGTTCAACACCCCTGCTTTGTTCAATTCCATAGTTTTCATAAGTACCTAGTACATATTCAACTACCTATTACATATTCATTAGTCCTTAGATCATGTTCCCACTTAGTAATTGATGAAGCCTAGAAAAGACAGAAGCATAATTTCTTGTAGATGTGGCAAGTCAAATATTCTCTGATTTCAAAAGTTCATTTATGATGTGATTTGAGCAGTAGCTGTGGTTTCTTCATAAACGTGTTTGAATACGGCGAGCAGGTTGTGGAGCGTGTGCTGGCATGTGCATTGGGCTCCTCCAATCCCCCCTGAGGTTCCCTGTGTGTCTGTGTGCTGCTGTCACTTCATTAATCACTGCCAAAAGCTCGGAGCACGAGCTCGACCTTCATGCTCTCAGTGACGGGACGCAGCTGTCCTAACCGCACCTAATTTTAGTCCTCTCAGGCTCGACTCCTCTCCTCTCCCTTTCCTCTGTTCATCAAGGTGTCTCGTACAGCCAGTTTTTTGACAGTGACTGTAACTCCGAACTTTGTGTCACATTTATCCTGGATTAACATCATACAGTTTAGGGTGTAGGTTTGTGCCCTGACTGCCAGACATTGAATGACAGAGAGGAGGATAAGTAGGTGTGAAGGAGAGTTGTTGTCTGAAGATGGTTAAAGCCATGAACAGGAGGTTCTCTCCAGCTGGGTCATCACATCTATAAACTCATAACTTTTTTCTCTGCGACATTTTTCGTGTTTCTTGGCTTTCCCTAGAAATCTATATTCCTGTTTGTTACTTATTATGTAACAGAGAGATAGAATCTAATAAGTTTCACATAAATTCAATGAAAGCTTCTGCTAAATAAAGCTTCCATAAAATTAAATTGAGGACATGCACTGTATTGTGCAGCTCATATATCCACTCAGCATACAAACAAAGAAAACCCCACAAGGTTTGGGTCACTTTACCACAATCCAGTCAAGACAGGCAACAGCTCTACTGTACTTACAGGAGGTCCTGCAACACAGAAAAGAGAGAGAAGAATATGATTAGTCACACAGAATCAAACATTTCAATCAGCTTTGCCAAAAACATTTTCTTTCCATCTGCCTCTGGGTGTTTTTTTTTTTTTACTGGGTGTTTTTTTTAACGAGTCATTGCTCAGTCCACAAACCAAGTATCTTAATTTCCAATTTTTTTATAATGCGGCAGATCACTGGTCAGCTGGCTGCTCTCTTCCTGCTCTCTCTGTGTTTTCTCTGCTCTTTCTGTGCTGTCTCTGTACTCTCTCTCTGTTTTCTCTGAGCTGTCTCTGTACTATCTCTGTGCTCTTTTTATGCTCTCTCTAGGCACCATGCCAGTGAGTCAGTCCAGCGGTTCTCACATGGTTGAGAACAGACTCTCATACACCACACTACTGACAGTAGTAGATATGTAGGTAAGCAGGTAGGTGGGTGAATGGGTAGATTCCTGCCTTAAATGAGTGCATCTTTAAATGCTTTAAATGGTGACAGTAACCTAAGCTTTATGTGGTGGATGTCTCCGTGGCAGTTAGCTTCTTCTTTCAAACCTGCTATTTCAACAACCCAGTGGCAGCACAGTACTTCCACAACATGTGGATTTCTTAGCTCAAGACATTTTTTTGTTCAAAATAAAATCCTGAAAAACATTTTAAGTCTTGTCATAGTTAAGATTAATCACTGATGACAAATAACTCATGTCACAAAAAAACTCCTTTCTGCATTTATTTAGCTTTGTCTCTGTGGAGAACTGGACCGAATAAGCACAAACTCATTCATTTATTCATCTTCTAATGCATTTAATCCAATTCTGTATGACAGGAGGCCAGAGCCTATCGCATCAGCACAGGAACCAGCCCTGGGCAGGGCAGGAATCAACCCTGGACAGGGTGCATTAAGCATAATCTAAACTGTTAAAACAATTTGTGACAGGCAATAACAACAACGACAAAAAAACAAAAAACATTTTCTGAGACTCAGGGTTCTATTATACAGACAAATGGAGAGAAGGAAGTTCAGGAATTACTTTTTAAAAATGACGTCTAATAGACAAAGTTGTGTGCCATACAATTAGGGAAATATCTCAGGCCAGCATAAAGTCCTCTAGCCCTAGAACAAGCAAAGAATCAACAGTTAGAATCAGTGGGTTCCTGACCACTCCTTCAAGCTGCCACTAATTCAGACATGTGCAATAACTAAAGCAGACATAATTAATGGTGCGGTCACACCAGTGACAAACCTTTCCTATGGGCCGTGCATTATTCTTTCCTTTCCTGTTTTGAAAGCTCTGTATTTTTTTAGTAATTAAAGGAGACATTTATCAAAACTGCTGCTGAGTTGGCAAGCGCTATTTCAGGAGTTAAAGTAGAAATAAGTCAGAACAGAGTGAACACAACGCACATAAGGAAAGTGGTCATACAAGAAAGTGCATGGTGGACGAATCACTTTCACTTTATCAGAAATGACACAGAAATGACACGGGTCCACACCCATTTTTGCCACATGGCCCCTGGGTCTCTCCATAGCAACTTAAGCCAGGGCCAAAATAAGAGGACTCTTATATTATGCACCAGGTTTCTATAAATGTCATCCTGCACAAAAGTTCACATTTTAAAATGAGAGAATTGTTTTAGATGTTTGCACATGAAGGGATGATGACTTTTCAAACTTCACTGATTGCAGTATTGTAACCTGACCAGAAGGTTCTGTGGTACTTAGAGTGACTTCTTGCTTCTAATAGCAGTTTCTGACACAAAAGTTATCACACAGATCAAAGAATCCCAGGCCAGCGGCAGCCATAGACTGTGTGTGCTGGAGACCTGTGTGGATCCCCATTGTGGACGCTCTTTCTCCTCAAACCAAGGCCAAGCTGGATTTCAATTAGTCCAGTTAGTCCAGACATTAGGGTTATGCACTCAGTGATTGAAACTGTATTTCCATTCCAGAGGACGACACGCCACGAGCGATCACTATCGTATGCGTCATTGCCTGAGCAATAAAAATGACTGTCAAGCCACATCTGTGTTCAAACACTGTTAAAGCAGAAGTTCAATACAGGCTAAAATACACACAACCTCAAAGCCAAGCCAGCAGTCAGCAAAGACCAGAAAACCCCACAAAAAAGGCAAAAAATCTTGGCTGGGGTGTGGGCCAAGGTGCTGTCGTGAGCAGCCATTTCAGTGCCGAACTGGTGTGCTGAGGTCGGAGAAGTGGTGGTGTGAAAGGTGAAACCTTACACACAGGCATGTGGAAGCATGTACTCAGATTCCTGATGCATTCTGGGCTCGCTACCACTTCCTGTTCTGTCGGCCTACTCTGGTACATCTATAGACAACCTTAGTCCAGAGGCACATCCAGCCCAGGATTCAACGATATACTTCAAATATACATAAATGTGATGGTGCCCAGAGGAATCCAGTTGTAAAAAGCTTTCTGTGCAGTTGTCTATATATGAGTACTGCATTTGGATTATGCAAACAAGGCCTATATAAAGAACCTTTATGGTCTTTGCTAATAAATATCTATAATACATGTGCTGGATTAGTCAATATATGAGTACAGAGGAATGTGAAGATAGTCCTCTGACCAGTTTAGGGCTGGACTCATATCACAACCACCTGCTGCCTGCTCCTTAGGTGAGGGAAAGAGACTGGAACTGGAAACCCTTTTTATGCATGCTCGCACGCAAGCAGCTGAACAGGCCAGCCGGCCTCTCTTCACAGTTCCGAATCCAAAAACATCCAGTCCATCTGATGATTTGCATAAACCGCTTCATCTTCTCCACAAAGAGCTGTGATGTTTATTACCATTCTAAAAAAAAGGAATTGAATTGTAAATGTGGATACTCCAAAAATAAACCTGTAGAATCAAATGATGAATACAACTGTTTTTAAGGTGATGCTTCAAGAGCACAACCTTTTACCTTTTTCAGTAGGGCAGGTGGCCCACACAAGGTGGTCCATCATCTCGAGTGTGACTGAGTTCTACGCTAGAGATCCAGGAATAACTCCCAGAATTCTATGCCCCAAAATACCCGAGCCCCATTTCCCAAAGCCACTCCCCTTATCCTTGGGCGGTCTCTCGGATCGCCTTCTCCTCTGATATCCCCTATAAACATTCTGCACTGGCTAAGAACAAACGGTTCATCTTTCATCCGCCTGCACTGTAAGCATAGGGCAGGAATGTCATGGCAGCACAGGAGACAGGCATCTGAATAAAATGGCAAACATTTGCCAATGGCCAGTAAGGACTGTGTTTAAGGCGTGAAGAAACTTTGCTGCTGCTGTTCAAGTGACAACTTTCACAAAAAAAAAAAAAAAAAAAAAGTTTTTCTCCTCTATAGAGAAAGAATTTCTGTCTCAGTGACTTGGAATTTACAGTGTATGCTTATGTCTACAGTTGTGCAAACTGTATCTTTCAGAGGGTGTGAGCAAAATGTAAAGAAAGAGAAATGTAAACTTTTTCTCTTTCTGCATTCAAATCTGGAAAAAGTATTAATACACCTTTAATTTCTTTTCACATTTCTTATACACATCCTTGTTAAATATAAGTTTGCCCAGCCTTCAATTAAAAACATTGTTATTTAACCATTCCAGACAGCAGAGGAGATTTGCCGACTTGTCTGAAAAAAAGGACACGCTTCTCTATTCACATTTACTGTCCTCAGGGAGCCAATAAACTTTAAACAAAGGCCCTATCAGGTTCAGATACCTCCACAAAAGCTTCAAGGCTAGAAAAGCCCACAGTCCATCATGCATACTTTTCCAGTATTGAGGTGTTCCCCAAAAATCCACATTTCCTGGAATGAAAGCCTGGACACAGTGATCAAACAGCAGCACCTCCACATCAGAGTAGAAGCCCAGCAGCGACAACCAATCCGCTCACGAGCATCTCTCACGGGTCTGACCAATCCGCTCACGAGCATCTCTCACTGGTCTGACCAATCCGCTCACGAGCATCTCTCACTGGTCTGACCAATCCGCTCATGAGCATCTCTCACTGGTCTGACCAATCCGCTCACGAGCATCTCTCACTGGTCTGACCAATCCGCTCACGAGCATCTCTCACGGGTCTGACCAATCTGCTCACCAGCATCTCTCACTGGTTTGACCAATCTGCTCACGAGCCTCTCTCACTGGTCTGACCAATCCGCTCACGAGCATCTCTCACTGGTCTGCTGATCTGCATCCCTGACTGATCTGCTGCCAGGCACACCAAGCATCAGGTCCAGCATATTTTTTTTTACTTTCATACTGCTGCACTCACTTCATGGAATGAAAACCCTGAATATGAAAAAAAAAGGTTTGTGTCACTATCCAGTGTTCACTGCCCTGTGCAACTTTAAGATATTTTGACTTGCATTCAATTAACTCAAATATGCAAAATATGCAATTAGAAAATAATACAATTTGAAAATTAATTGTAAAAGCAGATATATTACTTCCCCCTCTACTGGTAGCTACTGGCTTGTGACAACGACTGAGCACATGGACAGATGTTCATGTTTGTTAAGTTGATCATTGTATGTGCTGTTGTTCATCATTTTTTAAGTCTCCTTTGTTTGCAAGACTGATGTCAGTCAGTGAATGTTACGTTGGCTCCTTTGTTGTAGTTAGGGCACTTTTATAGTCAGTTTTGTTGTAGTTAGGGAACTATTATGGACGGTTTTGTTGTAGTTAGGAAACTCTTATGGACGGATTTGTTGTAGTTAGGGCACTTTGGTTGGTTTCATTATCTTTATTCTTATTAAAAAACACTTATTTGGAGACCTCCCTTCCTTTCTTTTCTTTTTCTGAACGTTCTTCACCTGTGACTCCTAGATAATTGCTAGGTAAGTTTGTGGAAAATCTGATACTGCGTCCATTCAAATATTAATTGAATACCACTTCCTTACACATTATTGTGTTCCTTTCTTTACCTCCAGGCAATTGCAGCCCTTCCCAGAAGCCTGAAGAAGGTTGAAGTGGCCTGTACCTATTATGTGTTTTCATGCCAAGTTGTGACTAGGTGGAGACTGAAATATTTTCCCAAATAGTCCTTGGAGCTGAAAAAGTGAACTACTAAGCCTCAGATTAAATAATTACAGCAAGCCTCTTACAGGAGATCACCACAAAGACACCATTGTACTGGTGCCAAAAAGCCACTATTAACCTGACTTTACCATTATTCCTGCAAATTGCTCTCAGGAGGAAAAAGTATACATTAAAATGTGAACAGCTCCTCCAGTCTGGATAGAAGAAAGACTTCCTACTTCAATCCAATGAGCTGAGCCATGAGCTGGAACAGCATATAAATCTTATCTGGGTTTTTTTTTCCCTCCATCTAAATCAAGAGCTTTGGATGTAACAATAGATACTGCGGCCTCAGAGCTTTATAATTGCGGGTCTAAGATATGTCCAGGACCAGAGACTGAAGCCTCCATACAAACACCTACTTTTACTCTGTAATCCACTTTTGACATGACTGCACATGGAAACACCACATCATAGCCTCCCTGTGGATAGATGTACCAGAGATTCACAGAAACAAGGAAACAGTCTGGTGCTGCTGCAAAATCCAGATTACATTTCCTTGACTTATGATGTACTATAAAAGTGTGGTCAGAACTTCACTATGGGTCTCTGGGTTTAATGAGGGTTTGCCCGGTCTCCTCTTTACTCGATGGCAGGGCTGAACTGAAATGCTTTGCACTGGTTAACATGGTTAGCTTTTGTTTGCTCTGCGCTTTTGTTGGGTCCTGCTCAATGAATCAGTGGAACAAAAGGAAAAACCAGGAAGCAAAAGAAGCATTTGACTTCATTAGCAGAAAAGGAAGGTCTTTGAAGTGACAGCAATTTCAATGGGGCGACAGAGAGGGGTAGCTACTCATTTTTTTTTTATTTATTCCTTTCAGAACAATTCCTGGGTTACTGGCCCACAGGTCAGCTTATCTATCCCAAGTAAAATGTAGATTAAAAACAGTAGGATTGCATTAACACCTGCCTGATCTCACAGATGTATAAGACATTATGCTTCAGCAGCACACTGCCAGGGGCATGGAGTGGAATGAGCGCTTGTACAGAGGGACATGATGTTAAAGACCTCTAATGGAAAAAAACTCAGTTTTCTGTTCAAGAATTGTAGGCAACGCAGTTCAGGGTAAATTAAAGCAAATGAACCGAAACAAGCTTCCTGCCATGTCCCACTTGACTTGCTGGTTTTTGCAGTGCTTGATGAAACTGTGAGACAGCATCAGATCCTTCTTATTAAATATTAAATTAAATTGGATCTCAGCCCATGGTGCAGGTCTAAGAGATGTTAGAAAGGAGCATATAGTACAGAATATAATGTCATTTCAGAATATGTCAAAGTAGTGCTTTACTAAGTAAATGGGCCAAGAATGACAATCTGACCTTTTCCAGTGATAGACTGCTTAAGTTTGCTCAAAGACCATTATTAATAAAGATCTGGAAAGGTGGCAGTTTGGGGCAAAAAGGAGCCATGCATTCCATTTTTAAACACACACATACACACACACACACACACACACAGAAAGAGAGACAGAGAGAGATGGGAAACCCCATCACGTCTTGAGTAACAAACACTTATTGAAGACAAATGGTTGCTGGGACAAGGTTAAAACAACTATTGCTGGACAGAAAGTCTTACACTTACAAGAGAGATTTGGGTGTGTGTTATGTTTTTGTTATGCCAGTACTGATTGCAGTGTGCATATTTGTAAGGCCCTTTTTGACCTTTGAGGACTTTAGCTATGACAGCTGTGTTGGGAGAGTGATTCAAGAGAAGATTAGTGCTCCTGTTTTGGAACTGTTCACTCCTTGTGCTCAGGAAAAAATCATACCTAATTCAAAGTAAAGAAAGCACATAATACAATCCATTAAAGAAGAAAAAACATACATTAACAAAGACCGCTGACAAATGTCACAATTAACAACTGAATTCAACTGACAACTGAAATACCATTTTGAGTACTGTACGATCCAGCCTGGGTATTGTCCTGACACTTTCGAGCAAGTCTGAGTAGGTCTCAAATGGATTTCCCCAGCAGGATCAGCCCTCTCTCAGGGACATGTCAGACAAATCTGTTATTGAGTTTTGTCACATCAGGTAAATGAAAGACTACAGACATCCCAGACTACTACCATGCTGAAGGCTTAACCACCTTCCATTTACATTCAGACACTGCCAAGAGCAAAAAAGGAGGTGAGAGGTGGGCTTAGACAATCTGTGCCTACTGCGATTGGGTTTCTGGGAGGAAAGAAAGTGGCATCCTGCCACGCCAAGAGTTATTAAAACAGAAGCTCAGTGAGCAGGCCTTAGTGGCACTGCTGAAAGCAATGGGGAGCACCTTGATGTTTTTACCATGTGTGTTCCTGCATTGGCATTTGGCCAAGAGTGCTCTACACACACTGCGGCCGGTGTTAAAAGTGCATATCAAATGAGTGCTGCCTGCTGGCTGATTGCAAAAACAGAGCCGTCAGGAGTAAACATTACACAGGCACAAGGGTGTTAAAAGAGGCGCACAGTCATCCTACTGGGAGGTGAGATGAGGAGTAACCAGGCAGAATTAACTGTTGCATGTATTTATAATGGTTTATAAATATTTTATGGTATTTTATTTTACTTTTTAAGAATAATTAAAAAGAGAACTCTGTTGTGAGCTGCTCTACCAATACTAATGAACAGTGCACAAGCTGAGCATGGTCTGCATTTTCTGGGATGGTTTACAGTAACCCTCTTTCCTGTGAGAGAGGACGAACTCCCTGACTCTTCAGCTGGCACTCGGATGAGAAGCCAGGCCAAGGTGTTCCTTAAGCTCAGAGAAGAGAAAGATGAGCCAGCACCTAGCACTCAGATCACGTCTGCTCTCACATCTGAAATACTGTGACATTCAGATGGCAGTATGGTTGAGATAATAAGTTTCACTCTGCCCAGTCTTTTATCACATTTTATAAGTAGAGGTGGTCATGGAGGAGATTGTATTTGCAGAAACTGCCTCAAAGAAGCAAGTATTAAATAACCTGTGAAATATCTTTCAACCGATTGCTTATGGTTAAACAGTTTATTTTCAACCCCAGTATCAATGAACAATCTGCAAACAGACATTCTCTAATCAGCTGAGAACTAGTCTAATCACTGCTGAATGGTAGCATAACAGAACTTTGTTTAGTCTGGGAAGAGTAATAAATATCTGCTCAGTGAAGGAGGTTGGGTTTTCTTTTAATACAAAGTGAACCTACTGAATGTGTTCTGACAGGTCTGATTTCTTTGATTAAAACCTTTTCCTGAATTCAGGTCTGTACACACAGCAAAAAAACAGGTAGTTTTCAACTAAAGTGTAAATTAATCCTATTTAAAATAAAATCAGCTGTTTTCTAATGCTTTTAAGTATTTAAATATCTGGGTTGGAGCCATAGGCCACCGCTTAGTCCTGCATGACGAAGACGTTCCTGCTCTCAGTTAGGTCTTTACATAAGCTTCTCTAACAGGATATCAAAATAAACATAGTCTCGATGAAGGATGAAACGTCAGTGCAAGAGACAAACAGAACTAAAAAGGAAAAATCTCACAAAAGTATCAAGTTTCGTTAAGATGAGAGAAACAGACTTTAGGCCTTAAACGTTGAGCTGCACCTCGCAAAGGTAAGGTACGACTAGCATTCCCCTATTCCCCTAACACAACCCTCGAATTTACCTCCGCAGGCTGAACTCGGCACAGCTGCAGCCGTGGCGTCTGTCTGAGAACGCTCGGGCAACAACAAAAATAATCAAACGCGAACCGAGTGTAAACGGCTTATAAATTGTTGCTGCTACATGCGCCGACCCTCGCTGCTTAGTTAGAGACTGTTGCCGGGGTATGCTGAGAACATTTTCAACACCCTTCTCCGTTACAGCTCAAAATACTCTCCAGTGACACGAGCGCTAGCGTCTTAGGCTGGGAGCGTCAGTCTGGAGTTATGTTACAAACACAGTGTAAAAATCAGTCATTTCCTCCTCGCCGTACAGTAAACGATATGAGACAGATCAGATCATATTAGCCACTGAGATACAGTGTGAACAATATTAGAACCACTGTGCTTAACTTAGCAATCTTTCACTTATTTAGTAAATCAGACAGGCATATAATAATTTGGAGATGACAATTATGAGGCTGAATTAAGATATTTAAGCAAACCTATTGATTTTCATTTTGTTGAAAATCTACATTCTAAAACTACAAACTTTGGATACCCTCAAACTGACTACATTTTTAGCTATAAATATATGAATACTGAATACTGTTTTTTTTGTTGTTGTTGTTTGTTTGTTTTTGTTTTTTTATCCAACTCTGACGTTTTAAAACATAGGTAAGGTTGCATGGTGGTACCTTTTGGTCACAGAAATAAATAATCAGAAAGAAATAGCAGTCATGAGCAGTGCAAACCAAGCTTCAGAAACAATCTCAGTACTGGGGAAGAGTTTTCACAAACCAAGCTTCAGAAACAATCTCAGTACTGGGGAAGAGTTTTCACAAACCAAGCTTCAGAACAATCTCAGTATTGGGGAAGAGTTTTCACAAACCAAGCTTCAGAACAGTCTCAGTACTGGGGAAGAGTTTTCACACCACTCGGTTTGGTTCAGTATGACTCAAGCCAGCAATCACATGATTCTTCAAATATTTTTCACTATGATTGACATCATTCACATTTTTGAGTACATGTCTCATCAAGATTTGATTTGAATATAATACAGCATAATTTGTTTAGTTTGTGTATGTATGTGTGTTTGATGTGCTTGATTCACTTTGCCATGGGGATGTCATGTTTAGGAAGCAGCTGACATGTAAAGGATGCTGTGTTTCAGCTCGACTCTGTTCATGCCCTGCCTGCTGCATACACTCTGACCACAGAAAGTTCCAAGAATCCCAGGACACGTTCCATAAACACACAAAAACACATGCTTCCACTCTTCATACAAAGGGGAAGGGACAGTATACCTTTGCTCATTAATGTCACCCAACTCCAGACTCTGCTCGTTCCTTGACGCAACCACGTGGCACCTCAAGGAATCCAACCAGGCTTATTCCCTGAAGCATAAACCGAGCAGACAAGTGGAGAACCATCAAGGCTCTTTATTTCATTAAGCCCAGAGGAGGGAACGTGGGTCCCCTTGAGAACCAGTGCACACATGCATTCAAAAGCAGTCAGTGGAGCTCTGGTTCTCCCTCCTGCTGGGAGCCTGGAGTCTGATCAATTCACAAATGCTCAAATGGCATTACAAAGTATAATATAAGAGAACCAACATTAGGGAAAAAAAAAATACTAACCCCACCTTACATGGCCAGCTGATTTGAAATATGTATATATACTGATTACTTACCACTAAGAAGAGATAAAACTAGTTTCCCTTTTGTGCGTACTGCTCAACAGGCCGGGATAAAACCGCTTTGTATGTACACACATGGTAATTACAGGCAGAAAAGTAACAGTGTTTGGCATAGTAACGGCTGCTTCATAAATGCACTGTGTACAGACACACTCAAAAGCCATTACACAACATCAACAGACAAGGAGCAGGCCTTGTTTGGCTTGTCTTTCAGACCAGAGCACATGGCCTTTCTCACATTCAGCAACAGAAAATGGTCACGCCAGGCAGGAGAACTCCAAAAACACTTGCCCTCAAGGCATTTCCACATCAGAGGAAGTCAGCAAGCTCTTTGCAGAAAACAAATGAGCCACTTCACCCTTCGACCACATTACTAAACAGTGTCTGTGTTCAGCTTCTCAGAACCTGGGAGAGTAGGTTCTAGGTACCCATAGCTCCAGGCTTGGTTATGTTTGGTGGAAAAGAATGATCTATGGCTGCTCCAGATTAAGGATAAGGCATTCAGGGTCACAAGTCCAGCCTGTTCAAAGAAGCAACTGTTTAAAGGATATCTTTTTTCTCTAAACATCTCTGCAAAGATTTCTTTCTCCCAACTGATAGGTAACTACTTGACATAAAGACTCTATCTGTTGCATATGAGAGCCAAGAATGGTCTGGCAGTGCTTTAGTGCTGTGATGAACATGCATGTCTGTGTATGTCAACGGACCACAATGCCCCAGCAGCCATCTGCTTCTCGACTGTTAGGCTTGGAACAATGTGGGCCCGCGTGCAGATCATCCTCTATTGTTCGGCTCGGAGCCTCTGATCGTCCGAGCAGAACTCCGAACCAAATAACAGCACTGCTGCATGGCTTCCATGAGGCCTCTACTTCACATTCATAATGCAGTGGGGCCACTGGACCCCACTCTAATCTGCTCATGCGTACAACCCCTCTGGCGTCACTCGGTGGTGTCCGTCCCAATCTATCCAGGAGATCTCATGTGTCTTGGAAATCCCTCTTAACACATGCCACTAATCATAAAAAGTCAGGCCAAGGTGGATGCATCAGCCATGAAGGCAACCCCTCCCTTCCCCCGTCAAACAAAGACAGCAATGTTTAGACTACTGGACTAGGAGTTCATATGGATAACAGCACCAAAGGTCTACATGTTATTTTAATCACAACACTGAAACTAAAGAGGTATAACAACATAAGACTAGCTTGTTGAGATGGAATGGGAGTGCTTATGTCAGCTTGTGGCTGAGCATTCTATGCATGTGTTCACTCTTATGCATGTGTTTGCGGGACGTGTGTGTGTTTGCGGGACACGTATAAGTTTGTATAACTCTGATTCTGCAGGTTTCTGGTAGGGAAGGGGGAAAGTGTGTGTGTTGGTTTGGTTCATGTCTCGAGTTCCTTCCATTGCAGTGGCATGTACACCCATGAATCACAGCCAAACATTTTCAACACGCCACAAATTACCCAAGCGCTGAAGGAAGATGAAGGTGAGACCTGCTTTACCTCAATGGCCAATTTACAAACCCTAAACTAAAATAAATTCTAAAATAGCAAAATAATAAAAATCTGTATAGTGATCTATTCAGTGTATAGTGATCTATAGACATGTATACAGTGTATAAGATAAACATGGAGAAGTAACTGCTAAAAGAAGCACGGATTAACACACACACTCCAACTCAGTAAGCCAGGATCACCAAAGTGTCCTTTGACAAGCTAACACCAAAAAGTCTCCCTCCACTCTAAGCCTGCCGGAGATCGGCCGAGCTTCATAGTCTGGCTCAGATGGTGCTATAGTAAGTAATGTTATCAGGTTTGGAGGCTGCTCACCAGTCAGCTTTTATCAGAGCTCTCTCAGACCTCTCCTTGTGAGGCGCCCTGTCTCTAACAGGAGAATGCGGACTCCACAAGCAGCAAACCAGAGAGGTAGTGGGTATTCTCCATGCCACACACATAGCACAGATCAGAAACAGGCACACTCACTTTTGGGAGTGGATGGTTACCATCGGAAACACAGTGGGCTATTCTTCAGTAATCTTTTACTACTACTATACATTGTCAAGCCAGTTAACTCACCCTGTTAACGGCACACTCTTTTACTAACACTGGTTAACAAACATTTTGTCCCATGCATAAATACCTGTTTATGTATTTTTGCATGCTGAATACAAATATGTTTTCAGAATTTCTATGTCAGTCTCACTTTTTGTTCCAGTATACTCACATATCATTGTCTAACATGCAAGAGTGGTACCAAAGAAAATGGAGCCCCTATATGTTGTCAGACTATTACAAGACACTGAAGATGTTCCTGGGAACAAATACAGGTGAAAGTCATACACCTGCATATTTTAGAAATAAGCTTGTACATATTTTAAGTGTAATAATATCTTTAATATATTTATGAATAAGTAGTCTAGCATACACATATTGTAAAATACAACTTCTCTGTCATTTAAAAACCACTCCTTATGTATTATTTTCTTTCAAGTCTTTCACCAATGATGCTCATGGTAATGAAGCAGCCATGAATGTGTCCTGTGTTTTGGGTTTGCATCCTGCGCTACGTTGAGCCTTTGTGTCCTTAAACTTCCCTTAAACTGTTTATCTTTACACGTATGTTGTACCATAGGTCCCAGAGAAAAGAGACCGTATGTACAAACATTGTGAGGTTGGTTCATTAGTCTGTTTTTGTCTCATCACATGATCAGTGAAGTACAGTGTGCTATTTTGAGTGTCTGTGGTTCACTGGTGGGGGTTGTAAGGTCACAGTTAGGTCATCGACTGGCCGAGGGACCATTTGTATTTGGTTAAACCACAGTATTGTTAAAATTTCAGATTTGCCTCCAGAGGATATGTTTCTATTGCTGCTTCACACTATATATACACATACACAAACAGACACACACAAACAAACACAAACACATACATCGTGAACTCATCTCTGACTAACATCCCAGAGAGGGGCCTCTCAGTGAGGGCCAGGGTATCCTTTCAGCACTGTAAATAACTGTGTTTGTCCAGAGGACATCAAACGGATGTTTCACTGCAAGATGAGCAAACCAACTGGGGTTGGGTTAATGGTGGGGGAGAGAGGTGGGGGTTGACCATGTTTACATCCCTATGCCCAATTGCTTGTCTCTGTTTAGTAATTCCCGTCACCTCCCCCTACAACAGAACCTGAAAATCCAGCAGACCCATTTCCATGACACACTTGCTTTCTCTCCTACACACACACACACACACACACACACACACACACACACACCCCTTTCACAAATAAGAAGGTCTTTTCCCAGAGCCTGCAGCACCAATCTCCTGCACTTCAAACAGCTCCCCGGTGTTCCCACAGTACTGCAGCTGACCTCTGACCTCAGGTACAAAACACACTACAAGATACAGCAACAAACGCACAGATAAAGGCCTCACCGGTGCTTTAAATCTGAAAATCTTCCATCATAATCAGCCACACAGTGCCATCTGTTCTCTGAGAGTCTGAGGATGATAAATGCAACAAAACCCAAAAGGGTGCGCTGTTCTGGAAAAACACTTTTCTCTTCTAATGGTTCTTCAATTTTGAAAGGTTTAACTAAAATCTGAAGAGGATTTTCTCAAATATAACGAGCAATAATCTGCACTAGCAAATAACTATGCCTTTTTAAAGACACGAATTATACCACTTGAAATCGTTGGGTCGGTTGACTCTCTTTTTGTATTTGATGTAAAGTCCTATAGAGGGGCTCCATCCTGCTTAGGTCAAAGGATGGGATCCTTTGGTTCTTTTGAAGTGAGTAAAGCAGCCTGGATTATCAAAGGCTCGGTGTGTTGACAGCATGACAAACCTCTCTGCAGAAGTATCCTGACTGTTAAGTAGCTAATAAAGCCCTTCATACTGTACACAGCACATGATGTAGTGACCAGGGTGACCAGTAAATAAAATAACTGCACAGAAAAGGAAGGTATACGACACTAAAAAGAAACATCATAGAATTTTGAATAAAGTTCAAACTAAAAACAGAGATACCCAATTTCCTTGACAAGTGCCACTGTTATAAGTGCAAAATGCCCTTTTTCTGATATTCATTTGTGAAAATAATCAGTTCTGCCTTCTCTTAACTTATGCTATCTTACTTCAGTGATGATGTGACTGGCCTTTCTGATTCTGGTGTGTTCATTATGAGACTAACAGGCATTCACTCCTGCTCATAACAAATGACTCAAACAAGCCCTCTGCTAGAGAGATGTGGTCACAGAGAGTCTTCAAAATCTTATGGGGTATAAATTCTTTGGAAACTGGCTGTGATCATAAAATGAAATCCTATTGAAGCAAAAGCACCTCCTCTCTCTCTCTTTCTCTCTCTCTCTCTCTCTCTCTCTCTCTCTCTCTCTCTCTCTCTCTTTCTCTCTCTCTCTCTCTTTGCCACAATTTTTTTTCTTCCTGGTACTTTGTGCCTTCGTCTCCCCCTCTCCCTCATCAGGAAGTCACTCGAGAGGTCTCCAGCATTCTGGCGTCTGTAGGGATGGAAGCTAGGGCAGGCTCCAGAGCCCCTGTTAAACACATACACCTCTTCGTCTACTTCTGCTTCTGTCCGCTTTGCAAGAGAAAAGCAGAAAAGAAGGCCCTTTGTGGGAGTTTTTGCATTCTTCCCTGACTAAGGAATCTAAAGCACTTCAGAATCACACTCAAGTGAAAATGACAGCAAACCATGCACTGAGAATAAGTTATCCAGAAGTACAGAATGACAGAAGTAAAATAAAAGAATCCACAAAAGATTCAAGAACTCTTCACATGCACAACAGTTGAATTAACTTTAAATTAGCATTTACATATAATGCAAGAATAGAAATAGAATAAAAATAGGAATATGCTACTGACCATACTGATGCAAAAGACACAAAAAGTTGACAGTGCTTTAGTTTTTGTATTGTTTTGTTTTGCTGTGTATTTGCGCATGTGTGTGTGTGTGCATGCATGTGTGTGTGTTTGTGTATTTTTTTAGTTTAATCTGATCAAAAAGGTTACATAAGTCATTACAAGCTGGTAACCTCATTTTATTGTAACAAAGCTTTGTATCAAATTGCATAAACAGAAGCCATGCCGACCTTCATCAGTCTGTATCTTTTCCTTTTTTGGCTAGAGAATATTGGACCTTGGAATATACAGTACAATACATGATGTTGGAAAAGGGAGGAGGATCAGGAAAAAAACCAAAAAAAAAGCCATTGAGAAAAAGAAGATAACCGCCAAAGAAGCAGTGGTTTTTTTTACGCTAATGGTAATGAAAGAGCAAGAGGAGGTAGAAGGCAGCAGGCCTCAGACAAGACAAACAAAAGGGAGGAATTGCTGTATATCATTTTAAAGGGCCTAATTAGTTCTTAAGCGCTTCACCTAGACAGGGGGAGGAAGTTGAGTCTTAAAGTGGAAGAGGGTGATGGGAATCTTGAGGTGTTGACCGGGCATTAAACCATCACGTGATTGACCCGTGTGAGTTTTGAGGGAGGGAAAAAAGTAATTAAAAGAATTGTAAGCTTCTAAAATAATCTTAGTTATCAACTAAACTTTACAGAGTCTGTAAAGATGTCTTTCAACAGCCGCAAAAGGATCCAGTGTCCATTGAAGTAAAGCTACTTGACCCTTGCTAAGTGCTTATGGGAAGTTCTAGAGATGAAGAGTGAGAGGTTGAGGGTCAAAGTAAAGCCCCCAGGATCTTGTTTGGCCTGTAATCTGACACCACACCACTACCATAACCATTTCAAAGGCCACAGACCTCAGTGTCTAAGAACTCATGAGTCCATTCTGTCAGTCCATAATGGTCTGCAGAAAGTCCACTAATATTTCTTTATTGTCTTATTGCCATAAAGCAGGTCAGAAAACCTGCTTTATTTATTATTAATACTGCTGCTACAATATGCCATACATGTGCACATTAATGACCTAATGTGAAAAATAAAACAAAGCAGCGTGTGTATGAAAATAGGAAGAAGCTAATGATGTAAGTGTACTGAAATAGAAATAATTTCATGTAATGTTAATAAACCTCAAAGTAAACGAGTAGACCCCTAAATAAATCTTCAGGTGACACGATAATTTCAAACCCCTGATTAACTTCAATCTAACGTCACTGATATTGAGTTTTTTTTTTGGTATCATAAGAAAAGGAGATTGAACTCAAGAGGAACTGGCACAAGCAAAGCTCTATGACTGAATTGCAAAATCAATGCCTGATGTGAACATAAAAGAGGAAGTTAAGGCATCTATGTAAGCCATTCTCATGCTGAGACATCTGTTATAGTCTTCATTGATATAAAGACAGGATTGATGCCAAGGCTTTTGCTTAGAATGATTCCTTAGAGTGATTCTTTGATTACTTTGACCTTCTTTTAAAATCCTATGATTCCATGCGGAAAGGACCTCCATTTATGTAATGACTTTTCCCATTCCTTTTGCCCTTTACATGTACCTTGCATGCTCCAGTATCACCCTGAGACAAGTTAGGCCCTGGAGAATAGTTACCTTAAAAATGTACGTTCTACCCCATGTCTGTGTATCATGATTGCTCAAATGCTACTAGAAATCTGGCTTAATGTAATGTTGGTTGCAGTTCTGCACTGTCCCCAGTCAAACACATTGCAAGATCACATTGTTATAGAACTGCTGAGAAGCTTTGCCTAGCTGTATTACAGTCATCAGAAAAACGGCATGATGGAAGATCTGACTGTCAGAGAAGAGAAAGTCTTAGATTTGTCTAATGGTTCTAGGGTTGAAAGGTTTCTACTGCTTCCATCCAACATAAGTTGGAAGTTCTTATTCTTACTTTAAAAACTCAGGTCTGATTCAAAGCAGATGGACTGCTGCTCCAGGGCTGTTCACAGACAGACATACTAATTTTTGCCTCTAATGGTCCTTAATAATATACAGATTTTAAAAGATCTCATTTACACTGTATAAAAAGACTCCTGGAAATGTTGGGGCAACTTCTAGAAGATTTAATGGTTTTGGTTCACCTGTGGAGGGGGACCTGGGCCTTGGTGAGAAGCCTCAACCGCCCGAACTTTCAAATCCATAATTAGCCTTGGACTGCAAAAGGTGATGCATGGCCTTTTGAAATGAGCTACTACAATTCCAACTACTGTGGCTGCCGGGCCCAGTGAAAAAAGTCTCCAAAGGGAGATATTTTCCTTCTTTCAAATTCAATAAAAGTGTTGTTTTTGGCTGTGTGCCCAGAGCTGTTCATGTAATACCCGGGCTTAGTGCAGCAGAGAGCAGCATGCACCCTGATGCCCACAGGAAGTCTGCAGCAGGCAAGACGGCCCCTTCAGACCATGCCAACACACGCTGCACCTCAGGGGACTACAGGGGAACACATACACACACATACACACCCGTGCATGCACGCGCACACACATACACACACACACACACACGCACTCACACAAAGACGCTTCTGGTTTAAAACTATGAAAGTGTGAAACCCTTAATTTTACTTCAAATGTACAGTATATTTACACAGATTGGCAAGGATTACACCTTTTACAATACTTCCATATACAAAATCTGCACCAATGGGAACAGTGGAAGTTATGATTTAACTGTATACAGAGAAACTATGTACAACCATTAAAGAGCTTTTAAATGTATTTTTCACAGTACAAATGTTGATAATTGCATACTCAGTTTTAAGATATTTGGGAGAACTTTCAGCATCAAGGCTGCCATTGTGTGACTCTCAACTACCAGATAATTAATATTAATCATGGCCAAAGAGCACATATAAAATAAGTAACAGCTTGCACTGAATGCAGATGTATCTAGCCGTTTATGTCTGGAGCTCACCACGCTGTGACCTGAACTGATATGCGGGGATCATTGCTCTGGTGGTCTATAAAGTTAATTATGCAACACTTCAAGCATGCATTCCAATTATGTGTTCAGGGAATACTTGCAGGATCTAATGTAGAGATATGGGTGATCGGCTTTCTATGCTTCTGTTTGATTCACTATCTTCCCTGAGCTGATACGAGTCAGTGAGCCATGAAACCACAATTTCCATTTTATCTTAAATCTTCATTTCATTATTTTCAGTATTGTCTGTATGCTTTATTTTACCCCTGACAATATGACAAAATAGATTATTTTGTAAAACCTGATAAGAAATCTGATATATGTCAACAACCACTGTAAGTGGAATTCAGGGACTTCAATATGTGATTGGTTTGCATGATCTATAATGTGATTTGGAAAAGACTAAGAAGGATAGTTTTTTTATTTTCTCAGTGCTTCTAGCATGTGATTGGAGCATCAACTTCAGGGTGATGATTTCTTCACATTTACTAATAGTATGTCATTTAGATTGGCGGACATGTGGAAAAACACAATTTCTACATTTCGTTATTTAATTGTTTATTTTTGGTTTCTGCCTAAACAGTTGTTTTTTCAGCTCTTGTTGTTTACAACTGCTTTAATAGAAGCAGAGTATAGAAGAGTATAAACTATTTCCATAATTTTGTCTCCAATATCTGTTGGTGGCAGTGTCTGACGTAATTAGACAAATGTCACAGATTGCTGGATGAATATGTAAGATTTAGGCAGGACTAGAACATGATGACAGCAGGTCCAAAAATAATATATTAAGGTCTTAAGAATACCTCAGGATGTGGTTTTATATTTGATTAATGGTTTAAAAATGTTAGCCCTGAAAATAACACAGAAGAAAGCTATTATTTGCACATTATTTCTTCTTACAATCATGACATGTTATCCCAGAGCAATGTACACAGTTTCAGCCTCCAAATCCATCATCCAATTCTAGGAAACAATTTTCACATCTCCAAGCATGTTAAAGTCATATAGCACGGCACCGTGCTTGTTTATCCAAAATCATATAGCACAGCATTCTGTTTGTCTTATCCAAATTCTGACACACTATACAGTGTAATTTGCTTCCTCCACTAAAAGCAGTCCAACATAATTTTCACAGTAATTTTCACAGTAAGCTCAGAGGCATTGGGATTATATTACACCTCATTTCACCTACACAGATTCACTATCATGCACTTCTTTGCAGAAGCATAAACATACACACGTTTGACCACCCATGAAGGAACATACATGCATTTCCTCCATTAACTTATTCAAGTAACATGCCCAGAATTAAAAAAAAAAAAAAAAAACGTTGAAAGCAGACACGCATGTTTTAGGGCCTGATTTATTGCCCAAGGCATTTGACACAGTGATTTAGATTCTCAGCAGAATGATAGTGTTCTTTCAAATGAGCTTAAATGAAGTACTAAATGCACAGAACCACCTATAATAGCACTATGTGGTGAGCTTTGAGTGCTGCAGAACCACTTTTAAAATACACATAGTGGCTTGCAATCAGGTGCACATGTCTCTGATCTGGCCTGAAGCCCCCAAAGCCAGCAAGAGTTTACCACGAGAGTGGAAACAGGAGTGAGCCAAACCCACTCAAACTGGATGCTCCAGAAAGGACATCAAAACCTGACTGTGAAAATTCTCCCAACAAGATGCAAAGCAGTTTAGTGTTTAAGACAATGGTAAGTGAAGGGAATCTGGGAAGGGGCAAGTTCTTCGAGGATCGATGTAAAAAGCAGATGTGTAACTCCTCAGCTTTCTTCTGTGCCAACTCCTTCCCTCATCCCCTCTGTGAACCTTTGTCCTTCTCTCACGCTGCCACTGCTCCATCCAAACTCTTTTCTCTCTCCTGTCTGCCCTCCTTCCATACCCTTTCTCTGCCCAAACTGGAGTGACTGCATGTCTGTTGCTGGTGGCTAGCAGACGATGCCTATCCCCCAAGTAAGAGTGTCCTCCCTGGCAGCTGGGGTGTAAAGTAATCACTGGACAGGAAAGGAGATCTGCCAGCGCCTCTTCCTGTCAACAGACATGTCAAGGTGAACTTGGGACTCCTTAAATAAACCAGCACCAATGACCTCTTCACCTGACCCAGGCGTGAAGATTAAAGGATGTCTCTTGTTTACAAGGGCTTTTTACCTGCATTTGCATCTGGGAGATATTTTTATGTTCGGATTAAATAGCTTTAGTGGACCAGCGTAATTTGGATATGCTTTATGGATATCTGCTCTCCTTCTCTCTATTTCTCTTTTATTCTTTCTCTCTCTCTTTTTCTCTCTATCTCTCTCTCTTTCACACACACACACACACACACACATATATATACACACAGGAACATTCTTTGATCCAGTCCAGTCTACACTGGTCTGTCATCAGGCTGTGCACTGGGCATTCTTTGAGAGCCCATCATGCCAGATTCTTCATGTCCACCACCAACCTGTGGATGTCCTGACACTAGAGGGCACTGTTACAAGTCAGTGTGGAGCTTACACAATAAAACACAGCTTTGATCATGCTTGTTTTTCCAATTCTATTAATGTCAGGTGGCACCAATTAAATGATGAGTAAAACATTTAAATTTGGACTAAAACAAGAAATCTTAATTAAACAAGCTCCTGGATAAGTTAGATGTACTTAATTTAAAAAATCCGAAGACAAAAAGTCTTTTTTCCAAGACAATTTTTCTGTAGATTTCTAATTAAAATAAATAACGTAATTAACAGAATGTTATGGGAAAACTGGTTGTGAAGTCAAAAGAAACCATAGCTAAAAAGAGTTTTTGGGTGGCAGTGTCTTCCTGGCTGGCCTCTGCATCCCATGCTCTGTTTTATACTTTATTGTTGCTGGAGCATGGAGAGGCTGTTATGGCAAACATGCCATACTTAGATTCTCTGAAGCCTGGTTCTGGTTACATGCTCACTAGAAATGGCTTCCCCTCGGCCACTGGCCAGGTAAACTGTTAAAACCCGCTTCCTGTGGCTGGAGATGGGTTTGGCTTTATCCTCTGGCTCTTCCTGCCATGGCGTTTTCCCTGGTGGTTAATCCCTCTCAGAGGGCTAGAGACATGAGACCACTCTGCTCTTTCCCCCAGCCAGACAGCACTCACATCCACCTGGGACCTCCAGAGAAGTTTGTGTCAAACTAGCGTGGGTGACGCATGCTTGCATAAATAGATCCTTTAGCCTAACCTGTACGGATGCCTGTATTACCCCTAATGCCTAGCAAGGTTAGAGCCTGTAGCCTGAATTTAGTCACAAAGTAGCTCAATCCCTCAGCGGGGCTGATTCTTAGGAAATGAGAGTGACAAGGCTTCATGAGGCATATAGGTGAGGGGTGCCGGTCTGTTTCTTCTTCTCCTTTTCCTGATATGATGTCCAAAAATGTGTCATTCAGTCCCTCAGCAAACAATGTGTGGATTCAAGCAAACTCCAGGGGCTTAGGTCTGGACTCAATCTAAGTGTCATGAAGCTTTCCTGTTCCTTGACAAAGCTGCTTGCTTCTGTCCTTCTGGGAAAATCTCATGGAAATCTCTACCATAGTATATCCATTGCTGTATAGTTATTATTTTGAATATTTCCTTTCACATAGGTTATGGGTCTTCCTATGGTTATTCAAACACCTTAATAATACAGCCCAGTGCTGTACAGTGAGTGTACTGAACACCCTCTAGAACACGTATTCAAATAACATACTTCATTTTATGTGTACTAGTATATTATACTGATATGTTTACACACATTTAACACATGTGTTAAACATCCCAAAGGTTCAAGCAACAACATTCATAAACCTTAGCAGCACTATGACACATATCTAGTACACTATCATACTGATGCCAAATGCTGAATAATGATTGCACATGCTCCTCTGTTGCTTAGAACACTATTGAGGTCATAGTACACTTTTGGAACAGGTATGTCAAGCATTTCCAGCTCTAGAAGGGTTACTATCCACTCTGAACACTTGATTAATGTGAATGAACTCCCAGTGATGAAACTACGCTAGCTATTACACTACGATGCACAATTTTCATTACAGTGGCACTCAGCAGACGTATTTGCCAAAGTCCGGTGCCAAATATCCTTAAAATAGTTTTAACAGAAGAAATGTAATCAAACTGTTGGTAAACAGGCTAAATGTTAATGGTGCTATTGCTTTTGGAGTCCAATATGCTGTTTAAAATGATGGCTGCTCACAGCCTAAGTAAAGTAAGTGGAAGTGATGCACTGAATATTGAAATCACAGTGAAACAAGAGAACATGGACACATGGAGGAAGCATATCTGTCATGTGAATGGATATTTGTGTGTGTGTGTGTGTGTGTGTGTGTGTGTGTGTGTGTTTCACAAGGGGCTTCTAAGGGCCATAGATGGGGCCACTACAGCGTGTCCCTTAGTACTCAAAATAAACAAAGGAATGGAAGCTATCTGAACACTGCCTGCAGGAATGACTGACAGGCAGCAGATGCTGTACAGAAGGAAGGAGAGT
The DNA here is from genome assembly GCA_028565775.1 of Sternarchorhynchus goeldii. Taxonomy (NCBI): domain Eukaryota; kingdom Metazoa; phylum Chordata; class Actinopteri; order Gymnotiformes; family Apteronotidae; genus Sternarchorhynchus; species Sternarchorhynchus goeldii. The sequence goes on from JAOXYF010000009.1 coordinate 8,173,605, forward strand.
GCTACATATGATTATACATTCATATAGTATCCATATTCATAAAGAAGGAAGGAGAGTGCTACATATGATTATACATTCAT
>JAOXYF010000009.1:8179928-8240636 GCA_028565775.1 Sternarchorhynchus goeldii
GTGTGTGTGTGTGTGTGTGTGTGTGTGTGTGTGTGTGTGTGTGTGTGTGTGTGTGTGTGTGTGTGTGTGTGAAAATGTGTGCTGTCTCTAAATTGCTAATTTCTTACTTACATGAGGAAACGTGTATTAAGCAGTAATGATGTCATTTCACAGAATGTTTCTTGTATTGTAATAAAACTTGTAAATAGTCTTATTGAAATAGATTTCTGAAAATTAATTTGACATTTTATTTCTCATTAATTGATATCCTGTTATGACTGTAAAGAGGGGTCTTCAGTTTCTATGAATATTTCAGATGTCAAAATTTGCAAGAACTTTTTGATTAAAAGTCCATTGAATATTGACTGCAGCTGTTTTGTTCTATTTTCCTGTCTGTAGCAACTAAAGGTGTGATCAGAGCAGATGAGCACTGACTCTCACTGACTCTCTAGAAACACTATGGCAGACGTTAAGCCGTTGGCTGCAGTAACAGCATTTACAAGCCCACATAAGCAGTGTAGATTACAGTCATTTTTCCACAAAAGATGGAAAAATTAAAAAGCTGATAGAGAATTTCCTGACTTCTCTCCAGCTGTGATTTACCAAGATATGTCCCCTACGCTGTTAACCACATCAGAGCCTTTGATGCTCCTGCAGGCTTATTACATGTGAACTGGACGCTCTCCAAAGCATTTAATGAACCCAGTGCTGAATACTCCTGTAATTATGACATGACCAGCTGTCCCTGGCAAAAAAAAACAACAAAAAAAACAACAGAAGATAAAGCGAAGAAGAAAAATGGAAGCAGCTGAGGACAAACACGCCACAAATTTAAATCAGATATGTTTTTAAGAATAATGTTTCTCTTAGTGAGTTGATCAGTAAAAAGCTGTTTGAAAAACAACAAGCAGAATGTAACACTTTCTTATTAAAAATGTATCTACTGAGGAAACATTTCCAAAATCTACCCTATGTAATGATACTCTTAAAAAAACTGCTAAAGAAATCAGTGGTCATTCATTCTCATGATCATCTTATTAACAGTGTCTTTCCTTGCAGAATCTTTTCATTTTGACCACAATGGCTGGTCTCGTGCACTGACTTCACTTGGTTTGCATGGCCTGTAATATTGGATTTAGTTTTCTCTGAAAACACATTTACATCTCCAGCATTTGGCAAACACTTCTGTGTAGAGCAACTTGCATTCACTAATCTGTATCACAGTGAATGCACACCTGCACTCGCGTCTCACTGCTCTGTTGACCTGCACTCGCGTCTTGCTCCTCTATCGACAAGCAATCGCATCTCGCTCCTCTGTGGCTGACACAGGTGATCTACACAAGTATGCTGAGAGAATAAAGCAGTCAGGGAAAATTGGCTCCAATGAATAAACAGGTCTTATATAATTCCTGTAATATTACATGCTCCTGTAGGGGCAGTGAAGCTCAAATCTGAATCGGAGTGAAACGGAGGCATATATTCAACCATTTGTCCATGTTCAGTTATTTGCTACTAAATTACATTTCCAGAGCACAAAGGGAAGCAGAGCAATATTTCTTAATTCATTCTTCTTTCCTTTGTTCTTCTAACTGGTTATTCTACATTAATGCTTAGAATTTGAAGGCAAAGGACACCTGTATGCAAAACTAATCTCTGTCTGACAAGAAACAATCTCATAGTTTTTTGTAATAATTGAGAAATTTGAACTATGGACATTTTCAATACAGTTATTTAAATCATTTGAATCTTTTGAACTTAACATCTTAATAATCTGATTCTGATTTTATTAGAGCTTTTTAAAAGACAATCCTTTTTACACTGACAATCCTTCATACACAAAAGACATCCTTTTTCATTTTACAAATGAAATGGAAAAATGAAAAAGGCTAAATTAAATCTCAAGATAACAGGTGAAATAATTTTATCTTAATAATTCCATAGTTCTACTTTTGTTTTGAGCAGAGTCAAGTATAGTTATACCATCCAAAAATAATTTCTGCTCAAAATGGACTATAGCAATGAGCTAACAACATTTATAATCAAAATCTAAGTCTGTAATAAGTCTTATTAGCTAGAGTGTTTAGATTTTGTCTTAAATAGGAGGGAGATCTTTAATAATATATGATATAGAAAGTGTTACCAGCTTCATTGGCTACCTACTGCATAAAAGATTAGATCTCATTCGACTAAACTACCTGTTAGTATGAGATAATTGATAAAGCAATATTCACATTTACATTCATTCATTCTTTCTCTTTCCCTCCCTCCCTGATAAATGGCCCAGTGGCATAGCAGAGGCTGTTCTTAGCCCCAGAGGCTAATCATTTAGGCTAAACACTTTAAATCATTTGCAGGTGTATGTAGAGCACTGAGTGAAAATGAAGCAAAACTGGTAACTGAAGAAATGAAAGGATCCTGGCTTTTTTCAGACTCTTACAAATGTCATGTTTAGGAAAGATTTTACACTATAAGATGGGCCATACATTTTTCTTATTTGGGGAAAATCTTATACATGTTGATTTTTAAGCCTGTAAGTCATAATTTTGTTTTGTATAATTAAGTGGTTTACAAGTATATCTAACAGCTGTGTGACTTATAAAGAAAAATTACTACTCATGCTCCTAGCACTGCACTACATCTGCCCTGGACTGAACAAGTTCTAAAGAAATAGACCAATCGCCAGGCAGATTTTAATGAGAGCAAGCTTTCCTGAACCACAGTGTTCCCTCCACATTGCTCCTTTTTTCCCTTCCCCTCGGAGAAGAGGGAACTCGGAACTGCCCTCGCTAAAATCCCATGAGGAGCAGAGGATGTCTGCTGCAGGGGTTCAGCAGTCAGCCATAGCCTCAGGTTCCATGTGGCCTGGGTGCTTCTCTCACACTTCTATAATCAGTCCTGTGCTCCACCCTCAACCTTTTTTTTTTCGTTTTTGGACATTAAAGTATTGCTGACATTCACATCAAATAAATTACAGGCCTAGAAGCACTTATGGTCAGGTCATTCAGTCCTTTTTTTGTGAGAGGGAGAGAGGGAGGGAGTAGGAGATACTTGCTCATTTTTCTCAGCAGTCCACTGACTGAGCAGAGGCACCTGTCTGCCTGTGGCACAAATGAATTAAAACCCCCATAAGACTGAACACATGACAAAAGTTATACTGTTTAAATGAGTCAGCCACTCAGCTGAGTAACACAGCAACTTATCTGGAGCTGATTAACAGCTATTAATTTATACTACATGCTTGTCTGGACTAGAGTGCGAGCAAGAGTGTATAAATTGTGTACAACTAGAACAGGTTTAATGCAATTTTTTGCCAGTGTCTTCCTTCTGAGTAGTTTAATGACCACACATGTAACTCTTTCAGGGGAAGGTTTTGCACTTATTGTGAAAAAAAGTAAACCACCCACATTAATTAAAGATCAGAATGTTCTTCAGTTTTCCCTCTCTTGATTATCTCATCCTTCCTTTCTCCATTGCCCACTCTATATGGAGCTTTATTGTCTTTCATAAAGTGTAATAAAGAACAAATTAGAAACAGGTATCCTGAGAGAAACAGATGGTGAAGAAAAGCCTATGTAATGCACAGTGAAAAACAACCATTCAATTCAGCAAAAATTGTTGGCATATGATCAGTGTTGGGTTAAAGCTGCCTAAACTCACCAAGCTGTCTCTTTTTTGATCTGTGTAAGTCTATTGAATCACTATGTGTATTCCTCATGTAACATATGGCATTTAGCTGTTTTCACAGCTGTATGCTTTTTTCAGTGTCTCACTCAATAACCGAAGCTCTTTTTAACTTGTTGGCTAATTCTAGCTCTTCATTTAGAGCAAATTTTCCAATTTATTCAATTTGAAAACTTAATTTGACTTTGCCCACAGAAATTTGGAAGACATGGAGTGAGAACTGTCATCACTGCAGTCTCTATGGATGTGACAATTAAAGTAAAAGCTACATTTACTCCACAGGTCTGGCACATTTATATTTGCAGAATGCCATTTTTAACATTTAGTGAATAAAAAGATGGAAATTCTGCACTGTTTACTATATAAACATTGTAAAATACATTTCTAAAGTAGGATAAATGTATTTTGTTGGCTGACTATTATATAATCTAACATCATGCTAATCAACGTTGGGAATTAACATCAAACTGCTCACTTATCATTAATAAGAACTTTGGTGCTATTTTTGCCATCCAAAAAAAAAAAAAAACACAAAAAAAAACTGGGCATCTGATTTACTGGACCACAGGGTTTAATTGCACTGGGCTGATGGTGGGTGAGCTCATTGGGCGAGGTTTGTTTTGAGTGGCCTGGTGGAGAGAAAAGAGCTGCTTCAGCACCAGTTTTTGGCTCTGGCCATGTTTGGCCTGTTTTTTGTTTGGTCATGGTCTCAGTATCTGCCCACACTCAAATCTAAGGCTGGTTTGGCGTTCAAAACCTCTGGTTCTGCTCTACTTTTAAACTGAACTGGTGCAGTGTAATAGACTACAGGATTTTATGCCATTTTTTAACATAATAACCACTGTAACACAAACATTCATCTAAAACATAACATTTATAGACACACAATACACAGGCTTTCAAGTTTGACATAAGTATAATACTGAAGCATAAAGTTTAGCAGTTTTTCCTTTTCTCACTGAAGATGTTTAATTTCAATTCTCTCTGTATAAAGCATAAACCTGAGTGTTCAATTAACACTAAAAGTGTTTTTATAGTGTTAGTCTAGATGGTCCCAAATGAATAGTGCAAGACTTCATTCTACAGGTGTTGAGGGCAGAATAGATTAGATCAAAAATATCAATAAAAAAATGTCAAACTGTGTGCCAGGGTTTTTTGTCCCAACCCATGTTAATACCCAGGTGGAAAATGCATCAGGAGACTAAAAGCAATAAGAGAGAAGGGAAGAAGCAGAGCAGTGTTGAAGATCTGTCACTTCATACTGGCTGACTTGGCCTTTAGCAATCATGAATAAGGTGAAAATCCATATTACATGAACCAAAAGAGAGTGTGTGTGTGTGTGTGTGTGTCTGTGTGTGTGTTTGTGTGTGTGATTGCTGCTTTTCATCAACTAGCTGCTTCTCAAATCATTTCTGGAGGTGGAAAGGAGGCAGGTTGGGAAGTGTAGAGATAGGATAACAGAGATCGTGATGTTTCCAGCGCTACAGAAGTCCATCATCCCTGATATAATGCAGGCGGGACTTTGCTTATAACTGTGCTAAGGATTACTTCTCTAACCCAGAAAAGCCCCTAGCTGGAGGACAGCATGTGAGTGCTGAGTCATCATGACTCTGACTTGCCTGACTTTCACACTGCTATGAAAGACATTTGTTTTTTCTCCATATTCCTCAAATTGACAGACAACTTTAAGATGTTTATACTTCCATGAGCGTTTGACAGCTCTGAGCTAGACAGAGATCAAACGCAGAACAAAGAGGACAGCCAAGAAACGTTTGCCATCCTGAAACAAAACCAAGATCTATAAAAGCAGCTAACATAGGCTGTTCTGTACCTGCTCTTACACAGTGGTCTACTGTTTACTCCAGGTGCTCATGCACAGGATGCAGAGACAGAAATCACCAGGGGCTGAAAGTGTACCTGAATACTCTTTAGTCGAGCCGTGATGCAAAAACATTTGACTGCTGCTTCATATTTGAACAGTTATGTCAAGCAAGTGTATGGAAAACCTGAAATATAAAATCGTAATAGAGTAATGTTTTCTTTAGTCACTTAAGGAAATATAAAAATAGAAATGTAAATGTCCATGTTCCTTTAGCCACTGCCAATCACCCAGTTTAAATTGGTATGTTTGATAAATGCTTCTCAGTAGCACAGATGGGAATACATGGATATCCCCCAACAGAGTTGCCAACCTTTCTGTTGTTTTTTCACTGTCTGGAAGAGAGTTTAGATTATTCTCAGCAAAACCTGCTAAAGTACTATGGAAGATTAAGTAATTTAGTCACATTTTTGGATCATGGCATCTGAAAAGTTTCAGCATGTTTTATTTGATTTCACTTCATAGTCATATGTCAGATGCAGTTATCTAAACTTCAAAGTGAAAAATGAAAGTTAGAAAGGCTTATATAAATTATTTGGACTTTCTGGATTCAATCATTAGAAACTATTGTCTGGTGATATTAAAAGTGGTCAACTGCAGTTCCAATATGAAATATTACAGTTAAACTACATTCTAATAAGGAGCCAAGATTCTAGATGAAATGTGTACCAAATTCCCTGTCTCCCCTTCACAGATGCTACATGTCTCCACTGAAAATCAGAATTTGTAGCTTAATAAAGAGAATGCTTGCAACCAAAATTGCTTTACCTGTCTGATCACTTAATGAAAAAAGAGCAGCTATGTTGATATGTCAGGAAAGAAAGGGGACTCTTGCTGTGAAAATAAACAACTGTCATAGCTACTTTCGCCTACCCTATTGTAGTAGCAGAGATCAAAGGGACATTTGTCCATGGTTCCTAGAATGTTAGAGACCGTGGCTCATTCAGGGCCTTTGTTGTTGATTACACTGAGGGGGAAGGGATGGACAAAGGCTCCAGTCCAACCTCAAGCAGAGAGTTGTTATATTTCAGCTGTGCTAACAAAAGATCACAACATTTTGTAGAGCAATAGTATCGGTTTTAGAAGAAGTTACCTAGGATAAATAATGACTGTTCTTTGGTAAAATATTATGTATGTTTCAGACTACAGTTACCAGATCACACCCTAAGGATGCAAAAAAAACATGCCCTTTTGGTGAGAAGTAATAATTCCCGTTAAATGCAGTCCATGACTGTTGGCTCATGTTTTTGTTATTAGGGAGCAGAGGATGGCTAATTGGTGGCCTGCAGCTAGATTCCACTGAATGTCAGCTGAGAAAACATGGAACTTGTCTCGTAATCACGCCAATTGAAGGGCTAATCAGATGCCACGAGAAACAAATTAGAATGGCAGGGGCCAGTAAAATGCCTACTTAAAGCAATTATCTCTAAACACATTCGTTTTCTTCAACACCTAAAACACATTTATTGCCTTGTGCACTTGAAATCTCCTCACCATTTTCGCAAAAACACGTGCTATAGTTGCACTGCTTTAACTAAAGTTTTTCAGTGACAAAGCTAATACACGTTTATGCAGTAGAATGAAATCAACTCAACTGAAGCTTCAAAAATGCATAATAATGTAATTGTTTCTAAACACCTCCATCACTTCTTTCAGAGGAAAAAAAAACTGTTGTTCAGTAAAAGGCAGCTGCTGCAAAATTCAGGTTGACATCAGCATATCCAGTTAAAGCATTGTAGCCATTCTGGTAGCATAAAACTTGTTCAGTACCAACTCCAGAAAGCACTTGCCCAACACAGCTGTCCGTATTTATATTTGACTTAAAAGGGTAAACAGAACAATGCCATAAATTTTAGATGCATAGACACCCAGCCTTCTTTTTGTGTGACAGCACAAAAATGCACCATTTTGTTCTTTAGGCGTCTCAGGCCCAGTATCAGGATTCAGTTCAAAACACTGATGTTTCTGTAAAGTCTGGCACTATTATCACTCATAATAACTTCTTGTCAATCTATCTACAATAAATAAAATACAATAATAAATAAAATATATGTATATTTTGTAAACAGATCACACTGTCACAATATTTTGTGTACGAGTCATACTGTGATTCATGTCAAGACTGTTAAAATATAATTTCCTTAATTATATGTTTTAATTTGGTTTGACTTTATTTTTAGACAGATGTTAGTCTATTATTTTTGTCACATCTCCAACTCATAATGTCATCAAAGTAAATAAACTGCAACAAATACAGTATAAATGACTGCAGTATAAATGGGAGAGTTTTCACATCTCAGATAACTGTTAAACGTCTTTGCTTAAGAGTGTGGACAGCATGTGATACTAACAGCTGTGCTGCAGATCAAAAACATCTGAATATACATTACAACACTCTATACCATAACCATACATGCTGCACCATAATCATAGCACTAACATTATTATGATTACTGCAAAAGAGGGTTAAAGAATTTTTAATAAGATAATTTGTGTCATTTTAGTGTGATACAAAGAACAGTTTATTTTTGCCATTTTTTGTGAGAACAAAAAACTTTAAAGATGGAAATAAAGAAAGTATATGCTGGGCAGTCAGAAGGGTCAACCGCAGGGTGTCAGGGATCGTCTGGCCGACTGGAGTGTTCATTGACTTTAAGCAGGTCATCTCTGCCAGGACAGTCTTACCTGTGTCAAGAGAAAGATCTGCTATGTAATTAAAATTTTGGTTAAACCATTTTTACGATACCCCAAAATCAGATCAAATAGATAAGTAATCAGTACCATATTTTAGATTGTGTGCAGTCAGAATGAATAACCAGCTTCAATGCAAACTAATTTAACACGATGGAATAAATCCTAGCAGTCTTTTTTACTTCTTGCCATAAAAATAAAGTCTGGAATTGAATGCTCAGCAAATTCTATTTTATATTTTTATATGTTGCCGTTGTAATAAAATGTATTGTTTTATGTCAGCTGCTCTTTCCGCCACATAGAATCATTTCATGAGTGGCCTAATAGAAATGGTCCATAATTATCAAATTATTATCAAAAGAAATTGTTTAAAATTACTTCTCATAAAATGTCCAAATGTTCATTATCAGATGTTAGGCATGTTTGCTCTCCCTTGAAGGCCCATTGTTAGAAAAGTTTTCAAACAACATAGCATAACTTTAATAGTAAAGTTAAATAAAATTAAGAGCAGAACACAGTCCAATGTCTGCTACTAGTAAATTTGAAAACATCCTGTAGGGTGTTTTATTTGCATTTTTGATATTTAATGCAAGTACTTTTGATATTTAACCAGTACATGACAAATTCTGAATGCAGGAGTTTCAGTTTCACCTCTTACTTGTAATGCTGAGCAATACTGAGGTTGCACGTTTACAATGAGGCGAGCGAGATTTGTGAAGAAAAAAAAAATCCATAATCAGACTTTTATAGACAGTCCATAATCATGAAGCCAGATCTTGGCATGATATCAGAACGATAAACAAGCAGGCTTATTAACGTACACAAACAAAGATAAGACTTGACAGAAAATACACAGATACTCAAACCACAAGCAATCACAATGATTCAATGACAAGGACCAGTAATGAGAACTAACACAGACGGAGACTAAACACCTAATGTAATGTAATCAACGGACAAACGAGGAACAGGTGAACTAAAGACTGAACCAAAACATGAACGGAATGGAAAGAGCATAACTCATAGGGAAACCACAATGCTAGGGAAGGGCCAATCATGACAAACACCCTTTGGTGTGACAAAGAGTCCTTGGGTCTGGAGGTGCGGCATCGGCTTCTGGCAGCAGCGGGTCCGGCGAGTCCGGGAGTGCGGCAACGACTGCTGCATTGCCTTTGGGCACAGGAGTGGGTATTGGAGACTGAGGGAGGCTGCGGAGTGTGGCCTGAGGCTTCCGGGGTAGACCGATGGGTACTGGGGAAATTACCTCATCTCCAGGAGTGAGGTCCGGCATGGGCCCCTCATCCATGGTGACCAGAACAGAAGGGGGAAACCAGCCTTATTTGGGGTCTCGTCAAGAAAAACAGGCAGAAGCAAGAATATAACTTGTTTCACCTCCTGATCAACGAGACACCCTTGTACCCGCAGTGCTAGGGGATGTGCCAGCTCAGTGTCGTTGGATGGAAAACCTACTTATCGGAGTCATTCTGTAACGCTGAGCGATACTGAGTCGGACTCATAAGCTGAGAGGGACGAGATTTGTTGTGGTTAAATAGTCATTAAGACAGTCCAGAGTTGTAAAGCCAGATCTTAGCATGATGATTTCAACATAAAGATAAACAAATAAGCAGGGGAATAAACGTACACAGAAACTAGGACAGGACTTGACAGAAAATACACGGATACTGACAATATTTCACAAGCAATCACAGTGATTCAATGACAACGACCAGTAACAAGAACGAACACAGACTATATACCTAACGTAATCAACGGACAAACGAGGAACAGGTGAACTAAAGACTGAGAAAACCAAAACATGAACAGGAACGAAATGGAAAGAGCATAGCTAGGGACACCGCTGCGCTAGGGGAGGGGCAATCGAGACATTACTGAAGGGAAAAAATGTTATGCTTCTTCAATCACTGTAAATCAGTTACGACTGATGAATGAATGGCTGAAAGAAAGTGTAACAGCAATCAGATTCAACAGCACAGATTGTTAAACAGCATCAGATTGTCAGCTGAAAATGCTCATACAAGTGGAAAGGAGATATTTATAGAGAATATAGGGTGATTCTTTAGGTATCCATTAGGTACAGATATTTGCAAACCAGAGTACAATTATAATAACCAGTTGAACAAAATATTTGAAGAGAAAATGGCACTGTAGCTGTTTGAGCTCGGTAACATCACAGAGAAGGTTTATAACTAAAAAATTTTCTAATTCTAAGAAACTGCATACCTTGGAAAATACAGATACTTATGATGGTGTAATGGCTTTAAAAATCTGGTCTCAGGACCTCTCAAGGCACAGGAACCTTTAACACCAGGAGCAAGCTTAGTAGATGGATCTAAATATCAGATCAATCACAAAAGAGATGAAGCTTTAATGAAAATCTGTTAAGATATTTTATAAGTGGTTTTGTTCAGAATGTGGATAGAAACCAAACCCAATATTGTAATTGGGTTCCTATGCACAGACATAGCCTATATGCAGCATAACATAGCTGAGGTGTCCACCTCTACCCCCATTTTTCCTCATACACACAGCTAATGAATGACTTTGTAGACATGACACACCACTTAACGCAATCTGTTCCAGCAGTTACAAACCGCAGTTCCCCTCCAGGAGCTGGAAGTACAACAGCTTTGAAGAACATTAGTATTTCTCCTGGCTTATGGTGCTCCTTTTGAAAAGAGAAAAAAAGACCAAATCAGGTAGTGCGTTCTTTGTGTTCCTGTAAGCACAAGACTAGGATAAACACAAACATCAGAGAGTGAATGGCTCCATCAGATAAACCAGTGGCAAGTAACTGCAACCATGCTGCACTTGACTTGACAAGGCATAACTGCAGTAAAGACATTCATTAGGCCCAGGCACTGAGGCTGTTGACACAGGTGCTAAACTTATCATTAATGACCAGCGCAGTACATTGTGGGTGGTAATTCTGTGCAAAGCCATCCTTTAAATAAAAATCTTACCACACAACACAGACTCCATGCATATCAACTTAAGTGATGGATAAGCATGTTAAGTAAAAAATATACTGTGAAATTTCAAGTTGTAAGTCATAGAGGGTTCACCATTTAGTGACTTTGCACCGCAATCACCAAGATATTAACATTAATAGGAGCAAAATGGATCAGTTTCTATTAACTGTTTCTTATGTTTCTTATGATTGCTCTATTCAATGTTCCTTCATCTCCAGCAGGACTTGACATATGGAGAAGTGTTTTGGGAGGTGGGTTGGAGCAGGAGCATGTCAAGAACCATTCCTGTCATGCCCTTGCCTCAGGGCACGTCACCCATGCTGTGTTTCCACATGAGCTCCGTGAGATCATTCTTGTTGCATCAACTCAAATGCACATAATGTAAGAGGGGGGACACTTAAGTGAAGCCCTGTTAATGACCCAGTCAATGTTAAAATCAGAGAAAGTAGCCATGTCAGATGCTCCTATACTCCCATAATTTTCATACAGTAATGCTTTAAGGCATTTCATTGAATACCTTTCTGTCCTGGAAAGAATCATACATAATACATTGGATCTTCTACAAACCAACAATGAATTTATAGCTTCATCTAATGTTTCATCTATTATATTTGATGAGGTTAATTTAAATGCCCTTTTGCCTGTCTCATTATGGTGCAATCAGGAGATCTAGCTCTTGAAATTGCTCACCGTTGGCAGAGTGGCCCAGAGGTCACTGAACTTGGCTTCGATCCAGGAGGCCATTGGGTTTAATCCCAGAAGATAACATTCTGTGACTGCCATTGTATCCCTGTGCAAAACACTTAACAACCATAAGATGCTTCAGAGGCACAACTGTTAGCATCTGTTAGGCAAGCATGTTAGCAAGAAAGATGCAATAATAGTTGGGTGGGAACTTCATTTTGATAGAATTCATCTACTCACATGAATGAATATCTCACATTTCTTTCATTCTGGCACATTAAACAAATAGTGAAACAGTTCTCATATTACGTCAAAAAGTAATGTCCATAATCATGTCCAGTCTGAAAATAACTAACCGTTTAGCATGTTTTTAGCATGAAGATAAAAGGGAACTTCTAATGAGCAGCTATCAAGTTCATCAGGCTAAGTTCAAAGTAAGTTTTTCTTCTCTTTAAATAACTGTAGCCTGGGGGGGAATTGACTGGATGTATTGTAGACTGAACATCATGATTAAGTTTAGCTTTATGTGGGCGTGTACACACACACACACACACACACACACACACACACACACACAGAGAGAGAGAGAAAAGGACTGTTTTAGAGATAATTTTCAATCATAGGAATTTTTTCAATAATTCTGATCAAAATTTGCTTGCATTTATTACTTCCCAGTTAACATGGAAAACACATGGTGATATGCAGCATATGGAGAAAGATCGGGTACATGGACAAAGAGGAGCAAGACTGAGCAAAACCCCAGAGTGCTGTGTAAATCCAACCTATTATATAAGTATGAACATTGAGATTTGAAAGGAAGTGATCCCCATCGTGACTCTATAAATTGCTCATACATCTAATGTCAACACTGTTTTAAAATAACATGTGGTAACCACTCCTGTGTGAACTGTACATGGATAGGGCTGATGCTATCTAATTGAGGGCAAGTGTGCTGAAGCCCAGGTCTGAAGGACATAGGGTCGGTAAGTCATCTGAAACACTGGACGTGACGCAGGTTAAAACAATATAATCTTCAGTTTAACATAAGCCAAGAACAAACAATGGCACATCCGTGGCACAGGGACATCCTGTAGATACGAACAGCCGCAGGCCATTTGGAAAGAAAAACTGTGATCTCTGAAATATAACTGTCTGGACTAGATTGAAACAAAGAAAAATCTGACAACATATTATCCTCTTCCAGTTCCAAGGACAAATTCTATTCCAAAGATAAATTTACACAACCATGTCGAACATGGCACAGCATAAGTCTTCTCTATCATTCACGTCATTCTGTTTCTGGGAACTGAAATATCTACTTGCAGATTTTTGCACTTGGTTTTATTGTCTCCCAGCATTGGAATGGCTCTGCCTCCCTGAATTGAATGGTTCTGTTGCAGTTAATTGCCTCCTTTGATGGTTTTTCTTTATTTCCAAACTCCAACTTTGATTTCTGGCACTGTTGGTCTCTTCCTGAGGTCTCTCTGACCATTTGTGGTAAGTTTCAGCAGTAGCAGATGTATTATTCATCCTGTTCCCACTCTACAATATCACCAGGCCAGTTGTAGGTTATTAGGATAATCTATAAGTGGCTCCTTCTTTGTAAGTGAATTAGAGCATTTTACCTTACCTTAAAAAAAAAAAAACATACCACATTTATCTGATGATAGATCCCTTACCAAGAGAGTTTACAAACCTTGCTATTTTAAACAGCAGGTTGTGTGTGCAGTTAAAACTGTGGTTTGACAGTAGATTTGCTTGTTTAAACAGTAAAAGTCATGAATATAATGGAAATCATCTCACATGAAGGACTGGGCATAAATTACTCACCTGTTCTTAATTTTTTAATCGCAGTGATATTTTTCATGTGGTTGAGCAGGATGAGTTTTAATTATTTTCCATTTATGCTATGGTCAAAATACAGGCCACATGGCAGAAACATTACTTCTAATGCTGTCTTTAATGACAGGCCATGTCTGTGTTATTGCTTTATACTGAATCCAACTTTTCATGCCTTACTGTGAAGTCATCAGTGGATTGAGATGGTAGGGTAAGACTTCAAAGCTATAGAGCATGCACATATCCTCTTCAGAGACTGCATTCAACCTTGGGCAGTACAGAGTAGAAGCAGTTCATAATGCCCACTGCCTTTCCCATTCCAATTCCCAAACCCAAGGAAGGGTGGGGGGTTGTATATTTGAAAGCCACTAATTTTTCCTGATTTTATTGATAGTTTTATACATCTGAGAGAGTTATGTTAGGTTTTCCAATCCCAGTTACGTATAATTGGCTGACAAATACACTGAACTGAAATTCAAATTCATAAACTATTGCACATGACAGATGAAAATAGATTATTAAAATGAACTCTCAAGTAGTAGACAAAATTGGCAGTGATATTACACATAAAAGTGTTCTAATATCATATTATTTTTATTATTACATGTTTTATTACGTTAAATATGTTAAACTAAATATTGTCACTAGTAGTGCAATACTTCCTGTAAATGACTAGTAAAATCTATGTCATGGAGCATCAATGAACAGGCTGTTTATGGCCACAATCTTCTTCACAATATACCTACATCCACTGCTTGCTCAGAAAAGCCTTGAGTAGAAAGAATACATTTTTTCCCTCACCGTTTTGAGGAAAAACTCAAAACACTCCGGTTGCAGTGTTTATTTTGTCATGTGACAACAAAAAAAAGACATCTTCATTTTGAAATTGAAATAATTATTTGTAACCACAACACTTGTTTCAGGAATCACAAACATATCATTTTAAAGTTCAGCGATATCTTAACTTAATATTTTGTGAAGTATCTCAGTGGGTATCTGAGTGAGAATAAGCCAATGGATTAAACACAAAGATACCAAGTTCACATACACCTAAAGGGGGCTGGCATTTAGAGCTTTGCTGTCAAGACAGTGACACATAAAGCATTTATAAGGCATGTCCTTTACAAATCTCATCTATATGGTGTGTGTGGGTGTTTTAGTATATATATATATATATATATATAAATATATGGTGTATTTTGTTTCTAACTCCACCCTGAGGAAACTTCATAGCACAAAGCCCACTGCTAACCTCCCCTGAGAGAGATCTTAGTGGAAATATCTGCTGAGATGACCTCCAGTCCAGACTTCCTAACCTTAACAAATTGCTTCCTGGTCATGGTTTCGTATAATCACAAGCACAGCAGATGCTTCTCTAAGGTCATTCTCGAGGAAAGTCTCAAGAGCATCTATCATTTGAGAGTCATACATGCATGTGTGTGATATCAGGTTTTAAGCTTTGAGAGATAAAATTGCTTGAAATAAACAGTAATTTGTTTTTATGGGTGTATAAATTTTTTAAATGAGTAGATTTAAATGTTCAAATTATTTATCAGAAATATAATTTTAAATGGTTAAATGGTAATGATTAAATAATAATGAGCTAATACACTATTACGCATCAGAGTGAAAGAGGGATTTTACCCCTCTTTGGGTTTGACATTTTAAGAGATGCAGTCAAAACCTTATGGGTGCATTTAACTTAAGCCTGAAATAGACATCAGCACTAAATAATAGACCGGAGGAAGAACACTGATTGCTGTATGGTATTGTCTCTTTCAGAGAGAGGTGCAGGGTCTAATTGCACAGACAGATGGAAGAGAAAGTGGTGAGCAGAATGAGTCATAGAACAGCTCACATCCACTGTAAATCCACTAAGTTCTTAGGAAACTCCTGGCACTAACAAAAAAAGGCCAGCCTCAGTATAAATCCAAACTTCAATAGGAAAAGGTCTGATATAAAATAAACAAGCAGACAAAGCAAGAATGGGTAAATATGTTCCGGACAGCAGACCGAGTATGCTTAGAGTATGTTCAGCACAGCAGAGGAAGTCTGGAGGACAGAGGAAGACAGATGCTCCAGATGACAACATGTCATAATGTGGCACTCAATTGAGTCTCGCAGTTGAGGAAATGAAGATCCTGTTCAGGTGTCTGAGCCCAGGAAAATTCATCAGGAAACAACAGTCATATGGAAATGTAACAAATTCAACTGGGACAGAGAACAGAGAATGCTAGAAAGAACAGAGAATGCTAGAAAACCCATAATTTTTTGTTGACTAAAAAGACTTAAAAAGAGGATTATAAAATCTGTTGGTAATCACTGAACTTACATAACATACATAACATATTTACTATTTGTATAATAAGAAAATTTAAATAATACATGTTCAATATATTTTAATAATAAAAATATTTTTTAAAAGCTTCTCTGGAAACTTTGTGCACTTTAGCACAATTTAGAATGTCTACATCTCTTACTATAGTGCATAATGCTATAATTTCTTCAGAATTGTATATTGCTATAAGTCTAGAGTGTTTGAGTTTAAATTGTTTAAAGAACAAGATTTTCAGGACCACTTTAAAATAAAGCTGTTCTGGACATGTATTTAAACTAGACTGGCAAAAACACTAACTGACTGTGCACTAGGATTTAAAAAAACACTTCTTTACACTTAAACATTTGTTTAAGATGTTTCAACATGAAAACCTGTTATAACATACCATATAATGAAATATGAATTGATCATTTAAAACAAACATTTTTTAAGTATGTGTTGGACAACAGTGTAATTTCACTGGCTTTTCTTTTGTTATCTACATACTGAATCGTACCAGACAGGTTCACAGAGACACAGGTGACTGAAACAGTTTCCATGATACAGGAAGTGGAAGTGAAGCTTCATTCCAAGAACCCATCTCTGGACTCTCCACCGTCTCGCCCTCCAGACTGGACTTATCCTGTCCTTAACAACATGCTGTCAGGGGGGCCTCCTGCTTGCCTTTTGGCCCTAGATTCATCATCTGGCAGTTATCAGGGCAAATTAAAAGAACACATGCTCATTGCGAGTACACTCTGTGTACAGCCCCCTGTTCTCACAAAGCAGAACAAAAAAATGGCCAGGGCAGGAAGCTCTAGTAGTACTTAAAGAGGGCAGTGGCACTTTGGCCCTCAAGGGTGCTGCATTTCTCCCATGGGGCATGAAGAAGGTTAGCAAGCATGGAGAAGGAGCTTCCACTTTAAACTGCTACTGCTGCACACACTTCTATTGACTTTGACCCTGATGAGGGCACGGAAAGCATAACATCCACACCAGGAGCAAATAAAGCCGGGCACAGATGCTGGGTCCAGTGCAAGGAGAGCAAATAAAAGCAAGATGCTCCTGCCTCACTGTTTATTAAGCATATGGGTCTAGTCCACCACATGGCCTCACAGCAGGGAAAGGTACTCTTACTGAAACAAACAAGAGAAAACAGGGTCTGCACCAGTGCAGACACAACCATAAGGGTGACACTACTGCATGGGTTAAGAATCTTTATGGCTGTAATGGCAGAGTTAATCATTTTTCAATTGCACAGGAAAGGAACATTAAATATCATTTGTTAAATCTGTCAAATGATTTACAGAAAATTTGTATGAATACTTTAAATAATACATTCATGTCTTTATTCTAACTGTAGTTTTATTCAAGATAAGCACCGAACATCGCACATTGCTTTTTTTTTGTTCTAATATAAAACAGATATTGTATAAAACAAGTGAAGTGATGGTCATTTTAAGAAAGGTAATTTTTAGGAAAAAAAAACAGAAAGGAGAGCGCAGCTGGCCTGTGCACCCTATCCATAGTATAAGGATATATCTCAATCCCAGTCTTCATACTCTCATCAACAGTGGCACTTCATCACTATCATCCAGTGGATGACAGTTTTATGCACTGTGGGATCAGGCACACTGATCCTCTTCCTGTAGTAAGCAGAGCTGGCTTTCAGTACCACCCACTCGCCCACTGCTAACCTTGCATCCACATCCTCTGTGAAACCAGAGCCTGCAGCCGAACCAGAACAAGGGAACGACCGGAGATGAAGAAAGTGCAGGGAATAGATAAAAGATGAGAGAAAGAGATTCCCAGAGAGAGGTATGGACAGGTGTGCCTCTTTGGAGAAACTGACACAAAGAGTTAGAGAGGGAAAAGAGAAACAAAGAAAAGTGTGAAACACAGTGAAGCAGATGGCAACAAACCCCATGGTCTTCGGTCTTAGGCAAGAGGTTTAAGAGTGGAAAAGGACAGACAGACAGCAAGACCTTACAAAAGGAAGACACTTCAATTACCTATTAGGTTTCCTGATCATTTTCCCAGACCCCAGCTTCAGTGTCCTTATCTCTGACCTAAACTGTGCTCAGCTTCACCCACCAACATCATTGCCAAACGTTTAATTCCCAAAATCTGCAAAGCCCAACAAAGCACAAGGGGTTGGTAGTGTGTGTGCCCTGACAGACCTGCTGTGTAACAATGTTAAATCCAAAAAGAAGATAGACAGCGGCTCTTGAAGCAGAGAAACCAAGGTTTACCATTGTAGGTGGTGAAATCTCAGCCTTCCATGAAGATTCATTTCTTAATTAAAGCCAACAGTTATATATTTCTTTACAGAAAACTATATATTAGAACAATAAAGGATAACTCTGGACCGCAAGATGTTTTATTCGTACAGTACAGTTCATTACATTGTGTTTGCAAAAGCTGGAAAAGGATTACATTACCAAAAGCAGCATAGACAATACTGGTGACGTATGAAGCAGGAGATATTTTACAGCAATTTTACACAAAAGATAAAAGATGTAGGGAGAGGGTGTTTGCTTGCAATTAAACAAAGGTAAACCATTTCAACTAAACTGCATCTACTACCACTTTAATAATCACTCCCCCAGTCCTTCACTCTGTTTCTTGTACTTCACTGAGCCTCTCACAAATCAATCCACTAGCTGACTGATAAAGTGTGTTGAAAATAGGCAACCAAGCTCTGACTGATGCCAATCAAAGTTCACAGAATTTAAATATATTTGGAGGTAACTCACATTCCATTTGGCCTCTTCTAATCTTGTGTTCCATTGTGTTATTGAGATTTTACTTGAAAACTGTAAATGAATATCATATCACAAGAGAAAGGCTTGAATTCTGACATACCTCCTGCTGTTATAACCCAAAATAAACAGACACAGTCAATAGCCAGAGGACTATTTTCCCAGCAGGTCTGGAGTGATCTGGTTTTCCACTTTGTTGTGAAAACATCACTAAAATGGCTTGTCTCACAGTCAGATGTGTGAGAAAGGGCACCCTGCATAAAGTCCAGTATACTGGGAGGTTATGGCCTTCTCACAGAATAGGGTCGAAAGGCCCTGCAGTTGATGCCTTTTTCAGAGCCCAGACTCGAGAGGCAGCCGCATGGATTCTGCATGCAGGGTTATTTGCTCTGTGAGTTATCAGCACTGTTTATGACAGCTCATAATAATGCAGTAATTACTAGAGGTACTAATGAAAATAGTACACTGTGAAACTGTGACTCACTAATGCCAAAATGTCAAAATATACAATGTGTGGCCATTTGTATTGCTGTTAGTGTTACTTAACATTACACCATTGGTTTATTTGTATTATATTCACAACCACAAACTATAAATTTGTTAAATTTAAGTATTAATTTGTTTTTTAGTCTTCCAGGTCTAAGATGTTTTAGAACATGTTCTATTCTTGAACTATAACAGCATGTCGCTCCACATGATACAGGTAACATTTTCTGAAACCATGTGCCTCAGATGAAGTGGTATGGTGGAGACTCGCACCTTCTTTCAATCCCAGCAGCTCCATAAGTGGACAAATCAATCATGCCAGTTGGTTCAACACACAGGGTCAAACACTAGTCAGCTTTCAGAAAAGTTGGCTATGGCCCCATGCTGTCAGAGACCTCTGACATTCCTCGGTCCTTACTTTGGACCAGTCTTTATTTTGGACCAGTCTTTACTTTGGACCAGTCTTTATTTTGGACCAGTCTTTACTTTGGACCAGTCTTTATTTTGGACCAGTAAAGAAATAAAAGGATAACTGCATGAACAACCATCAACAAATCAAACTACTAAAAATGTATTAACAGTAATAAATAATTTGGTAATGAAAAAAGAAAGCCCAAATAAATCTTGATTATGACAACTTCATTGTCAAAATAGACACTGACTTCTTGTAAAATAAATATTATAACAGCTGATAAAGCAAAAATAGACTATAGATATTACAGTGATTTTTTATGGTGGTACTAATTCTTTGTAAATGTTTATGTATTCGTCATGATTAGATTTTGTTCATTCTTTATGTATTACAATCTAATAATTACTATTAGTTAACTAATCAACTTATTAGTACTTAGAAATATAAACCTTTAAAGAAGGTTTATACATTTAGATATAGAAAAGCTGTTTTTCACTACATTGCAAAACAGGTTGTTTAACAACGTAGATAATGTACCGAAATTATTAGAGAAATATTATTCTGAGGCACATTCTTAGTCTGCACAGTTTGGTGACAGAAACATGCACATAAAATCAGAGTATAACAGTCAAGGCATTTAAATGTGTGTTGTTTAACCCACTCTACCACCAGCTCAGATCTGCGCTTCAGTCAATGTATAGTTATCTGCATGTCTTCATCACAGTAAAGAACCACTAATGTTTAAGAGCAGAAATTTAAACACAGGAACGCAAAAAAATCCCACAGCATTATGGGTCAGATCTGCATCCAATCGTGCACCTGCTAAAAAACTCTATCCTTCTTGAATGCAGTCCTTATGTGGGCAATATCTTTGACTAAGTGTGTGTCTGCCCAAAGCCTAGAGCCATTCAGTGGCATTCACCTTTGCCTAAAAAGGTTACTGCTCCACTTTACATACTCCGAGGTAAATGGATGTTTTGCTTTGATTGGTCTCAGCTGTGGAACATGAGCTCTGGCCTCCTCTAGTGCTCTGGCTGCTTCTGGAACTCAAGAGGACTGCAGGATGAGATGCTGGATGGGATCCATCACTTATTTGAGAAATCACAGCCTGAGAGCAATATGCAAAAGCATTAAATTGTCCTCTTTTAAGCAAAAGCGAAAACAGCTGGCAAGCAATGGCTGTCAACAGAGGTGCTGTTGATGAAAGATCTGCTTGAGGCACTAGCTTTTATTTAAGGTTAAAAATGTCCTTGTATGTAGAAGGTAATTTCACTTTTACGATTAATTAAAGCTTCAATTTGTTGAATCTTTTAACTAATCCAAAGGCAGAAAAAGAGGTTATTTTTAACATCTTTCCAACACCTACATGTTTGCTGTGAGTTTCTACACATCGTGTCCATCACTTTGACCTGGTTAGGTATGATAGCATTTACAATGGAGATGTCATTTTGACCAGTTTAAACAATTCTTTGTTATGTTTTTTTGCAGTTGAAACTGAATAATGAGCAATCACTGTTTTAAGATAAATATTTCAGATATTCACATGGCTTGTTTGCCCCATTCCATTCTCCCAGGTCACCTTTAACACAGTAAAAGACCACCACCTTTTCGAGCAGGAGTATGCTCTTACCTTTTTAATCTTTCTTGTTTTTTTTTCATGCCTTCAACCACTCTACTTTGACTTCAGTGAGAGCAGGGGCCACATGTGAGGTCTGGATTATCCTTTTGTTTCCAAAAAGATGTCATTCACAGTAGACCCAAAAATAACAGTGTTATTGCAAGTTTTGACAGCAACAAATATACAGTGGCCCAGAGTTCCCCAAGAGTTAGTAATAGTGCTGCTAAATCTAAAAGGCTGTGAAAAACAATGTGGGTGTGTATGTTTTTTTTACCCAAAATACTGAGTTTAAGAAAAAAATACTTATTCCTAAAAATGATCCACTCCTAACATGTGCAGACAGTATTGATTTGTTTGCATGGGAATGGGGACATTAATTTACTTTACATGCCTTTTTTTGGAACTGTGCACATGGTTTCTCTTTTGGTTTGTTTTTATTTTCCCCCTAAACTATACAAAACAATCCCCTTCCATTAAATGACATATTTTCAACAGATACCATGCTGTTCCAATTACCCTCTGTAGTGGATCAGGAATATTGAAATAGGACTATGAGAGACCAGCATTAAAAGCGGATTATAGATCCACTCCAATGAGCCTTCAAAGGTGAGGTATGTGTGACTGCATAACCACTAGATGCATCGTATATTTGAAATATTCTACATGATAATATTTTACTTTATTTCTTCAAAAAATACATGTACATGCCATTCATCTGTCAAGAAATGCTAAAACCTTCAGAAAGAGATCAAACACCTCACGGAAAACTACCCGACATCAGTGACATTACTGATCCTGCATACTGTGTCTGCCAATCTAACACCTGCATTAAGCTCTAATGTTACAGCATTTATGCGCAAACACATCTGCCTCTAACAGAACTCAGCCATCTACCTCATATGCTGGGCAGATGTGAGCAGGAGGCAGGCTTTTATAGTAGATATTGAATGTTTGGATTAAAGCTGGGCTTTTATGAGACAGGGCACAGAGTCTCTGGCCCGTCCTTGTGCAGACCTGTCCTCTGCTCTCCAGGGCACCTGCGGATTGAGGTAGCTGGAGCTGCGGAAACTTCAAAGTGTGAGTGCGTGGGACCTGCACACTGTGGGCCAGTAGTCACTGCTGCACATGGGGAGTTCCATTTCCGTCTGTATGGATGTTTAAAACATGTGGGTTTGAAACAATAAACACATTTTAAAGGATTCTCTTTATGTAATGTACTAATGAAAATATTTTTTTACCATAGACTCAGCAAGTACAGATCATTTTGTGTTGTTTTTTTGTTACATTTTATCTTTTTAAAAAGATATTATTGCATCCACTAATGTTCTGAACTACCTTGTTAAACTGTATCAGTGCTGTAGTCAAATCAGAGGAAATCTCCATCACTCTAAAGTAAATTTGATATCATACAAATAAGGAAATGATTACATAGCGAGTCTTTAGGTTTAAAAATGTGTATTTACACATATTAAGATAAAACCAAAATGTTTGTGCTGGTATTGCAGAAGATGCTAGTATTGTGCAATCATATTTAGTGATACTTTCATGGATTAGTTAGTAATGATAAAGAGAGGGGTGCTGCCAGCACGTCTACACAGGGCGATGCATCTCTCAGCCCTGCCCACTGCGGTAGTCCTGTGAAACAAACGTCTTTGATGTATATATATGTCATTCAGAAAAAAAGTGAAGAAGTACTAAGCAGTGTTGTCACTTCAGCATGTAATTATGATAGAACCTTCCAAAAGAAAGGTTCTATTGCTTCTATTGCCTTAATGACAACCACAGCAAGAAGATCCTGAAGATCTGCTTGAATTATAGTAGATGTTTGTAAGAAGCCTAAGTCTTCCATCATCCCTCTGCTTTACTAAAGAAAAATGTTACAGGTTATACTATCCATATGTCTTTTTAAAGCAGGAAATGTGTTGTGTATGATGAATGAAAATCTTAATAATGTACAATAAATCACTGCATTTTATATGGAAGACCTGTTGTATGTGGCCTTGACTGGTTTAACTGAAACTCAGCCAGTGATGCCAGAAGCTGCGACATAAGCACCAAATAAGTATCCTGTTTAAAAATAGCTGGCAGATCTCCATTCTTAGTAGTTTTTTTGGCATGACCATGAAGATTTTGTGTTGACATCTTAACTACAGCAGAGCACCTTGTTCCTCAGGACCCGGGTTGAAAATCACCTGTGTTTTCAAAGTACATAGCCTTGTCCTAGAGTGAAGGAGAAAAGGACGACAAGGAGCAAGAGCCTTGAAGCTTCTCACAGCACTAAATCACCCAACACCCAGGCGGCCTTTGGGGTAGTGAGGATTACATGTCGCCTTCCACACCAACGTGGGCGCTCAGCAACCAACGTGCAGGTGATTGATGACAGGTACTTCTGAACCCTCCCACCCCCTTACCTGCTGACGTATGTTATTACAGTATGATTTATTGTAATAAATCATATTGTCTGGGATAAGCTGATGGCTTTAGCAGCCACCCTGCTGTAACCCATTGTGAGGTGGGTTATTGCTGGAAGGGTCCAAGAGGGTGGAGATCCAGGATGGAGACTGGGACATTGGATCAGTGTAGAAATGAGCTGGACAAGGTCACTTTAGATCACTTTAACTAGCACACTGACAAATGCACCGATTTTAGATCTTTTGAACAACGGTGGTCTACATGATTTACATTCAATGTTTGCCAAGCTAAATTGTATTATAATAAAAAGGTGTACAGTTTCCTAATGGATTCTTTCATTTGGTGGTTCATTTTTGAAACTGAGAAGCATACCCTACAACACTGTGAAATGCTTAGAAAATAAGGTCTGGGTGCGTATATAGCTTGGTGTCTACTGAGAATGATTCACTCAACGTTCCATAAAGGCAATTTGCACATAAAAACTTTCTCAGCCCAAATCAGGAAATACTTGCAGAAAAAGTAGATGGACAATACAAAAATCTTTTCCAAAGGGAGTGAAAGGCTAGTGTTAAAGTCGTGTAACTGATAGGGCCCAACCATATGTGATTATTATGTCTGCAGCTGAACCATGCGCTGAAGAGACATACCTATACAATGCAAGTTATGTTTACTTGTATCCAAATTACTGTGAAAAACTCCCCTCTGGTGAATTTATTATTAGGTCAGGATGTGAGTTGCTTTATAAATCTATTCATGTTTAACTCATATGTTTAATATGTTAGTATTTATATTGATGATTTCAAATCCTGCCGCCAGTGTCTTTCATAAATTACTTACGTTCTCCTATTCTTTTTTGTTCTGATAAGGAAAGTTTATTCAAGCTTAATTATTTTTTATTTACGTTCACATGCTCTTTGTTAATAGTTTTTTTCCCACTTACAAAATAACTTCATATTTCAATTAAAATTTCACACAACACTGTTAAATGAGGTTTAATGTTGTTTTCTTCATACTCTTCTTTTTACATTAATACAAAGTGAAGTGCATTGCTAACATTGAAAGAATGCAGGCTCTCGTCTTCTGGTCTTCTCTTTGCTGACAAACTCCCTGACTGAGTCTTTGGCTTCCCTACTGAGAAACGATTACAACACATCTGCCACATCACTTATGATGCACTTTTTCCTCAGTGTCCTTCCCACCGTTCACCTTCAAATGAGCCAAAATGAAGCTAATGAACTTTCACTGCTCTATGTGAGGCTGCTCATCCTTTTTTTCCACAAGCCACAACCATTTTTATTGGGGTTCATTTATCACAAACATAAGGTCAATATGAGTAGACGCTGTAAACATTTCAATGTTCTTAGGTCAAGGATGTGAATCTGATAGCAAGGCCTGCATGTACAATTTTATACGTGAATAACGTTCAGTTCAGGCTCTCGGTTGGGGCAGTGCAGGGCAGTGCAGCATGTCTTAAGCCAATCATAATTATAGCCCAGTATTATTGAAATATGTGACAGTGAGAGCTTCACTTCACAACTCCTAAAATGATGGTCAATTGATGAAATCTATTAACCTGCTTTCCATCCTGATAGAAATTATTTCGCTTTTTATCGAATGTGACATCTCTCAGTCAGGAGTTAGAGTGTAACAAGGGGTGAATTAGGGTGTAACTAAACACATACACTAAGAGAAAAGACAAACTAAAAGTGAAAAAAGAATGCATCAATACCAAAGCAAAATCATTTTTTTTTGTTAAGAAAAATCTAATCTAACACTCTGTAGTCTGCATTCTGTTTTGAATAGAAATGTGTGGTAGCATCACATTAAGCATCTACAAGTAATTGGTGAAGGAGTTGGGGTTTCAAATCACTAACATAAATAAAAACCATGCAAACTCCTCAAGACTACAGAGATATCTGTTATTTTGCTTTTGTGGAGCATAGTTCGTGTGAGTCCATCTCTTCATCTGTGAAGTTATTCACACCTTCTGCAAGGACTTGTCTTCAATGTGTGGCATGTGAGATATGAGGAGCCTTCAAAGTAGAGCGGCAGATCACCATGTTCTAGTCATGTCCAATACAGTGTCATCTGCCATTCAAGCCCTTGCTGCCATTGGCTACTCTCCTCAGGCTTTATCTTACAGAGTATTCCAGGAAGCTGGTGCTATATATTATTTAAGACTTACAGAGATCCTCTGTTTTGGCACTGTTGGGCTATTTCACAGATTTTTTTACAACATATCTTCAAAATGTCTATTTCATGCATTAATTACAAAAGTCTAGAGTCAATACATTTCACTCAAAAAGTATTCACTTAACTGATAGAATTAACAGTGTCACTTTTATGATTACATGATTATGATCACAGAAAACTTCAAGCTGAATGTAATGTTCTCAAAACCATCTGACGGAAGCAGGTATATGCTTGTCAACCTCCAGTGACATCACACCCACTCTGTGGTCAGGACGCACCTTACACAGAGAGCCTTTCTTGGCACAGACTTTTCATCTCCCTCTTAGTTCTGAGGACCATGGGACAGGCAGTATATCATTTCAAAAAGATACAGAAAAGCTTTCAAGTAGGCACGTCCCTTGAAACGTTACCCAGGCCATAATTATAGTGCACGGAAGCTGGGAGGCTTTGAGCTCTGCTGCAGTGCATTGCGGTGGTTGACTGTGGTGGGGCTCCATATCTCTGGAGGCAGTATGAAGAGTGCAGTGGAACATAAGGAAAAGCCACTGTATGCACCACCTGCTGTGAAAAGTGTACACGCAGCTCAAGGAAAGGAGCATGTACAGGGAAGCTGGGTAAGAGTCCACACAGAACTAATGCAGAGCTTAGCTTGTTAGTTCAGGAGTAAAACAGACAGGAATTGACAGTAAGTGTCATAAATGTAGAAATATTCATAATAGTAGGAGAACTTAAATTTTGGAAACATCAGTATATGTCCCAGTAACAAACACACGAATAGGAACTGATCCTGCATTAGTTAATTTCAAGTCTACAATCAAATCTGGGGATTTTGCAATTGAGATTTCAGTGGGTTAAATTAGTCATGCCTAACTTCCATCATAAAAGTTTTAACATCTGTGTGTGGCCACCATGTTGTTTTTCAGAGGATATACCTCTTCCAGACTGCAGATATCTGCCTTAGTCATTTTGGAGGAGGAAGAGGCACACAAAGTTGAAACAAAAAAGAACTGATGTAAAGCAGACAGGCCGGGTGATTAGGTCAGATAGGAAATCAAGCAACTATTAATTCACTGTTTTCTTCTTTTCCACTCATTGAATGGTATTAGCTATTATATGACATCATAAGAGTCAAATTACTATATCAACCCAGCCACTGTTAAGACTGCATGCAACTTGTGCTTGCAGTGCAACGAAATAAATTTCATACTGCAGAACAACCTAAAGCAGTTTGGCCACACTATTTCTGTAGCACCTAATATTTACTTATAAGTGCTGTTGAATCTAGCCTTTAACTGCAGAGTGTTCATTATCATTTTATGTAGTGAAGCTTTCACACATACAAGTAACATTCATTTCATTATTATGTAAATTGGTAAACTGATAGTAAAAGTACATTATAAAAATGTTTGAGTGCAGTAGAAAAGAGAATACACATTTTTGTCCCTAAGGACATGCAGTTTGTAATATCCAGTTTAAAACAGTTATCTTGGTATCAGCACAAACTCCATCGCACTTATGTACAATCTTTGTTTGCATCACTTTGTTTAGCCAGCTAACTTGCCAAGTCATGTCAAAGAATATTTGTTAAAAGATCAAACACAGATGGACACAGAAAGCATATAACTTTACAGTGGTGGGAGAGAAGAGGCTACACCTACAGGCAAGCTAATGAAGCATTTGGAATGGGGACCTGTAGGAATAAACGGGGGCAGGCAAACATGTGGCAGGTGATGGTGAAGTGATTAATAAGTGGGTGGTTGGGAACTGGGAAGTGATCGCAACGGGATGTATGGGAGCTGGCGTGGCTGAGTACTGACCAGAACGTAGCTAAATTTGACAATTTACAAGTTGTACGTAATTTGTATAAAATATATATGTTCCAAACAGGTCAGCCGGACATACTTGTATTGCTGCTTTTCATCTTAGTTGTTAACATGCAAGTCATGACAGTAACACCTGTTACTTCAAAATAAAAGTACAGTTATAAACAGCATGTCTCAGTCAATAGCCACTAGAACACTAAAATTGTCTGCAGAGTCCAGTTAATGGGTCATGTGATGAGGCTGTGGTGCACATGCTTTCTGAGTACAGGTGTGTGAAAGCTGTAGAGACAATTAGGGCCTCCTGCAGGGCCACAGGGCCAAACAGCCAAAGAGCTGCCCTCAGAAACCACAAATCACAGTGCTGCTCAAGGATCTGTCATCTCGTTTAGGTGTTAGACTAAGGACAGACTCCTCTACATGATATTTGTTTTTGTTTTTTTGTTTTAGTGTGTGGGGGGGGTGTTGCTGTTTGATTTTGTAAGGTCATATGCATATTATTATTTATTAGAAGAGTGGAAATAAATGTATTATATCATGAAAAAGGTCATAGCCCTACTCTGTGCACATGAAAACAATCACCCTCACAGCACCACAAGAAGCACACTCAGCTCTTCATGATTAGTAAAAGCCATCCATGGAGTCTCTCTGTATTTCACTTCCTCAGTGTATAGAGGTTTGGAGCAGAGCAGATTGAAAAACTAAAAAGGTCTGTCCATAAGTCACATACTTTTTGACCTCAGACGTGCTGGTGGGGTGAAATTCCTGCCCAGGTTAGCATGGGAAGGACTGCAGACAGAGGACAGCACAGGTGGCTCTGTCACTAATCCACGGATGTATTCATAAATCAAAGCCTGGGAGGCTTTACAGTGGTCAGAGGCTCCACTGCTACACACACAGGAAGTTTAGCTGCAAGGATTATCAGATATGATTTGTTTCAGAATGATATGCAAAACAGACCTATACATCCCTCTCTGTCTCCCCCTATCTTAAGTCACCCTAAAGCAGAGGAAAAGGCAATACTTAAACTTGGACAAATCAGAAGAATTACATGTGATAAATAAACCACAATGTCTAAGATTTAGTTAATTTTTTTTATACAGTGGATGACAACTTTGTGGTTTGCAAGTAATACATAATTGTGTCGCAGTTTGAGAATGTAACTGGCAAACACAACAAAGCTGTGGTCAGGGCAGTTTCTCTGAAAATGTACAGCAGCTTATGCATTGTACTATCCACCAGAGAGATGTTTATGTAAGATGTCCTTTTTAGGGTAGGTGAGCGACAGGTGCTCGATTTCCAGTTGTTGTTTTTTTTTTTTAAACTCAGGTTGAATTAAAATGCCCCTGCATGCCTGCTTTGCACTGGTTCAGAGTGTTTAAAGGAACTGGGCTGATACATAGCTGATGGCCACACCGGGGTCTGCTCTAGCCATCTTCCTGGAGGCCAGATCAGTGCATATATAAACACTTCCTCCCCTGGGCTCAAGGACTTCTCTTGGATTACACGACCGACAGGTCACCCCTCCATTCTCGGTGTGGCTCCTAAGGTCATTTAGAGTGTTTTAAATGTGGTGTGGGGGTGGCTATGGCTATAAGGAGAGAAGAAAAAGCGTCAGCAGAGCTTATGTCCTCGTCTTTGTGTGCACAGGCAGGCGGTTGGACCAGAACTCTCCTCTGAGAAATGTCCCCTGGTGGGTCATGAACAATGACATCAGTGTTTATAGTTATATTCGCAGAACTGGCTAAGCTACTGCTCAACTCAATGCATAGAGATTTTATATAACTTTCTATGTGTAGAAAGAAAGGACTACAATATAAAGAAAACTGTACATGTACAAGAAACTAAGATTTAAATTTTGAAACAAAGTTTAGATTTTGTGACTAACATGAACACTGTAATGTTTATCTGCTTAGTTTCTGATTTTGTGAGTTCCACTTTTCAGGATTTACTGCTGAACAGTTTTCAGTCTTTTAATGTGGAGAGACATAAAACCTTCCCCTGGGGCTGTGTGTAATACCTGAGAGTAAAGCCTCTATATTTACCAAGTATTGTTTGGATCGGATGCTAGTCATGGGCTTCAGAGGGATACACACGAGAGGCCAGGCTGCCGCCAGGACTTTGAAATCTAACACTGTTATGTGATGTTATTGGGATGACTGCCCATCAAAGTGTTCAGGCAATAAACAAAAGTCTAAATACTACCATACAGACTCATAGAGATGGTTAGTATTCACTATCTATCTGTCTATACATACATACAGACACACTGTTACTGTACATATGATGTTGTAGATAAAGTATGCACTGTACTGATACTGATAGTCTATTTGGACAACATATTTATTAGTCAAACATATTATTTTTTTCTCCCCTTAAAATAAATTATATGTTCATGATGGTCCAGCTTGGACCATTTCTTCCGTTAGAAGTTGAGTCAGTTACATAAAGTTTTTATCTTATATATCTTTCATTTTTAGACATCTGGCCCTGTAACATACCCAATTTCATGATGCTAGGACACGTAGAAATGGTGAGTTAAATTTACTGTGAAAGTACCATAACTTCAAGAAACATTTGTGAGGGCAATTATAGATATTTTTCTATGTATTACAGTGGAACCACATTTTTGCAGCAGGTTGCTTTGCCAGTCTTTGGCGCTGTATCTTGCTGGATACTTTGATTTACAAGTTTGACTCCTTTTCCAGATGCAGACAGTGCCGTTGCAGGAAGCCCTGCCAACTCCAAAGTCCCATCCTGCACTCAACAACACATGCTCCTGCAGGCATGAGACAGGCATGAGGAGAGACACTCCAGCTTTTCTACCACAGAGGTCCTAAATGAACAGTTTGGTCAAACGGTTTGCAGGGTAAACTCTGTGAAATTAAGATGGATTGTGAGTATTAGAGCATGTTTTCATCATGTTGAAGGCAGATGTGTCTACAAACATAAACACAGGTGGAAGTGAATGGAAAAATTGTGTTAGGCATGCAACAATTTCATTGCGAAACAATACATTGTGTTATACAAGGAGCTAAGTACATGGTTTTTTTTATTAATGAATAGAAATCCTTGGTGTTTGAGTCATAACAAATTTTTTATCTAATATTTAATAGTTAAATGTTTTAAATGAATAAGTATAGTTCAGTTATAAAATTAGATCCTCTATTCCATGTTTACACTATTATTGTTAATATGGTCTCAGAAGACTTTCAGAATTAAATCCTGGACATTTCTGTCTCCATATGTTCCTCAGCTAAAAAGCATCACTAACCAAATCTGTAGTTTCAGTAACACCAGTCTTGTTAACAGAGAATGTGCTTTTTGCATTTCACAAGCTTCTAGTGATTTATGTCTGTCTGCAATATAGATTAAAATGGCATGTATAAATGACAAGCTGCTGGTGAATGTGCAGGCATCAAATCCAGTCTCTCTCAATGAGGTATAGTGGAGTAGTGTTACTTATGAGTCTCCAGCACAGGCTTATGAATAACAAAATTAAACACAACATTCATCTTAAACTGTTTTCACATCAAAGCCTTTCATTTGTTACCAAAAGTGTGTGATGTGAAAATGCATTAAGGTCCTTTTTCAGCCCATAGTATTATCTAAATTGAGGGGTTTTGTACTTGTATGAACAGTATTGAAGGAAGTAGTCTGCTAGAATTAAATGTATGACTATTTAGCTCACATTTCATGCATCACAACCAACTGCTGGGCTAATTCAATCTAAAATTGTTTAAGAGTCTGAAACTAGCTTTAATTAGAATAATAAATACATTTGTCTCCTTTATGTGTTAAATTTGTAGTCTCTAAGATTTGTTCATGGTGGAAACTTATTCAGGAATTCAGTATGGGCATATCAAAGCCTATGCTGTTACATTCTTTGTTTATGTTGAATTTTAATTTAGTAAGAGAATATGGAGCAAAATAAAAAAAAAAAAACCCAAAAAAAACAGCTGAGAAATGTTATTTTTAGACAGGGTCTGTCTCTATGGGTGTTTGTGTCTCAGACCTCCATCTTCAACAGGAAGAGGAAATGCTGTAGAAGTTTAGAAGTTGATGCACTGCCAACTTTAAATGCCATCTCTAAAAATACCCATCAGGAATGTAGGGCTTGGCCGAGGGGCAAGGTCGGTGGCCTGAGCCTTGTCGCCACTTTGAGGGCCTATTTTGACATGACAGGCCTGCCACAGTGTAATCCAACCCTGTCTCTCTCACTCCCTCATCCACTACTTCACTGTAATCCCCTCTTCGGCTCTTCGGCTCTCTCTCTCTCTCTCTTGAGTTGCTTCGTGCTCAACCTGGGCTTACGAGAGAGACTTGAAATGGAGTGGGTGGCTATGAGTCGAGTTCTCTGTGCTGGACGCTATTGGCAAAGCAGTGTGTCCCCTTTAAAAACCTCACCAAAAGAACATCTATGTTGACCTTGGTCATTAATATCTATATATAAAGTCTTTATGTGTGGTATTAAAAGCTTCAGTTGTTTTTCATTCTATGCCAACAATATTGTGTGATTGACTCACAAAACACATTTAAAATAAAATTCGATAACATTTTTATTTAGAATAGGAAATGAATGTATTCATGAATTGGGCGCAGGGTTTTAAAAGTATGATAACTGATAATAAAATAAAATGTCTCTTACACAACATATTTCCTTAAATATTAAAACCCAGACAAGGTCCACCAGACGGCTCTATATATCACTTTAACAGAGAGACCTGCAGTATCTATATTGCTTATTTACGTGTAACGTAGTATCACGTAAACATTGTAAAACACTAATCTCAGCATATTCATGTAAGAAAGAAAGCAGATAAAGTAGATCTAAGACAAATATCCTCTAATGACATCCCCAGCTGGCCTTCCACTGTGCCACCTAAGAGTGGTTTTGGGGCCTTTTCAGGAGCTTCTAGAAAACAACTTGAACCCAGTTCATGTCGTCGAGCGGAAAGGCGGGGGTGAGCATGGTGAATTACCTGATACTACAGAGTACAATAGAATCTATGTGATATAAATCAGAACACAGAAAATCAGTCTTAATTATAGTACTATAACAGTATTTTTTTTAGTAGTTGTGACAGGAATGTAAAATGTAAAAGTAATTCTGAATGAGTGAAGATGTGAGCTTTTAGTTTTCAACTAAATACAAAACCAATAAAATCATAAACAATAGTTGTTCATCTTAGTTGTATATATCCTGTTCCCTTTAAGACTCGGTGGTTACATTCTAAAGAATAATACTCTCCTATCTTCACACTTGCCTTTCCCTACCCTGGAGCTCCCCACAAGTCTAAAGGACCCTCATACACTCTCTTCTCATACTTTCTTTGATCATATGAAGAAGTATAAAGAAGCGGTGGTGTCCAGTATTTGCACACAACCCTAAGTGATGAATGTGTGTAAATACAGCAGAGGAAGCACAGTTCTTCCTTTAGTTCAACTGTTCTCACAAGCACAGAGACAACGCCCAGAGGACTGAAGGTTCATAACCCCTGGGGATATAGATATATATGCCCTTATAAAGATTAACCACACACAAGAATATCTATATATGACTATGTTATTCTATCCAAAGGTCAACCACAAAAAAAACAAACAATAAACAAATATTGACTCACAATTATTGGAAATATACATGCAACCACATAAACTATATATACACCAACAGGTATAATAGTTTAACTGATGAATATACTTCTGTGACATTTGTCATTTTGTTCGAAAATACTTCCAAAAAAGTAGGTGCCATGAAAACAATGCACATGAATTTTACATTTTGATGCAGTTCATTTTAGCTTGATATCTAGAGCTGTCAATTCTCTTGAACAAGTGGAAGGTGATTCTGCTGGTGCATCACTGGACCTCTTTGTTTAGACCTGCACAATCCAGGTGTTTAGACAATTCAGTCTGTGGCTGCTGACTAAGAGTGTTCATGCCCTTATTCCCAACACACCCCTGGGCCCTTTCTAAGGTAAGATGCACATTACCCCTGAAAACTGCCCCAAAAGAGCACCAAAGGGCTGGGGAAGTCATTTCCAGACATTCTCTATAGTAGCGTTATGAATCTGCCACACAATGGTTATTGCAGATTTTAGCATCCACTGTGCTTGGATGCAGTATGACATTTAATTACTAAACAGGATCCAGAGTCTTCCTCTATGACTAAGGGTAATTTTAGGCCCAGAACTGTCTGCATCCTTTCAAGCTGGATTTTAGAGCAGCCATCTGGTCTGACTGGGAAGGGGCTTCATTTTGCTGACTGACGACCTTTTGATGTTAGACAGATCCTACCAACTCCCCTCCTACTTTCCAGTGCTTAAAAGCCAACATCTTACATTCACAAATATAATTCTGTGTCTAAAGAACAAACAAGCAAAGTAATAGCAACTCAGGAATGGACAAAGTTCAATTCTGGTAATAAGCCAAACAACTCTGCACACAGTAAAACATAAAGCAATGTGCTCCACTGGTACCCTCAACATTACTCATGCCATTGGACTAACGATGTTATGTTTCTTAGGATTTAATTTTTAAACTCCATGTAACAAGCTTGGTGTTTATTATGTGGATGTTTGCATGACATCAGAATACAAAGTCATCACATAAAGCAGCGTAAAGTAATAATGCATATAAATACCTTGTGTAACTGAAAAATATCATTTATTTCCTTTGCATCTTTCTGTAGATGTGTTGTTGAGCATACATGTAGTTACACATATATCCATAATTACACATATGTACTTCTTGAACATCTTTCTTTCTTATTATACTTTATTCAGTTCTTTTTAAGCTTTGTGTATAGTTCAGTAGCAGTTGTTAATCACCATGCTAATTAACATTGTTAGAAAAAAAAAAAGCATAACATTGTTATGTCTTAAGTTTGATAATAACAAGTGACTAAATTCATCCACTGTCTCACTTTTCTTCCTGAAGAAGTCAGTCAATCCGACAGACAACACAGCATTCTGCACGTGCACGGGCTAGTAACGTCAGACACAACCAAAATGGTCTTTTACTGCCCTCTGTAGAAACAACTAAGCTCTGCTGCACAGAACCATTGGGACCTATGGAAAACACACGTAGGCAACAATATTTCAGTAAAGGAGTAATCAGTTTGACATACAGGTCTCTTACATGGTTTCCAAAACAAATAAGCTAAAAATAATGATAATAAATAAATAAATATTTTCAATCGTACATCTAGGAATTAGATAAAATAACTCATATTACATCGTAAGCATACGGTCATCAATAGCGAAATACAGATAATTAGATTATATTACATTAAATAAACCGCAAAGGTATTGAAGTCAAACCAGAACAAAGTTTATGCGCTCTTACTCATTTAAAATTAAAGGGACACTTTTATATTCCTTAAGAATTGAGTCCTGATTTGTTAGGACGTTAAAAGAAAATGGATGACTCTTCTGCGAATTATTGCGACAAAATATAGGAAGATGCTCCGGTATTATCGTAACAGATATAGTACTGCATCATAGAATTTATAGGGAATGTCTTCTACACGTACTCGGTAAGAGCCAATACTATTCTTATAACCACGAAATAGCCTGCCTATATAATGTCGGGACATGATTATTATATCTATTACATTTAGAAAATCCCGTTATTCCGTAGACCTACGGCTGGCGTTTGTTCCGTACTGAATTTTTTCCCTTAACAGCATCAGTAGCATGAACCAGCCTCCAACGTACGGTGGTACTGGTTGTGTAGTTTTTCTGTTTCTGGCGTCTCTCTTTTTTTTTTTTTTTTTTTTTTTTTTAAAGTAGAAGAAGAAGAAGAGGGGCTCAGCATAACGACATAGAATACGGATAAGAGCAACAATTACTTGGGAACGACAAAAGAACTATTTGTCTTTTATATGTCGCGTTAGTAGGACACAACAGGTAAATTCCAAAAAACATACATCTACGATTTTCCGTTTGCGCGGCAGCGACTAGATTCACTTTCCATGCCTGTTCGGTTTAACAGAAGCCTACTGTACTCCGCGGATTGAAAACAAAATGGGGGTTAGTTCATGGGTGGAGCGGGTTTATACGAAAGGTTATGGCCTTTCCAAGATCTGTCGCTTTGATTAAATGAAAACAGACCACGTTCTTTGCTATATAAAGCGACGAAGTTATATGCAAGGCCTTTGATGTGCGATTAGGTATGCTTAGTAGTCTTCACCATGTCGCCCACGTAGCTGCTGCAGCTCGAGTAAATTCAACTAGGTGCGAGTCAGTATTGTGCTGGCAAAGAGGCGGGTCCGGATTTTAACGTTTTGTCGTGAGACTTTTTACGAGCTTCAGCGTGCTTTTATATGTTTGTTTATGTTTTTAAAAATACACGTTGCCTTTAAACCGTGCTTGCTCTGCGAGCTGTAGGCACCAGCAGTAGATGGTCAGTGTGAAATGCCTGTCATTCGCTGAAAGAAGCACCTATATTATAGTATCTCATTCACTTATCGTAATACGTTTTATTTCCAATAGAACCATGTTACCTGTTACAGCAATTGAAAAAAAAAATATGTAAACACCTGTTTTTCCAGGGGCTTTAAATTTGAATTATGCATTGACCCAAGTGTTCATGGTATGCTGGTCCTACTTCAGAAAATTGTCATGTATTTTGTGCCGTTCCGAAAACGAATACCGTGATGAGTGAAACGATGGGTAATATGATGCGTGTGTTATCGATTGCTATTTTTTGCATTTAAAATCACAGCAATTGCAGCCTTGAGTTCAGATTCATCCTTTATTCTATCTAACTGTATTTGTTATTCTGTAGATAATCTATCCAGTGACACTGTGAGACAAGAGGTAAGCCCCAATGTACGAACGCCTGTATGAAGTGATTTTCACTTTTATTAATATGATTCCTAGTCTGAACCTCTGGAACTGCTGTTATAATACTGTATCATGTCGTTTGTGTGAAGGCAGAATGTCAGCGAGAGGAGGGAAGAAGAAGACCACCAAGCTGTCACGCTCTGCCCGGGCGGGGGTCATCTTTCCCGTTGGGAGGATGATGAGGTACTTGCGCACAGGGACTCATAAATACCGCATTGGTATGGGCGCTCCTGTATACATGGCAGCTGTCATAGAATACCTGGCAGGTGAGAACCAGCAAAGCACAATTCTCCATTACATCACCATAATACCTCAGGTTGGAGTGTAAACACAGACCTCGGTCCAAGCCTCAGAAGCCAGTACATGGCTATGTTGCTTCCTATATTGTTTAAGTGTGTGTTTGTGTGTGTGTGCTGTTCTTAGCTGAAATTTTGGAATTGGCTGGCAATGCCGCAAGAGACAACAAGAAAGGAAGAATCACTCCACGACACATCAAGCTAGCAGTGGCCAATGATGAAGAGCTCAATCAGGTACAGTAGAATTCCCTCTGATAAGGCTAGAGATCTCCCTGCCTACCAGTGACTGCTACTGCAGTGCACTGCAAAGGAGAAGAATGGCCTTAGGCACAGTTTTAGTCTCCTTGAATAATTGTGGCAGAAAATTGGAATCAGCCCTCTAGAGGCAATAAATTATTTAAGCATGTATTTGAAAGCAAAAGAAATATTTGGGTTAATTTGTGTATGCAAAAGAATAATTTTTAGAATGAAACATTTTGCTGAAATACAGTGTGTACAAACCTTAAAATGTTGAGTAACTCAAATTGAGGTTGTTTCACATTCTCTGTGCTTTCTTCCTTATAGCTCACTATTCGAATTGAGAACTGAAGCGTTTTAGCCTTATAAATATTTTTAATTCATAATTATAATAAAAATTCATTCATTTATATCCTCGTCACACTAGTGAAGATCACACCAGTGATCTCTGGTAGATTGCTGCTGAGTCCAGACACACTGGAAAGAAAGAATCTTAAAACTTTCAGTTTACAGTGTTAAAATGCATTAATTTTGGCAGTAACAGAATTATACCTAATATCAACAGTATATATTGATAACAAATAGCTAATGTTGTTTCATTTCTGTAGTGAGGAGCTGTAAAATGATTCATTTTTTTGTACCATTTTACAAAGAAGGCAATCATAAATTCTAAACTTCACACTCACAATAACTTTGACAATAACAGCTGGTTGTTACAGTAGCTAATAAAGCATAGTCTCTAATCACAGATGTGCTATCAGCTCTAGCAAACCTTTATGGTCTGGCCCCATTCCCATGCACCTCCTCTCATCCAGAACTACAAACTGTGTCTGGTGATCTGACGCTGATTGGTTTGTGCAGCTGCTCAGAGGTGTGACCATATCGAATGGTGGCGTGCTCCCTCGCATCCACCCCGAGCTGCTCTCCAAGAAACGCGGAGCAAGAGCCAAGGCCGACGCTCAGGCCGCCGTCTCAGAGAAGACGGATAAGCAGATCAAAAATGTGAAGAAATCCCTGGCCAAAAAGAGCCGAGGGAAGCGAGGACGCAAAGCCAGGGTGAGTCCTGTGCCATCCAGTCTGTGCAAGGCGATGCTGATACATCAGAAAATGTATAATTATTTTGAGTACATTTATATACATTTTCTTTTTTTGAGTTAAACTCAAGCCTAATGCATCATGTTAATGGCTTCTTTGTTACTGTGGCATGTATGTAGAAGAACACAGAGAATGACAAAGAGGCATCCAACAGTTTGAGAGCTGAGGATGAACCAGGAGAAGGATTCACTATTCTGTCAGCAAAGAGTTTGTTCCTTGGACAAAAGGTGTTGATATGTCAATTTACACAATTCTGACATGAACCTTATTACTCAGAATATACTTCTTTCATATCTTCCTGCTCCCCAGTTATTTCAGTAGCCAACAGTAAGAGAATATTAAAACACTGGTAGATAGCTCACACAAAACTAATGTATTTTATCATCTGTGCCAGTTGTCTCTTACAGAGAGTGAAATTGGCAAAATTGGAACCATCAAAGTGGAAGGAATTATTAATCCCACCAATGCAGACATTGATCTGAAAGATGGAGTTGGTACGTGGACTCCAACATGGTGATTAATAATTTACGGTGATGTTATAAAGTATAATGCATATTGGCTGCAAGAAAATAGTCCTCAGGAAAGGACCACTGTTATTGACTGCGACCACCATTTGACTGATGTAACATCACTGTGACTAATCAGTGTTGAAAGGCTCTTCATCATCAATATAGTGAGTGAATGTCTACTGTATGACACAGGCAGTGCCCTAGAGAAGGCTGGGGGAAGAGATTTCCTGGAAGCTGTGAAAGAACTGCGTAAAACACAAGGCCCTTTGGAGGTCGCTTCAGGTAGATTTCATGTACCCGGTCATACTCTCACCAAAAGAGTCTGTGTGCACTGTGTATTACAAATCTTAAATCCAGATCTTGATGAGTTTAGATACTGTTAGATAGCCAAAAATATTATTCACTACAACCTGTTATCACATTACCTTCGTTCTCCCATTCCAGTTGCAGTTAGCCAGGCCACTGGAATGGCAGCACGTTTCATTATCCATTGCAACGTCCCACAGTGGGGCTCTGAGAAGTGTGAGGATCAGCTAGAGAAGACTGTGAAGAACTGCCTGTGTGTGGCAGAGGAGAAGAAGCTCAAATCTGTGGCATTCCCATCTTTGCCAGCTGGAAGGTGAGCCCAATCTTTGGTCTGTAAGCTTCTTAACAGAGAAACGGAGATCAATTTTTTTTAAACCTTTGTTTTGAACAAGTAATATAAACCAGAAAGATTAATTTTATGAACATCCTTGGCAGAGGGATAAGGATGATGGGGGTTGTGTTGCTGGAGCAATTTGAGTTTAGCCATATTGTCAGCAGGCTATTTGGTAGTCACCTGAAATAAGGTCCATTTCCTATCACAAAAACTTGGGACTGAAACAGCACTCTACTAGTACATAAACAGCACCACTCAGTACTAGTACATAACCCGAACTGTTGAGCAACAAACATGTTTCTTGTAAATTCCTGTGTTTACCCACAAGTCAACAAGGATTTCAGGATTTTCACATAATTTTTTGTTCTTGCAATCTTTTTCAGAAATGGTTTTCCAAAGCAAACTGCAGCCCAGCTGATACTTAAGGCCATTTCAAACCATTTTGTTTCTGCAACCACTTCCTCACTGAAGAACATTTACTTTGTGCTGTTTGACAGCGAGAGCATTGGTATATATCTGCAGGAAATGGCCAAGATGGATGCAAAGTGACTGTAATACCCAGCAGTGTGTTCATTTGTTGAAAGCTTCATAGCCTGGATGCTAGTCTGTTTCACTGTTCATCAGAGGGGATCAGGTGTTAGAAAATAATATTACTTTCATGTAAAGTGGTAATATAATGCATTAACTTTACAAATTTGGTAGACATTTACATTTACTATGTGAAGTAAAGTTACCTAGAAATTCCAAGTTTTTTTCATTTGGGCACTGATAAAAATGCAACCAGTTTTTAATTTGTAATTTGTGTTTTAAATACATATATATCCTATAATAACAGAGGGTATTATAAAAAGAAGCTGGCTTATCTGCTCAAGCATCAAATTAAGTGTATTAAGAATTTCTAAATTATGAGAGGGTAATAAGTGGCTATACATTTTGAAAAACCTTTGAAAGAACTGGACCCAGGCCAATATTAATTTCCAATTTATATTTACTCAATGTCAATAATATACACTAAAATGATTCAGGCCTGTAGCTCCTATCTCTAGTGCTCACAAAAAGGTGCATCACTATAAAAAAGGTCTGCCTGTCACTTAGAAACAGAGCGACTTAACAGATAGGAGAAATCTTAGAAAGAAACAGCAAAATTGATTCTTTTTTATTATGCCTTTAGGATAAATTATTATACCATGATTATTATTCCATTAGAATAAATAACTAAAATTTTATTTTAATATTAGTAATTGTTGCAGTTTTGAAAACTGCCTTTTCTCCTCCTGTTAATGTAATGGACACCCCAGTTGGGCCAATAGATGATGCCAACTTTTATCACTGAGGGCTGGCAGACTTCATGATGATAAGCCTGCATTTATTTACACAGACATCAATGGCTAAAAAACTGATGATGAATCAGTAAGACGTGTCCAGTCCTTCCAACAACAAATCATATCTGCCTTTTCCCCTTTATTTTGTAATGATTTTTTTTTGTACAATATCACATTAAAGTGCTAAGATGTGCATTATTTAGACTTACTTCATTGATACTGGCATTTTAAAACAACACTATGCCTTAATTTCTTTTTTTATATATCTTGTCATAATGTACCAAAGTTAATTTATGGCAGTGGAGATAATCGGATTCCATGTGAGCATAAGTATAAAATTAAAAACATTGATTAATATACAGAAGAAACATTAGTGAGAGCTTTATTTTAAACAGGAAATCAAGCAGTATCATACCAGATTTAGGTTTTGTATATTTTTTGTCATGGACTTTTTTTTCAAGGGCTCCATTAATTAATAGTATATGAGAATAGATCCCAGTATGCCAGTTATGTAGACATCACACCACATGGATACTCTTGTGAAAGGAACACAAAATGTAAAAGTAACTGTCTTAAGACAAAGGAATATTGCAAATGTACTATATTATTATTAACAACATTATTACATATAGTTAAACATAGGTTTTTTGGGTTTTTTTTGCCATGACAGGCTTTAGCATCCAGGCTAACAGCTGCACTCATTTCTGCTGGTTTTCTAGCTAGTATAGTGTGACTGAAGATGCTGTAGGTATAGATTTGAGAACTGATTTATAGGTTTGAATTTTTTTTTTTGCATACAAAAATGAGTGAAGTACTGTATGTTTATATGTTACTCTGTTATCTTTTATGACACTCACTTAGAGTAGATCAGTGTAATTAATGCAATTTCTGCCATTTTGTTCCAA
The DNA here is from genome assembly GCA_028565775.1 of Sternarchorhynchus goeldii. Taxonomy (NCBI): domain Eukaryota; kingdom Metazoa; phylum Chordata; class Actinopteri; order Gymnotiformes; family Apteronotidae; genus Sternarchorhynchus; species Sternarchorhynchus goeldii. Next base: position 8,221,545 of record JAOXYF010000009.1, read on the forward strand.
GACTGATCACTTTTACATTCCACATTGTACAAAGACTTTTGACTGTTGTTCTTTGGCTAGATCCCACATAGTTTCTGATGCATTTAGTTTACTAAGAAAGAAAGTATTTCTCATTCTGATTTGGAATAAAAAAAAAAAACCCAAACAAAAAAAACACGTTTTACCATGTCAGGCTCTCATCTCAGCAGTGTCACTACTCGTAGCTGTCCATTTAACCGTAGAAAATAAACCTACTTTGGTTCATAGAGGCTTTTCATAATATATGCTCAGATAAAAGCCTCAAGTTACATATTAAAGACAATTCTCTTTTATAATAAACAAGAGTCAAAAGGTAGAACCCATGCAAACTATCAAACTATGACTGCCACCAAATAGATAAGCTGTGATGGAGGGGGGGCTACAGGAAGTGAAGGAAACAATCAGTACTGCACATCAAATGTTCAAATAAATTACATAAGAATGAAAAAAATTTAAAACAGCAATACAGAACTTACTGCAGTGACACATAAGTAGTCCAAACGATGAGCAGATAGGCAGGTTTAAAGAGAGGAGAGTCATAATCACATGGAATGAGAAGAAGAGGCCTATTGCTAGGGCTTGTGCAAGGTGGTGATTCTGGGGTAAGGGATGCTCTTTCAATCGCAAAATCATGGCAAGACAATAAACATCTTTAGCATCCACATTAAGTATTACAAAAAAAAACACCATGCAAGATATTGTTTACCATACATTTATTACACTGTAAAAAGTACATTGTATTCATATATACATTTTCTGTGGAATTAATCCTGATTCATTTAAAATGCAGTACAAGGTCATATGACTCAGGGGGGCATCTATCCCACTGCCAACTTAGTATTTGTGTTAAGGCAGTGGCATACTAGTTTCAAGATACAGCAAATGATTCCTCAGTGATTATGATTTTTAGCTGCACAAGAGACTGTTTTGGTTATTCCAACTTAATACATGTGTACTGTGATCCTTACACTATAATTCAATGCTTACAATGGAAGGGTGGCTCTGGTTAGCCTATGACTAAATGAAGCAAAGTGATATGGTAGCTCAAAAGAAAGACCTTTAGCTGGAAGTTCTGTGCTCTTCTATTCTGGTCACTGTCTTGGGTAATTTAATATGAAGCTGATTCTCCATGAGGAATCCACAGAGTCCATCTTTTTTCTTTGAGAAAAGGGTTCGTGTCAAATTCTTTAAGGTCAAAAATGATTTTATGCAACTTGGAAAGTTAAACTGGTTTGTTTTGTACTCCTGTATGTGTATTACAGATATTTATTTCTTCTGGAATTTTCTTTAGATATATATTCTAGGAAAAGTGGCTCTTAAGATCATCACAGCCACAATTAAACATCGAATTACATCACCATGACACATACAGATGAATGCACACAATGACCCCTAATACTGTACTCAGTTGACAATTTCTTTAAGGTCTATCAGGAATTTTAAAAAGATAGAACCTGACATGCAGATTTCAACTTGCAGCACATTTAGTGTTTTAAACCACCTTAGACAAAGTCAATTTATGATCCAATCTGGAATGTTTTAGATGGCTGTTCATAGAAACTTTCACAAAGACAAAGAACTGGATCTCTTCAGCCCCTGTGTTACATCAGAATTTTTTTTGAAGACTTGTAAAGCATTTTCCAAATAATGAAATGTTTGGCAAGCACTTCTGAAGTCACATGGTTATGGTCTGTGTAGAGCACATCATAACTATGTAAAGGCTCAAGAAACCAAATATTTAAAACAAATATAATTTTTGTTTGCTTAACCTTACTGTACAGTTTAAATTCTTAAATTGTGTGATGGGGGATTAGGGCTAGAGCCATTTCTATGGTTTCATTCACCTGACACAGTACATACCTTATACCCCAGAAATGTACAGATTTCAATCATAAGGTCCTATTTAATACATATCGTGATAAGCCTAAACCAAATAAGTTATTATATATGATTTCTGTCCAAGTAAATTTTAGATGTAATGTAAAGCACTGTAGTATTAATATAAAATCTGAAGAAATGGGTAGAAATAATCTCACAATCCTGAATAGGTTGTAGTCTTATCCCATTGGTAGATCTGTTCTTCATATTCCATTGGTGCATTCTTACTCTGAATAAATATCTGTACAAACTGGATTACTGAAAGACAGTAGGTTTAACAGTACTGAATCTAATATACCACTGTGTGTATTTATGTGGAAAATGAAGAGCATGCCAAGTCCTCAGATTTCTATTTCTCTTTTCAAGTCTTATGTAGTCTTCCAGTTTGTTCTGTTCTCGAGGCAGATAGAAGAATGTTAATGCAGAGTGTAGAGTTGTGATGCCCAAGGACAGACTTGTGTGTTTTATTTAACCTCTGAAGTGTCAGCAGGTTCGGCTGGACGTGGTGCTGAGAGCAGGGGTACAGGTGATGTGGCCTCTATGAGGGCCGGATTTAGAATGATTGGCAAGGACATGGGGGGCACGCCCACCTGAAGTGGAGAAGCTAGGGGCTGGAGAATTAGAGGAGACTGGTTGAGATGGTGAGACGACTCACAGGGGCTTTTCACTGGAGTGAGAACAGGTGAAGGAACAGGCACTGGAGATGATCTGTCGGTTCCTGTACAAGTTGAAAAGAAAAAGAAAAAAACAAACATGGGTAAGCCTGGGTTAACAAATTAACCAACCACAGTAATGTGGATAGAGGTCCTGTAAGTATTCAGTAGACATTTGTCCTTTCTACCGTTGGCATTGGGCATTGATATGTCCTGGGGTGATGAAGGTCTGCTGGGGGTCTTTGGCTCTAAAGGGGCAGCTGGCACTGGCGTAGTAGCTGGCACAGGGGGGACAGCTGGAGAAGTGGTAGCAGGATGTGGAGCAGGTTCTACAGGAACACTGGTGACAGGCTCTGCACACATTCAAGGCATTGATTCAAGGCACTGACAAAGGGTTATTAAAATATTTGAATGCCTAGCTAAAGTGCTCCAAGAAGACAGCATGTTACAAAAAGGTGGGTGAGGTAGACTTTTGCTAAATGTGTGTTGTTCTACCTGGTATGGTTTGTTTGAAGAGCTCCTCTTTGAGGCGGGGCAGAAAGCAGACGATCCTCTCCCACGTTATCTCCCACAGGTCTGAGTAACCTGTACGGGAGTCTGCACTGTGGAAGATCCCAGCTGTGTCCATCACCAGCAGCATGTTCTTCAGAGACTCAGGAATCGCTTCGAACTGAAGAATAAATCGGACGATCGTGTTTCTTTCAGAATAAGACAACATCTTGAGGACCACGTGTTAAGACAGTCAGCAATGAACTTGTTAGTTAAATGCAGAATATCTGCTTCGATTCAAGCAAATTTATATCTACTTTAAATTTACATTACTGAGTAATAATCAGTACTTTAGAACTGAAAATTAAGTTTAATACTCAATTTCACATTATTTACTGCATTGATACATTTGGAATCAACTTTAGACCTTTTGATAGTCCTGTTGTGCAGTTATTTATGGTCCTCAGTACTGTACAGAAAGGCTCTCATTTCCAGTTGGGTCACCCAATACAGATTTAAACACCATCAAATTAATGCAGACATTCTACACTTTGTTGTTTCAGCTTTGTACTCATCCACATAAGTTTGAAATGAAATAATTACTATATGGTCAAAGATGGCACTTTCTGATTAGTTGCAGATACTGTACAATACAATATTAAGAACAGATAAGAACCACTGCATTTCTTACCAGGAGGTCACTGGAGCCAGCATGCATGTACTTGTCCATGAAGTCTAGTATGGTAAGCCAGAGAGCAGCGAATGTAGGTAGAGACAGCAGGGGTGAGAGATGTTGGAGAAATACCTGAGAAAGCCAGCACATAAAACATTATCTAGAGACACTTTGCACAAAAGGTATCCAAAACATTATGCCTCACAAATCATTGATGTTTAACTTGAGTATTTAAAAGATGACAGGCTCAACAGTAAAGATCAACAAAATGAAAATATCGGTTTTTGGTGTCAAAACGTAGAGAGAGTAAGATATCAGACCTTTGAGAGCAGTGTGCAGGCCCTCATCCTGGTCTCCTCCATGCCTCCAACATCTGCTGGGCTAATGTTGTCCAAGAGCTTAGTCAGCAGTGGAAAAAGGACCTGAAACAAAACCAGTTTATTGTTAAGTCAGCAACTCTATTTTAATGTACTTAAGTTCAGTTTAATTTTCATATGCCACCTGGCAATATCTTACCTTGTTGAAACAGGATTCCCACTCCACGGCATCCAGGGTTTGCAGGTCATGTACAAGCAGCGCCCTCTGGAGGTAAGTGAGAGCCTGCATACGGACTTGTCTTCGAGCGTCACAGCACAACCAGGCCATACCTGAGGATTTACGTCAGTTACTATGGTGCTGCTGAATGTGAAACTGTGTGTGATCTGCATGTGGTGTTTATGTATGTATCCATGACTGTTAACAGCTAAGGCTCAAATCTTGCTCATACAGCTGCCAGCCTGGCATGGCCAGAATATTAAATAACAGGAGGTACGTTTTGTGCAGTTTGATTTACATTAAAGAAGAAGAAAAAAAAACATCCATCAAAAATAAATATCAAGAGCACTCTGCAAAACACTGCATTTTATAAGAACTCTGTTCTGGAATTGCCCTCAGTTGGAATAACGCATAGAAATGTGGAAACTGTGTTACTGGACGGCACGGCCATTTCAGAACATATAAAAAGACCATGTAAAACTATTGTATGTTTGACCTTGGAGCAAAGGGCACCAGCAGCTGGACCACAGCGTCTGAGAATCAGCCTCGATCTTCCTTCCTCCAGCCTCCAGAGGGCGCTGCTCTTCTGCCCACGAGCTGTAGATACTGGCAGCCCTTGTGTGCAATGTGTGCATCAGATCTAACAGCTACAGCAGAAGCATGGAGTTAAAAACACATAGAACCAAGTACATGCTAAACAGGGATTACTGACATACATTTACTCTTTATTTATTATCAGGTGAAGTATATAAAAAAGTCAATAAAGACGTGTGAAAAGCTGCATGGTTTTAAATGACATTATGATGCCTCTTCATATTATAGTATGTGTTTTCCTAGTCTTTCACAACTCCATTAGTCTTGTTATTTTTTCAAACCATCAGATTTTATACAATTCAGTATTTAAACTTGAAATCAATCAAGTAATTTCACTTTACAAATACTTAGCTATAGAAATTAAGATAAACATTTTGATCGTATTAAGAATTGTAGGAAGAAATTGTAGGTTCTTTTATAACAGAACTTCTATGGAGAAAGAAAAACAAGCTTCACACCACTCTGAAACCTCAGAGACCGAGTCCCACACCCCACCTGAAAGCCCAGGAATGATGACACACAGGTACATAAAGTAGGGAAAGGCCTGAGGTACTTACGTCCTGACTAACCTGTAAAGACACCGTGTGATAGCTGGCTGGCACGCCCTCGTCCTCGTCATCGTCACTATGAGAACGGGATGGCCGCTGACTCGTGGGTTTACTTCGTCGGGACATTCCCTCCTTCTCTCTGGGTTTCTTTCGTAGCCGGCCAGATTTGGAGTCATATTTGTGGCTCTTCTTCTTTTCATGGGTTCGATAGCCTGTCAAAATGGCAGGAATGGAGTGGGCAAGACAGGGCAGAAAATTCCAACAAATCTATAAAGCCATTTTGGTGTTTTATCTCCTTGTGCATTAGTCTTCCATGTCTTTCCAATAATTATAAGGAAGTTAACATCTTTTCTCATCTTTCAACAGCAATACACTGCATTAATGGCATGGCCGCCTTGGAAATACATCAAAACAAACCCATCCAGCCATCACCACCACTTCCTACGAGCACAGAACAAAGAATAACTACTATCTGCTTGTTTCCATTAGCTCTGCCACAGATTATAACTGCACTTTGATCAGGCCACATTGTAAAGCCCTGTTGACAGCAGGTATCTAAAAAAGGGCATGGAGCTCTCTGATCAATAAAAAGGCCTTGTCTAATGGCGGAGCCAAAAAGTGTTCAGCAAGTCTTAACAAAGTCTGCTGTAGATAGCTGTATAGAGAGACTGAGGGATAAGTGGAGAGGGGACATACAAGTCATGCAATTATATAGCCTCGAGTTTAAATGACTCGCCCTCAGAGTACAGCTTAAGGTGCCCACCAAAAGCTTCCAGACACAGACACATCCAATTACAGGGTTACAGAACCAAACTCACTAAGACTCCCTAATACCAAAGGATGAAGTGCACATCAATGTGCACATACAAGGTTTGGGGGGGGGGGAATGCCATATTGGTTGTTAGTATGAAATAAAACCAGTGGAAATATAATTATGTGAATTCAGAGTAAGGCCGCCCAAGTTTCTGACTACAGTGCTGTTTCTTTTCCTGCTGTGGAATAAATTTGGAGGAAGGAAGGGTGCTAAATTCCCTGAAGCAACAGCTGTTTGAGTAGGAGCCAAAGTCACATTGGTTGGGTTAGGGAGCACATGAAGTGTCCCTTTACATTATGTAAAGATTAAATTTTTTTTTTCTTCACTCTTTGAGCCTCCATCCATGAGCCATCCATTCAAAATGCATAAAATGACCATCAACATACTGCCAATCGTACCTATCGAGTGTGAAACAAGACTAATGATAAAGTTGAGAGGTGGAAATTGCACTAACCTCCATTAAGACTGGCCTCCACAAACACACGAATGGCTTTAACACAGAGCTCAAAGTTCTCAGGTGTGACGTGTGCAGCATCGCGGACAATGAAAGACAGAGACTCCACAGACTTGATGAGAGACTTGGTGTCGTGCATGCCCATGTCCTGACCCAGGGTTAGACTGTACTGGTTGATGAGAGGAGGAGTCTGGGATTTGGAGCCTGGTGCAACTGGTGGCTTATTGCCCTCCAAATCATCCTTCCCAACCTACCAAACACACACACACACATACACACACACACATCTGAAGGTTCTTACAAGAACTGGAGGAAAGCCTAGATGGCATTCATTTACAGAATGTACTGCAACAGAATGAAATTTGAGAACTAATCTGTTGTCATCACCATTTAAACCTGATGTGATTTCTTTAAGAACTCCTCAGCTAAGTTGTCCTTGTACTCAAATAACCATTACCAAAATAGCTCAAAGAAAACAAAATGCCTCTGTGACTCAGCTACAAAAGATTTCAAACTAGGAGGTGGTCTTCTCTACATGTCTTAATATTCATTCTCAAAACATAAAGTAGGCTAAGCTTTAAGAACACATGTGTATGCAGGAAGGAGCTTTGGACAAAGACGTGGGTGGCAGGTGTGACACTCCTTTGGTAGCCAAGTCTGGTCAAAGGTAGTAAAAAAGGTTAACATATCTACTACAACTTTAAGTCTTACTGATGAAAATGACTATGTGATGACATCCTGTAAACATAGAGTGGACACAAAGAAGAAGAAGAAGAGACTCTGTGCCTGCTCACCACCAGCCACCCCACTTCAACATCAGTAGCAGAGCGAGGTATCCTGGACTTGCTGTGTTCAGTGTAGACCTCGGAGTCGGAGGTATAACCGCGGTCCAGAGTGACTTCACTCTGGTGGTAAGAGCTTAGTTCACTGTCCGACTGGGCACCTGGAGAACACATGCATTTCCAGTTCAGTGTGTAACTCTGGACCAAACGTAAAGCCCCCCCCACTCCCGAGCTTCAATATCCACACATCCTGCAATCTGGCTATTTCACCGAGATGCACAGAACCATGTAGTTTAGTCTTTACCCGTGTCACTGTCTGGGTTGGTGCTGGAGACCTGCAGGGCAGCAGGAGGCTTCACCCCAGCCCCGATGCACTCGAGCAGGGAGAAGAGCGTGTACCAGTCGTCAGTGCAGTGGATGTTGGCAGCATTGGTTTTGAGCAGCTCGTGCAGGCCATAAGCCACCTCTCGGCTAACTCTGGACAATACGTGAGGCTTCATCATCAACAGCAGGCGTAGAGAGAGCAGCACCTGTGCACACAGAATGGAGCACTAAGTATGTCGTGACAGTCCACACATGTGGATGCTCTACATACATGTAGAGGCCGGTGCGTGCCTGCGAGCTGATGTCCTCTCTGCGCAGCAAGCGGATTGCAAGCCTCAGCAGTCCCACCACGGCTCTCTCCACCAGGAAGCAGCTCTCGTTAGTGTGCACACACAGGTGGTACAGATGATCCCTTACAGTCTGCCACACACAAGACACCCGGTCCCTGCAAGCACCCATGTTATCAACCAAAAGGAGAGGGGGAAAAAAAACCCAACAAAGTCCTGATGATGATACTTCTGTGCACTGCATCGAATACGCAGAACCAACAGTCTTAAAATATAGCAATTTAACAGGGATCGTCACCCACTGGAAACTACGCTTTCTTGGCAATATAGGAGTGCTTATAAAAGTCTCTTGCTTGGCAGCCCAGAACAAGTGACTGGATGATTTGGTCTGGTAGCCCAGCAGAGCCATGGTACCTGTTCTCCAGAACGATCCGAAGCAGCATCTCCAGACAGAAAGCAGCATCTTCTTCATCATAAGTTTCTTCATCTGGTGTCACGGAGATTAGCGCCTGTATAGTTAAGTGAGTGAACAAATAGAAAAAAAAACACATCAATGGATACATCGTTGATAATGCAAAGAACTAAGAATTTTTTTTTTCTTTATGTCCTGTACCTTCATAAGCTCTTGCAGAGACTCCTGCTGCAGGAATTTGCTCTCTGTGATCAGCTTCTCGGGATCACATTGCTGCAGGGATGACAGAATGAAAGAAATTAAGAAACAGGCTCCTAATCAAAAGGTGACACAAGCAAAAGGGAGAAGTTGACTCCAGACATCAACAAGGCACTAGGTTTTTATTTTATAATGCACTCTGAGCATATTGCTGAAGTGAAATGCAGCATTACTGTACCACGTTTATACCTTTATACACAGCAGGGCAGATTGTTTAGCCTCCTGGTTCTCAGCAGAGGGGCCTCGCAGACCTGACTGCTCCGCTCCACCGCTCAGCGTCAACCAGTTAACAAAACTCAGCACGGCCGACTCTCCCCTGAGAAAGGCACAGTCTTGAAAAAGCCTATTCAGCGTTTGTTTTCTCTAAGTCTAACACAGGCATGTGAAAGACTTTTACCTGTTTGATGGCATCTCCTCACGCTGTAGAGAAATCTTTCCATTAGGCTCCACAAAATCCTCAACCTTTGAAGAAGAGAGGGGATTATCATGCTTTCAACAACCTAAACATATCCATTCGTAGGAAATACAGCTTTCTGACACTAGGTGGCAGTGCACCACACTTCTAAGGTCCACACTTCACTAAAGATTGCAAAACATTCCTCCTTTGAATGTTGCATCTAAAACAACTATGAGACCCACCTCTACCATGGGTTTGGGTAAGAGCTCTGCTCTGAAGAGCTGCAGCATGGCATCCATGATGTTCTTCCACCCTTCTCTTAAGATATCGCCATGACGATGGGACAGGTTAAAGACAGTCTTTGCTGCTACCTGAGCCTTCAGGTTGCTGCCAAATACCGTGGGGAGGTTCTCTACAGACTGACCACAAACAAACAAAGCAAAGGCTGATGGTTTCACACATTGAGGTGAGCAAGTTCTCCAAATATGGCACGTCACACCAATCAGAGGCAAGAGATAAGCACTGGTCATACCTCACTGCTGAGTGTAGTAAACTTGCACAGTGAGATGATCAGATTATCAAACACATCACTGAAGCCATAGTGTGCTGATATCATAGCACACTTCCTAGAATGAATAAATGAATAAAAAAATAAACACATACATGCATACAGATTGTTTTTATGCTATAAATATCAGAATTGCAAATACTCAAAATAGAACCGACCTTGTGTGGGAGAAAGAAAATGCTGGTGGTTGCTAAGCCATTTGATCATCATGGCCCGTTTAGTTCAACAATCCTTTTAACAATTCCTGCTTCTAAAATGTTTCATCTTGTTCTTAAGCCCTCACTCCTACCTGAAACCTGCGATGGCTTTTTGAATGATGGTGTCCTCCAAGCTCTTATCGAACACGTAGGAGAGGGCGGCGATTGTTGGGCCCCAGGTCATGGTGAACAGGTCGTGGTCGTAGCTGCCTGCAGACACATGGAGGAAGGTGCCCTCCGCGGTGGCACCTCGGTGCAGTAGCACGCTCCACACGTAGTTCTCCTTCACCAGCCCTGTCTGCTCGTCGGGCATGACAATCTCCTCGTTCCTGTAGAACAGCCAGGCAACAACTATTCGAACAATTTCAAACTACTACACATCTGTTTCTACTCAGTCCTGCTTCAGGTAAGGACGTTTTAGTAGTGTGTACAGTCAAAGATACATTAAGTATGAACTTAAATGTTATTTTGATGGCTGATCTTACTTGATGGCATTGTAAATATCTTCTAACATGTCCTGGTCAAAGTCTTTACCACCATTCACACCTTTAAGATTCTTCTTAAATTCCTTGAAATTAAAAAAGGAAGAAATAGATTAAAATTCTTTCATTAAAGCCAATTACTGAAACATCACCCTCCTATCGCCTTTCAAATCCAATAATGAGCCTTGGGTTTACTGCTGCTGGTGTTCTTTAAGCGCTGGTATTGGTCAGACTGGTCAAACTCAGCTCAAATAAACACACACATCCGCTGTTGAGTGATGGCGTTAGGCCACTGTTTTACTTGACTTCATGCATGCCTTCTTAAATGGCAGGTAAATCAAGAGAAAGCCAAGTCCCCTAGGGGGAGGGATGAACAGAAAGAGAAATAAACAGAAAGTGTAAACAGGGGGAATAGGGAGCGGACCAGCTGGGACTGTGTTTTTCATAGTGAAGCCCTGGTCCAGACATTCACTATAGCTGCCTTAGAGACGAGACAGCTGGACTCACACCGTCAGCCAAACAGCACTGTGGCCTCTCGGCTTCAGGAGCTCCTCTTTCACTGAGAACTTTCTTTTGCTACTTATCCCTAAAGCGTGCGGTGTGAATATTTTAGGACTGGGTTGTAAAAAGGTTATAAAGATCTTGAGGCACCTTTACAGCCTTTGTGGGTGGATTTATTTAGTGCATACCCCCTCGCACTGTATATGTTTATACCACACAGATCTAAAAAGGAGTTTGTGCGTGTGTGTGTGAGATGTGTGTGATGTGTGTGTGAGGTGTGTGTGAACGCATGCACATGCACTAACCCCTCCTCTCAACTGCTGCCAGTCCTGATGGAGCAGTGTGGTAGCATGACTTCATGCAAATAACAAAAGTCACCCTGACTCGAGCAACCAGTTGCTTATGTAAGTCAAGACATAGATGGATAAAATAATTTTAGCTTCAACATTAAACCTATGTGGGACAGATATTAATGCAACATCCTATAATAGACTGTGGTTAGCTAATGATAGGACCTGTTGACAGTGGCTACTCTGTGAGAGACATTCAAACATCTTAGGACTGTATGAAAAATTTGATAAAGTCTGTGGTAGTTTAGTGAATTGTAATGAATTGCTCCTGTAAGAAAACCACCTTTTCCAAAACAGTAACGTAGCTTAGCATGTGCCTGATGAGTCGTGAGCATTTATCCTGCCTCATTGGACCGATTCTATTCATCATGCTTCAGTGAAGCTGCAGTTTTTTTATGAAGGCAGTGCCTTGCGGTGCTCACCTCAACAGTCATAGGGGCAGTCTGCTTGCGAACGTTGTGGTTGTGCTGATCCGTATTCAGCATAATGATGGCATAAGCCAATGCAAAACCAGCATCATTTGTCAAGAAGGGGTTGTCATTCACTTTCTGGACATGGAAAAAAATCACAAAAAAAGAAAATACAATGAGAACTTAGTTTAGATATAAAGTCCATCATTTATTGACATAAAAAGGAGTCAGTAACACCTCTGAGATCTGCTTGCTCTGTAAATGTCAAGACGGGGAACGCATTTCTGCTACGATAAACTGCAGTAACAGGGAAGGGCACAACCTTGATCATCTATTTTGTATGATGATATAAGCTCATTTACAGTGACTGAGGACGGAGACTAAGAAAAGACATTACTACAAATACTTTCCAGGTCACACAGAGAGCACCACCTTCCTTATTTAAGAAGTGCTTTCTAAATGTTCTGTTGAGCGGGTTAGTCTCATCTCCTACTGCACGACAGATGGTTATGTCATACTTCCCATTGCAACATTTTCCTCTTCCCCGATTACCTGCATGACTAATGGGCCTGTCCTTGATCCCTACTGGGCTGCTGTTCCACACTCACTAATTACCTGATGATGGGGGCCAGTTGGTGGTCAGGATTGCCTTAGCATGTGGTAATGGAAGAAGAGTATGGGTTTGTATGTGTGTCCTAGTAATTTTGTGAGAGTGAGGTAGCAGTTAGCCTGCAACCTATTCACAGTATGTGTGTGCGCGCCACGCGTGAAAACGTGTGCGCGCTCGCACGCATGTCCGTTCCGAGTGTACCCTCGTGTTCCTGCCAAGGCGAGTTTGTGTGTGTGTGTGTGTGTGTGTGTGTGTGTGTGGCAGCTGACTCACATGCCAGTTGTCAGTAAAGGTTTCCAAGAGGCGATGTATGAGCGGTGCTTCGCCAGGAAGACGAAAAGCCTCCAGATACAAACGCAGAGCCTCATCTATACGCAGGCCTTGGAAGGCAAATGTGCTGGAAGGATATCACAAAGAAGCAATTAGTGATGTGGCTGACAAAAAAAAAAGACTCTTCACTTTCTACAGAACAGACATGACATAAGCTGATGCTCAATGTTTTGGAAATATAGAGCAGAGCACATGCAATCTTGATTAACACTTCATGTTACCCAGTTTTCATAATAACAGATCCCACAGGCACTCGGCAGAAAATCCCACTCGTAACAGCAGAGGGCAGCACACCCTGCCTTCATCAAACACTAAGGAGGAGCTACGACAAAGCTTCTTAAACTCAAATACTTAAATATTTAATATACCCTTAAATATCCTACCGTGACTCCTGATATGTTGTAGACAGTATAGCACAAAGGGTGAGACCCAGAATTAAGCTACAAACAGCTGAATCGGATCAGTCCATCAGCGTTCTCTGTTACTCATGAGTTCAAGCTGTGCTCTTACTTGACAAAACTGTCTAGCAGCTCCATGTTTTTCCGGTCACTGATGAACTCCCCGATCATCTTCTTGTCCAGGCCGGGGTTTTCTCGAAGCCACTGAGCCACCTCGCTGTTGTCCATTGGGCTGCTGAGCAGGCCCTTCTCCTGCAGAAACTGAATACCTTTCTTAGGCCTCTGATTGAACTGCTCTGTACCTGTGATAAGGAGCTACAAAGACAGAGCATGACAGCTTTATATAGCATCAAGCGCATCTGTAGATTCTGTACTGCACACCTGTAAACTATTTCATCTGAATCTTTCAAATTCTATTGCACCTTTTTCTTGTTTTTGATGTCAATCAGTTCCTGAGAGTCTGGAAGGCAGCTGGAGAAACGATGAGGCTTTTTAAGAGTTTTCTTCTCAGCTGAAATATTAGGAAGACGGAAATTTAAAAAACTCAACTCGAGTGCTAGACAACACACTGATACTACACAACGTCTGGAGCACAAGAGCCTATAGTACATATATGCTATTCAATAAGGACACTACCTGAGTCTGTCTCCTCCTGGTCTTGTCTACCGAATCTCATTTTTCCTGCCATAAGATATCCACTGGTTGGAGGGCAAACTGATGGCATCTCAGATTCCACAGCAGACTGCCCATTAGAACCTGGCACAATCTTGTTGGCCTCTATAGAAATAAAGCGAAAAGGTTTACCTTTGTCCATACTGACCACTATATCATATTCGAATATAAAATAAAATTAAAAGCACTTGTCTTTTTTACCTGTTGCTGCATCTGTGTTAGTGCTGACAGTGATCTCTCCTTCGATGGTTAATGTGTCTGACTGGTCCTGTTCAGCAGCACTGTTCATCACTTTAGCCTGACAGTGGGCCTCAGTACTATCAATTACAGTTAACAAGGCTTCAAGTGAGAGAAGATGGGTTGTGTAGAGCTGCCCAGACACTGGAAAGGCATTCTGCGCGCAAAAAAAACGACAACAACGATAAAAGTGAGTCAATCAACAGTTTTGCTACATTAATCGTCTTTGTAAATTAAAGATGGGATGGAATACCTTGGAGAGCAGCTTAGTGAGGTCCTCAAAAAGGTTTGAACAGTAAAAGTCACAGTCGTAGTTAATGTAGAGCTCAGTCACGAAGCAAGGGATTCTCCAGAGCTGCACAATTGCCTCAAGGGCTGTTTCCTTCATTTCATAGGGCATCTTTGGGTTCTCTGAGGTAATTATGTCCATCAGCTTCTTCAAATACCTCTGAGACGCATAAAAAAAATTCACGTAATGAAGTTCAAGTTTTACACAAGTATGAAGTGATTTTTATTTTTTTACATCAACAAATACAGTTCACATACTTCAAGTTGAAATTTGAGGTGTCCACGCATGCCCTCAAAGAGTAGGAAGCAGACTCGCATCGAGGCAGCATACAAATTCATTCGCTCCACACTTAGTAACTGCAAGAGCAAAATTACTTCTTTACCTCAAGCAAAAACATAAGCTGAAGCATACAAGAGAGCCAGAGAAAAGCCATACCTCGATGAGGTGTCTGGAGAGCTCGTCTTTCACCAGGCCCAGTAGTGACTGGTAGGGAGCGATGTGCGCCGACTCCAGCGCTACGTTCAGCAGCTGCAGGCCCATGTACATCATTCCATCTGAGTTGTGACGATCATGAGGGTTGGTGAGCGAGATGAGGAACCGGAAGAGCTCTCTCAAACATGGGAGCCCATACGGGATCAGAGCCGCACCTGAGGGCAAACGATACTCGTAAGCACATTCTCAGAAAGCTTGGGTGCAATCAACAGAGCTGTGTTGACAGAGTCGAGCTGATCTGTGTACCTTCTTTCTGAGTAGACTGCGTGAAGCGCACTCCTCTGGGATTAACATAGTCCATGTCATGCACGGACGCAGAGTCAGACTGCTCCGCTACTAAGTCTCTGTCCTCGAGCACCTCTGGAATGGACTCCACAGAAGTAGACTGAGTGTGTTCTACCTCACACTGTTGACAAGACACCAACACACAACAGTAAATCTCTGAGAAGAAATATGCAATAGTGTTCCTTACAGTGATGTAGCTCAGCGCCTTGTTTACATGTTATATTAAAGCTGCAAATGAGAAGATGCTGGTTCGGTTCTTGAGCAGGTGTGCCAAATTTGATTTCCTGGAGCTTTACCTGTGGATCAAGCAGGCCTGGCTCAATGGTGGGTGCAGTGCCAGGGGTGGTGGCTGTGGAGCTGCTCTGCTCCAGGTCAGTGAGGTCTTCTTTAGAAGTGGCCTTTGACCAGTTGTACAAGCCGCTATCTGTGGTGGGGCTAGAGATGGAGGATGCCGCACTGTCTGACCCCGGAAGAGCAGCCGAACCACCACCCTGTTGCTCAATGAAGGGAACTCCACCTACACAGATACACAGATTTGATTTTCAATTCCTTTTCTCCCAACACTTTTGAGCATTTGATGTAAAACAGAATTTCTAAAAGAACTAATGTTGGCGTGTGTTCTCATGTCTCTGAATAGTGTGAAACAGGGAGGCACAACAATAATGGAAGAGTGTGAATATAAAACATTATGTACTACCAGTGTCCTTTGGCTACTGTTTACATCTCACACAGGTGAGTAAGTGAACTGGAGGTGTACCTGAGAGGTTGTTGCTCAAGGTGGAGATCTGAGCCTGGTCCATCTGTCCCGAGGGGCTACGCACCATGTGGTGAGAAGGCCGGAGAGATCGCTTCTGCTTCTTCCACTTGGATGACTCACTCATTCCACCAGCACGCATCTTGAGCTAGAAAACACACCAAACTACAAGGTAAAATACACCATGCTACAGTGCTGAACAGCAAACAGTGCAAGTGTTATCTGGACTCCACACTCCACATACATTCATTGAGACACATTCATAATTAGGTCATCAAACACAGTAGGGTGCCGTGTCCTGACATGACCGCAAGGTTTATAAGGATAACATGAGAACTGAACAAATAAGAACAGGTGCACATGCAAAAAAACCAAAAAACAGTCCAGACATGCTAAATTATCAAAGATTCATTCTTATCTGTGGCAAAGATAAAGTGGACAAGAAAGTAATTCAGAACAATATTTTCATTAGTTAAATTATGGACAAAGTTTATAACTTCTGTTTTATATTTTGAGCTACTTCTAGGCCAAGCGGTACCGTTACCTTGGTAATATTGCACATTTTAATAAGTAGCTCCAAGTTTACACCCATTAACTAAAACTAGGACTTCTACCTACAATAAACTGAGCTTGAAAATCACCATCTCAGCCCAACCTGCTTTATAAAGCTTCTGTTGCCAGTTTAACATTCTTCAAAATTCTTAAGGTGTTAAATTAATATTTAAGACAGAAAAACACGAAAGACAAAAAAAGTGGAAGGTGCTGGAAGGAGCTTGGCCTTAATAGGATTAGGAGAGAGAGTGGTTATACTGATCTGTGACTGTAGTCTCTTCTCCTTACCTGGACTCGTTTGTTTTTCCATAAGATATTGTAAGCCTCAGGAGAGAAGGGGCAGGCCCCAGGATTAGTGGTGAACACGTCACAAGCACAGAGTGTACAGACGCATGACAGGAAAGTGCAAACATAACCACACCATGCATCAGGCAGATACACACGCACACACACACACCCACACACACACCCTAATGAATATGACTGCTTGGTGGCATTCTATAAACATACCAAGACATCAACACATGCAACTCCCATTAGGAAACAAACGTACAGAAACACAAACTCACTCATGTCAGACACACAAAGGATAAGACCACGTACAAACGGTCAAACACATTTTCATAAACGGACACAACGAGGGAAACCTAGTGTACCTTTCACACCAATTAAAGCAACAATCACGTTCTACAGCACATACTGTTGACAGACTTGCACATTAACTAGATAATGAAGATAATTAAACTGTAAGCTAGGACAACATATGGGACAAAACCAAAAAATAATGAACAAATAGACATCATCTCCCTGAATCCACACAGAAACAGCAAAATACCTTCATAGAGGAATATAAAATATATACATTCATATTTAAGGTGTGTTTATAATGTTGTAAATTCTGCACAGTCCTCCAAAAACACAAAGGCCATACTTGAAATCGACAAAACTATAAGGACTTATACTACATACGTTGACCCATAAAGACACAACTAGCTATAAGATGTAAATCAAATGGTAGGGAGTGCACCTAACCGGAATCTCTTTAGTAAAAATACTTTTGAGAGCAAAGCACTTAAATCCTTTGTTTATATTCAACTGTGACTGTAATATTGTGCTATTAAGAAATGTCAAGCAAATGAAGCATCATCAACAGATAAACATGAAAATATCAGATTGTTGCTTCAGGCTTCATTTTCAATAGTAACACAGCCAAACAAGAAAACGATCACTTCATGTATTTATATTTCCTAACAAATTTAATCCCTATTTCTTAAATTTTTGTTAAACTTTAACTTCATTAAAACTGTTGCATTACACATAAGTTAAGAATATTAAAGTCCTAACACTTCGTGTCATTACAATGACAAGGAAACTCAATTTACTACAGAATACACCCCATGCAATCACTGCTTTAAGCCATGCTTCCTAGTGTATTTAAATGCACTAGCTGAAGCCCAATCATTACTCCTGTTTTATATAAGTATAAAATACCCTCTCTAAACCCCTCTGATTGGCGTTTCTAGGCTGTTCTGCATTAATAAGATCCTGTGTGTCCAGGATACAGCCTGGGATCTGCAGAGAAGAACCAGCACAATGAGGTATTGAAAGAAAATTAGGATAGACGCACTGCATCACAGTAACGTGAAGAAAACCAGTTCCTCTAAACGTTCATCCACAAGTACACTACCGTACCTCCACAACTGCTTACACCTGCTAATAAAAGCATGCAGTGTCAAATAAAAATGCCACTAATACAGAATTTATCAAATGGTACAAATAAATAATTTGTGGACAAAAAAAAAAAAAGAACTCAATGAAAACAACTAAAGATGCTCAGTGACAGTTGCTGTGTAGAGAACTCAGACGTAAGGGGTCCAGGGGAGAAGCAGCTCCGAAACTGATTCACAAGAATAGAAAACAGATGGGACAAAGCTAATAGGGCCTTTAGTCATTTAATATATGCCTCCTGTTTACCTTCTTCATGTTGGTGCCCACAAATCCTTTAGCCTCTTCTTTAAACTGTGGCAATCTGCAGAGAGAATGTGGCACAAATCAATACCCACCCACCAGATGAGTCATTTGTACAGTGGTAAATGAGTCATTTGTACAGTGGTAAATGAGTCATTTGTACAGTGGTAAATGAGTCATTTCCTTACATGCTAAGCCTATAAATTTAACTGTAAATAATTTTGTTTAAAAAAAAAAAGGAACAAACTACAATCTGAAGAATATTTAGTCCAACCGCATAACGGGCGACTGTCAACGAGCACAATGAGATTCTTCATATTGAGGTTTTGTTTGAGGAAAGAACTTGAAAAATGTGGTTCTTGTCAAGTAAATTAAAAGTCTTGAATTGGCCATTCTAAGATGCCTTCTAAGGCCAGTCCAGAGGCAATATGTCAGAGGAACTGCCATCTTTGTTTGAGTGTCGTGACTTTTTGACCTGCAGTGCTGCTTCATTAGTTGAATTAGATGAGATGATGTTCTCATGAAGCGGTGTGCGCACACTGCAGCTTCGCCTTAAATAAGATGTCACCTCTCACACACTGGGAGAGGCAGGACCTGATGTTAACTCTGGTCTACGTTAATAGAGTGTTGTCTTGCTGGCTCGATTATTGGATGATCTGTGAGTCCAACAGATTAACATCCCTAATGCTTTCAGCAGGCTGCTTAAGCCTCCTCTTGAGCACTCAATAAGATCTGCTGTTCATTACTCCGTCCCTCTCTACCACACACACACACATGCGCTCACCTCATTACTCTCTCTTTTCTGTCTCTCTCTCCCACACACACACACACACACACACACACACACACACACACACACACACACACACACACACACACACA
>JAOXYF010000009.1:8240736-8294162 GCA_028565775.1 Sternarchorhynchus goeldii
CACACACACACACACACACACACACACACACACACACACACACACACACACACACACACACACACACGCGCGCGCACGCGCGCGCGCTTATACTAAGGCCTTTAACCCTTCATCTTGAAGACAATGTGGACAAGAAGGTTTAAGAAAGAATAATCAGAGCAAAGGTGTTTGCATGTGTACCAAAGAGACCATCATCACACGACAGACATCACACGATGAACAAATCATTTATTACATTAAAAGCATCTGTAAAGACGGACACAAAAAATGGATTCAAATCTTGTTTTTTGTTTAGCTTGAGAGACAAAGCATTTGTGTGTATGCCTTTCTGTGTGTGTACTGTCCTCATCTATATGCAGATGGTAGACCGGGTTGCTTTGCGGGCTCATTCCCCCGTCTGTGTAGGATGTGACTGGAAGTCTAATATAAGTGCTGTCTCCACGGATACGCACCTCTGATAAATGCCAACCCATAGTCATGTTATTGCATTAGAGAAGCACTGCACTATGACCTGCATGGCAGGAGTGAAAAAAGTGCTGCACACAATTAGATGACATTTATTGCAGGATGATGGTGTAGTAGATAAAGACAACACAGTTAAATCTACATCACTGCCTATTTTTCTTCACACTCTGCACCCACTTAGAACTTTCCTGGGAGGGGGATATGCTTACAGAGTGAACTGTGTGGTTTCATTAGCCTTCGGCTGTCCAAGAAAATCAAGTTCCTGCTGCGTTTGGTCTCAAGTCGGGTCTGATCGTGGCAGACGTCTCGGCTCTTAACACCCCCCGTCCCCATCCCCGTCCCCTCTCCCACTCACCATCTTTCTCTCCCACATTCCTTCTCCCTCTCCTTGCTTACCTGGAGAAGAGCAGCTGCACCATGTCCACCAGCGTGTGTTCAGCTGATTTCCTCAGCAGCTCTGTGGAGGGCAGGGAGAGCAGACACACAGCGAGTGCGGGGGTTAGCTTAGAGGAGAGCAGCAGCTCAGGGCCCCAGAGTCCAGCTCTGTTTGGCCAGGATTAGACCTGGGCTTTATTATTGTCCCGCTTAGGGACCGGGGGCAGGGAGCTGTGAACTGAGCTTACACTTGGTCAGCATTCGAAGATTCAAGTGGACCAATATAATGGCTGGAAACACCAACGTGACTTAGATGGAAAAATATAAAATATGGCATTGAAAAATTGCAAACACTCACAACTGTTTTCTTTAACACTTGTGTATAATATATATACTGTAACATTCTGATGGCACTCTCATGTCCTTAAGTGCTGCCTCACCACTCAGCCTCGTCTCAAAGCAGATGCGGAAGCAGGACTGCATGATCTCACACACAGATTCATTCGTCAGATGGGCTCCCACTGGAGTGAGCAGCAAAGTCCTTAGAACCTGGAAATCAGGTCCAGTCAAACCCAAGGTGAAATCCCTTACGGAGCTCCACAAACACGAGCAGCATAGGAACAAAGATGTAAAAGTGTTGGATATGTTTTACTGAAACTTTGACCACCTTTTTTTAAGTGATTGAGATTATTAGACTGTTACCTGGAGAATTTTCATAAGTACCACTTCATCACTAGCAGGGTCTGTCCCGACAAATCTGGCATGTGTAACGGCATCGGCCATGTTCTCAATGCCCTCTGCTGCCCCTTCATGATTGGCGTCTGTAAAAAAAACAAACAAACAAAAAAAAAAAAAATCCATCTTAGAAAGGTAAAAATGTTCAACTTCCAAGTGAAAAATTATTCAACAATAAGGTTCATTTACACTGAAAATATGCTAAATTCTGAAATCCGACATGTCCAAATTACATGGCCTTCATTTTATACATTTTACACAATTAGTCTTGTCTTTCATCTACACCCCCACTGTTCAGTATTCTCCACGTGGAGGGTCCCTCACAGCCATCTGACATCTAATCACCAGATGTGTCCTTTGTGGGCAGGTGGGTAAATTGGCTGTCTAGGCAACAGCAGCCAGTGTTTTGAAACCTAAGCTGGGCCAGATAGCAAAGCTGGAGCCAGCCTGCTTTTCTTTCCCATCGCCTTTAAAGAGCATTTCATTAACTAATAAGCACAGACTGCCTGGAATGGAAACCAGCACCATGGGTGCAGGTAGGGCACAGACACCAGAGTGCATTCCACTTATTACCAGCCAAACAAAAGAGAGAGGAGTGGGGACAAGGTAGCCTTTACTCCTTGCTGCATCAAGAGTCATACTTCAAGTGACAACCAATTTCCGTTCATTTATTAAATTAGCCTGAAGAAATGACTTGGTGTGACAGCATTTTTAGCAAACATTTGGTATATGGGGAAAAACAAATGCTTAACACAGAAAATACAAAATTAAAGAAGTAAAATTTATTGTAAAACATCATCTGCTTTAAAAAAAAAAAAAAAGAAAAAAGACACTATTCCTCATTTTGCAATTTTAATAAAGTTTGCGTCAGGCAAAATTTCTACCCAATCAAACGACTTGTTCTTGAGGCTTTTTTATCGAGAACACATGGCAAAACTGGGTTATGAACACTCATAAAAGACCAAGGCCCACAATAAACATGGGACCCTATTCCAAATGGCCAATCTCCACGGAAACCGGAGCCATGGGCTATTCAGCACAACATCAGAAGTCATCTAAAACACTAATCCTTACTTGGCACAGGCTACACAGACAGGCGGCAGAGTCATTGTTGAAATAACAGCAGTGCGGGTGGGGCTGGGGGACTGTGTGCATGTGTGAGAGTATGTGCGCGCGAGTGGGTTCAGACAGCTGTCGCATAGCAAGAGGGTAAGTAAAAGTACATTCAGACACTATATCATCTCTGGGAAAGCTGTTCATCAAGGGAAAGTGTGTGTTGCATGTCCCCAGCCTAAGTCCACGCACCAGAACTAATAGTGGTTTTTAAACCAAGAAATGAGGTTTTTCTGTATGTATACATTACACACACACACACACACACACACACACACACACACATATGTGTATGTGCGAGTGCGCGTGTACAAATCCTGTGCATGTGTGTTCATCTGACAATCCACCACAGTTTAATGAGATAAGTAGGAAATCTGTGTGAGAGCTGGTCTGGGAAAAAGAGGAGCGCAAAAAAGAGAGCGGGAAAAGCAGGATCTGGATATCTGTCAGTGAGGCCATCCCCCAGAGCCAGGCGACCTCAGGCCTGAGATTGAAGGGAATTAACCCTCCACAAGCAAGCTCTGCATCTCTCTCTCTCTCACACACACACACACACACACACACACACACACACACACAAACAGACCCCCCAGCGTGCTGGAAGGGCTCGGGTCTCACTGTACACACGGAGTGTGAAAGAGAGAGAAAGCAAGATAGTAACAGTGGGAATGTCAGCAGGGATTCGCTGATAGAAAGCACATGCTGCAAGTCCCAGGAGACACACACACACACACACACACACACACAGCAGCATGAACTCACCTTCTCAATTAAGGGCAGCATTACTAGATGCTACCATCTCAAAATTACCAGTGACTCAGAAACCATCAAACCCACAATGAGACATACATATATTAAAAAAAACAAAACAAAAAAAACCACACACACACACACACACACACACACACACACACACACACACACTTTTGTGGCCAGATGTCAGTTAGGTTCTACAAACATAGAAAAATGCTTTAAAGTGTAAGTGTCTGACATGCAGGTGGGGGGACATGCAGGTATTGCACATGAATGAGTTTCCACCTCTAGACAATAGATGGCAGTGTTATTCACATTGTAAATTTGTGTTACTGTGTAAATATATGAACAGACATCAAGGTTATAAACTCCCTCATGTCAGACAACTCACAGTTAGCACAATTTTCAGGTTCGTTTAGAGCGCGAAGAGCTGAATTTGTGTAGTAAACCTAGAATCTAGTCTGTACAAATGCTTACGGTCAGGGTTTGACAATACTAAAATCAGAGTGATTTGAGACTATTAGAGCTATAAAAGAGTGAACTATAAAGTGTGGTGTGTGTTTCGCTTGAGGAATGTTAATTTGGAGTAATGATAATGTCACTCTTCATGGCAGATTAGAGGAGATTGAATAAGCATAACCCATCAGTCAGCACACAATCTTTCACATGCCGAAAGGTCATTTAATCACACACTCATACAAGTGCATTAATATGTCATGCTCGTCTAGAGTGTTCACCTGGGATTAACACAGCTCTGTGTGTGTGTGTGTGTGTGTGTGTGTGTGTGTGTGTGTGTAAAACAAAAAGTATAGAAGTGATGAAAGAACTGGTGAGAAAGAAAAGCAAAAAAGAAGGAAAACAGACAAGACATCAGGAAAGTATGTCAGACAAGAGAATGAAAAAAGATCATACAGGAAGCAGGACTGCACCCCCCCCCCATAAATAAACAAATATTTATTTATATTTAACTAAAGACAAGAACGTCTCACACATGATAAAACTTTTATCCAGACATTCTTGGTAAGGTGGTGGCAGCCAGCAGAAAAGCCAGAAAAAGTCTAAGTCAGGCGGAGAGGAGCCACTTTAGAACACACTGTGTCAGCACACGCGTGATCCCTGTGTGGCAGAAAGGGCCATTACTGGAGAGCCATTGGGGTTGGTTGCCATAGAAACCCATCCCAGTGACCCTGCTGAGGAGATGCTGGATGTGGGTGGGGATTAGGAAGCAAGACTGGATTTGGTCCATGATGTATTTGTTAGGCAATTGCACGTGGGCTTCTGTAGGAAAATATTTCATCTCACAGCTATTGTTCCCTTTGCGCCCCACTTTAAATGATCATTAACACAATTCTCAAAATTTTGTACAGCTGAAGCAAAAATTCTCTCACAACAAAAATGTCTACATTAAAAAAGCAGACCAATTAAAATAATAAAAATTCATTTATAAATAAACCACATCAACAAAATAGTAATGGTGATAATGCTAAGAGCAAAATGTCAACATCACAATGCTGAACTTCGTCCTTTAACACGTAGATCTATAAAATATGATCAAAACTGAGTGTGATCAGACAGCTCAAGATGCACATATAACTCTGGGCCATCCTGGACTAGTCTTTGAGCTTGTTTTGCAAACAATACAGCTGTTTGACAAGTGTTGTGATAGTATTTATTCAACAACTCCAGCTATTTATGGCAGATGGGGGGGGGCTGAAAAAATGTATTGATGGTTCACATCTGGTGTTTTGTGCTGGTTTCACACACTTGACAGTCACTGGCTGAATCGGCCATATTTCTCTGATGAGGCTGAAGACAGACGATGCTAATCTCTATTGTATAAAGCACCCCTTAATGTTCTGTATACATGTGTGTGTGTGTGTGCATGAAAATAATGCAGTTAAGAGGACACAACTGGTATAGTAAGTTTACCTATGAGGAGTATATTCAATTTACCTATGAGGCCGTAAGACAGAAACTTGTTGACGGAGGTGAGGGCGAGGCCTGTGATTGGTCCAGTGGTATCCTCAGAGCGAACGACCTCCAAGAAGGGTCGGAGGAACACATTGGGCTCCACATCAGAAAGGTCTGAAAAACAGAACAACGCATGATACATGAACACATGTCTAAGGGCTGAAGAGTGTAGAAAGGCAGAGCAATGCCTGCTAATATGGCATCACTTATTTTAACAGCCTAAGACTCCCTTAAGTAACAAAAATGTGCCTAACAAATATAACGAGAGCAAACCATGGATCCCATGTCAAAAACAGAATGCATTCATTCCAATTTACTGAAAGCATTACATCTCCCAACCATGTCTAAAAACAATGTCACAGTCACAAATGGATGGAAGGTTTCCAATACAAATGGTACAGTATCTCACAAAAGTGAGTACACCTCTCGCGTTTCTGTAAATATTTTTATTTCATCTTTTCATTGGACTGAAGATATGACACTGAAGATATGACTCTTTGATACAACTGATCTCTTTGATATGACTCTTTGTATAACTCTGTAAATTTGCTGAGCTGCAGCACAGTGGTCAAGACCATACAGCGGCCTAACAGGACAGGTTACACTCGGAACAGGCCTCGCTATGATCGACCAAAGAAGTTGAGTGCACGTGATCAGCGTCATATGCAGAGGTTTGGCTTTTGAAAATAGACGTACGAGTGCTGCCAGCATTGTTGCAGAGGTTAAAGGGGTGGGGGGGCAGCCTATCACTGCTCAGACCATACGCCGCATGCTGTATCAAATTGGTCTGCAAGGCTGTTGTCCCAGAAGGAAGCCTCTTCTAAAGATGATGCACAAGAAAGCCCGCAAATAGTTTGCTGAAGACAAGCAGACTAAGGACATGGATTATTGGAACCATGTCCTATGGTCTGATGAGACCAAGATAAACTTACTTGGTTCAGATGGTGTCCAGCGTGTGTGGCAGCAACCAGGTGAGGAGTACAAAGACAATTGTGTCAAGTACGGTGGTGGGAGTGTCATGGTTTGGGGCTACATGAGTGCTGCCAGCTGTGGGGAGCTACAGTTCATTGAGGGAACCATGAATGTCAACATGTACTGTGACATACTGAAGCACACCATGATCCCCTCCCTTCGGAAACTGGGCCGCAGGGCAGTATTCCAACATGCTAACAACCCCAAACACACCTCCAAGACGACCACTACCTTGCTGAAGAAACTGAGGGTAAAGGTGCTGAACTGGGCAAGCATGTCTCCAGACCTAAACCCTATTGAGCATCTGTGGGGCCACCCTCAAACGGTCTCCAGCATCCACCACCTCCTTGATATCATCACCGAGGAGTGGAAGAGGATTCCAGCGGAAACCTGTGAAGCGCAAGTGATCTCCATGCCCAATTTAGTATTATCGAACACGAATTGATTGACTGTTGAGTGTATGGCAAAGTAGCAGTGGCTAGAAGAACTATTTTTTTTTACTCCTGATTGAGATCAAGGTTTCTTAAGACACTTTTAAATCTGAACACTGTCCAGTCATTTTACATTAATGACAAACACATTTTAGGATACTAACCAAGTGGGGATGACAAATGAAAGTACAAATTTAAAGGTAGGCTTGTAACCACTATGTTTTTTATTGAGGGGCTGTTATGAAAAACAGAGGCCACCAAACATAATGCCCTAAGCTCACTAAGCCGGCAAAACACAGCTGTGGGAGAGAATACTACAGACTAGAGCTCCAGAGAGCAACTCAGAGCCGCATCTGTGGATGGGAAAGCACCTCAGGCCAATCCACATAGGCTTAGGTAGCAGTCCCTCTAAAAGCAACGGCAAGAACAGGGTGAGGGGTTACAAAACAGAAACCAGGTAAAACAACAATGAGAAAATTAGCAGAGTCACGAAAGGCGATGAAAACGTCCGGCTGGAGATCTGCTCGCCCTAGCAATACTGCCTGGATTACGGCATGATATCTAACATGCCCGCGGCTTGTTTGTAAATCAAATACGGCAAACATTTGAAGATTTCTATACTTTGTTTTATCGCTGGCCAGGTTGCTTTGAGACAAGCTTCCAAAAGCAAATCTTGAATTTTTGAAGACCCAATATTTTCTTTGTATTCTACTTTAAAAAAAAATGCTGAGTGCTGCCTTGTAGAAACATGCGTGCCATGAAAATTCTTGAACAACGCAGTGGTATCCAAGTAGAGGCGTCTCAAATACCTCCCCTTAAATCCATAAAAAGAAAGCAGACCATACAAGGATAACAAAAGTAACTTTGAAAACCAGTCAAAGAAACATTCACTAAGCTTTAAAAACATTGGGCAAAATAACTCCACTGTGTTAAATCATATCATGAGAGCCTGAAACTTTAAAAGGTAGGCTTAGAGTCTATTACTTTACAGTGACAAAGGAGGTCTGGAGAGAAGAGGGCAAGCGAAGGGGAGAGGGCTAAAATGAATCCGTCAATAGAGCCTAATAAAGACTTCATCAGAGGCGATCACCCCATAAGTGCCACCATACCACTGCTAGTCTCTCAGACTGGAGAGCTCAATAGTTTTGTATTGATCTGGGAGGCCATCAGCAAGCAGAGACATTCCATCAGTTGTCTGTCCGTCTCCCTCTCTCTTGCTTGTGCAGGCCAATCTTCTTAAATAAAGGATAAATATGACTCTGTACTTCAGAGCATTCTCTAGGGCCGCGCAGGTAAATAAATAACGAAATCGAGAAGTTCGAGCATGATGGAGAGACAATCCCACCATAAGCAGTGTGACCTCTGGGTGACACTGCCTAAAATAAAATGAGGATTAAAGTCGTTCACCCATCCATGTATATTGCATCTAAAGGCCGCTAGCCTACTTGAATGAGAGTGTATGTTTGTGGTAGGGGTGAGAGGAGGGGTGGGGTGCTTTGGAGAACATGCTCCAATGGCATGATACTCTTCCTAACAATCTTCCAAAAGGCTCTGCCTTGTTTCACTGTAACTACAGCAGATACTGTTCCTGAAAATAAATAATTAATAATAACATTGTTATTAAAAAAAAAATTGAGCCAGAATAATCAGGTTCCAAACACAATTTGACCAACAAGCATACAGAAGCAGTATGCAAAAGTTGGAACAGGTCAGTGATTTTTGCAAAAGGTTACTGCATATTTTAAACACCCCCTATTGATAAGAATGGATCAAACTGGGTAGGCTAGGTTAAAATTAGGCCCTATAAGTCTGTGAAATGTTATGAGAATTGATCAAGTCACTGAATACATAAATGAATGAATGATAAAGAAACAAACAAAGAGAGTCTACGACATGGTTCAGGGGTTCTGAAACAAAATGTATAAGGTGATCTCGCTCACCTTAGTAGAGTGGGATTACTACCTACTGACCCAGTTTCAATTCTCTAAGCCAGGGGTGGCCAACCTGCAGCTCACGAGCCACATGCAGCTCTTTGCCTGTACAAGTGTGGCTCTTCCATTCATTATATTTATATATACACACATACTCGCAACCAGAACCCAACAAAGTTTGTTGCTATGGTAATATTGCGATTGATGCTGTTACTAGAGAGAACGTCACAACATCACCTATGAGTGGAAGGGGAAAACACACTGTGTTTGGGATGCCAAATATCACTACGGCATTTTACACGCCAGTCAGACAAACAGACTAAATGGTTTCAAAAATGTACAAAACATTCAGAACCTCATGCTAATCACAAGTATTAACTGCTGTTTGGGAAAACTAGTTGTAAGAGCTAAAAAAAACTCAGCAACTTCAAATGCTTTTTTTTTTTTTTTTTTTAATCCTTTCCCTCCCCATACCACCTTTTCTCTTCTACCCATTTCTAAGATGCTATAAGCACAAATTCACCAGCTTTATTGCCACGCTTGTGAGTGGTTAATAAGGGGTTTGTTTTTTTTTTCTCTCGCATGCTAAGTCACACAAAGACCCGATTCACAAAACAGAACCGCAGAGACAATGTGTGTTTGCAAACAGCGCTGTGATGTTTAGTTTACCATACATTGTAACATCATCTACCCTGACCGTCCAGTCCAGCTGACAGGCCAGCGCGGGCCTGCCTGATGACATTACTTAGCCCACGAACAATACGCAGCTGCTCTTGGATACAAACAGCTGAGTGTGGACTAGATCGTATTCAAAGTCAAGGCCTGGGCATCCATGTGTAGCTTGAACTTTAGCAAATAACCTCTGAGCACAGGAGTCCCTCTGCCTCCTGGGAGCACCTACGGGAGAAGGCACTGCCGCCGCACATTACAAATGCACATCCATTGGCACTGAAGCAGAAACAGCCCAATGTTAAAACAAGGCATTTTAGTAGTCAAGAAGAGCTTCACAAGACATCACAGAAGAAGACTTCAGTGTAACCCTTACGGTATTCGCTGTAAAATATGACTACTGTGAGAAAATTAATGTAGTCACCTCACTGAACTCTCTTCTAGCTGTTTCCAAGAAAGAGCCTAGATATGACAACATATCATAGCTGGTAGGCAACCTTCTTTTTTCTAACTTTTCAAGAAAGGATATTTAAGATGAACCATATAATAACAAACATGAATAATTATATTTTTCCCCCCCTTGTAATTTGGCATGTGTGGTGAAACCGAAAGCTTGAGAGCAGAATCAAAATTCGTATTATTCAGGGAACAACGGCAGTCTTTACAATTACGTGTGAATCAGGATAAGATTATTCAACCACATGAATAGCAATTCAACGAGGGGAAAAATGCATTATAAAACCTAAAATAAAATGGATGTGATTTACCATGTCAAATACACACGAATATGGGGGGGGTTGGGTCTGACAAAAACTGATAAATTAATGTGTGAGAGAAAAGAAACAGGGAGGGATGCTTCAGGGTCAGACAACATGCAGCACGCGATTAGGCAACATCACAAGAAATACACACAGACTGACTGAGGAGTAGAGCTGGAAACACTCTGTTCTGGTTTCATTCAATTACAGATGAACTTCATTTGTCAAATTGTTGTGTCACGTGTATTAGCCAATCAGCTCATAGGTCTTTGATGAACCAGTAGCTGTATGTTTCAAAGGGCTCATAAAGTATAAAGTTTACTCACTTGAGTTTTGATGGGATCTGTATGTTTCATATAAATAAATAAGATTTTACTGCATCTCCTAAATGCAGTACCAGTTAAACCATCCTTTAAGAGACAGATCCTGAGCACACACTGAAGAAGAGGAAGGGGAAAAAAAATGCCCTCAAGGTTGGGGGTGGGAGGTGGGGGTTGGTTTGTGCAAGGGTGCAGGGGTTGGACTCATAGTCACCCTGTGACCAGCCCAGCAGCCCAAAACCAAACACTGATGGTTATTGATCTGCTGCTGGAATTAGAGCTAGGGCCTTCCCAGCATTCTGCTCTAATACTGGAGGAGAGGGGATGCTTTAACAAGGCCAGCAAGGCTGAAGCAAGCCCTGGGAGACCTCTCATTTCTGCCTGCAACAGCTCCAGCCACAAGCTGGCCCAACTGCAGGGAGGAGTCTGACACATGTCAATGCAGAACTCCCCCCACTCCTCCATCTCTTGAAGGAAATTGGCACTTGTCAAAGAGAGCAATTAGGATGTAACAGTGTTATGGAACTCCATATGGTCATCCCGTACAACCCGCAGTGGTATCTCATGAATGCTTTGAACAATGCTCGGCACAACCTAAACAGGCAATTTAAAAGCCCAAGAGAAATTAAAACTTTTCCAGAAGCTTCCAAAGAAACTTGATGCAGCTTTTTTTCTTATGTAGAACAATCACGGCAATGTTTTTTTTCCTGTCTGGGGATGAAAGAAAAACTTTACATTTATATTGACAGTGTAGGTAAGGATTTTTTAAATTATTTTATATGAAGACAAATAAATAAATCATGTTTACAGAGGAAAACTTGCAATGCAGACATACCAAAGAAAAAAAAAAACAAGGAAAAAAATGAACATCAAGAATGGATTAAATGGTACGACAGACAGGAGTTACCAAAACATAGACCACATGGAAGAATTTTCGTGTGGGTGTGTGTGTGTGTGTGTGTGTGTGTGTGAGACTAAGAAAGAGACCATTATTTTTCGAACAACAAAATAACAACCAGCTTCTGCTGCTGGCATGTGTGGAATAAAAAAGTGACTGGACTAATTTTAATTCTCACTGACAAACACATCAACCCAAAGTCTGTTTTCTTTCTCTCCTCCACTTCATCTGCCATCGGCTTTTATTTGCCACACCTGGAGGCTAATATTAAAAGAGGGAAAAAAAGCAGAGGACACGTAAAGCAAGAACAAACAAACAAACAGCCTCACCTCTGACCTGAGGGGCTTTGTTCAAATTGCCCTCTGGACTCTTATTGACCAGAGACTCAAATGCAGTCGGATTTGACTGGACTTAAACACTGCAGCTGGGGGAGAATGAAGTAGGAGATTAAATAGTTTACATGGAGAATGTGCAGCATGTTAATCCATTGACCTCAGAGCTTTCATCCACAAACTGCAAAAAATGACAATGAATGCTGTCTCTGAATTTTCAAGAATACAACACGCATTTTAAATGATAACTTGTAGAGAATGTAAAGAAGAAGTTTATTTTGTAAAGAAGAAAGTTTTTTCATCCTGAGCGAAATCTGCATCATAGCAGCGCTGGGCAATACTTGTGTGCAATGTACAAAATGAAACATTTTTACACATTGTTTATTACATTGTATATAGAAATAATAATGGCATAATGCAATTCCTAACTAGTTATCTATGAGAAAAAGTGAGGTAGATAAGAAACAGATATTGTCTGCTGTGCAGTGATAATGTATGAAGGGAATAGGGCCTCGGTGACATTCTAGTCCCATGTCACTACAGAAAGTGGGAGATTTGCAAAGTTTAACACCTGCTGGCAAAAACAACCTTCTGTCTCTCTTGGTGGAACACTTGGAGATCAGCCTGCCACTGAAGGTGCTCTTCAGCTTAATAAGCCCATCGTGGAGGAGATGGGAGGTGTTGTTTTGAATGCTCACTGACTTGTTAAGCACCTTCCTTTCTGCCACTGGCCCCAGGAGGTCCAGCTAAATTCCACCTCCTATTCCAGAACTCACTTTCTTGACAAGCATCTCTCACTTTCAGACCACATCCCCAGCAAACCACAACACTGGATATGGCCATCTGAATATCTGCAGAATGTCACACTGAAGGAATGCTGCCTTTACAGGAAGTAGAGGTGACTCTTGCCCTTGATGTAAAGAGCCTCGTTGCACTCCAGCCCGGCATCTAGCTGCACTCCAAGATCTGTAGGGCTGAACGAACTCAACTGACACAGGGGTCAGAATAGGCTTATCGCTGTGGAAGTCCATGACTAGCTCCTCCATCTCGCTGATCTTTAACTGCAGATCGTTCAGGGCTACACCATTACACAAAGTTGTCAATCTTTTTTTTTATTATTATTTTATTTTAATTAATTTTGTAAGATGGCAGGTGGCAAGAATCTCAAGTTGTATCTAGTGTCATTGTAGATTATAAAACAGGAAGGTGTGCTGCTCCACACTGTCGCGCACAGACTACTCCCTAGTCTCATGTGCTGTGGTCTGTTGGTCAGGTAGTTCGTAATCCACTTCTCAAGCAGAGCATTCAGTTGGGTATTCCTGAGCTTGTCTCCCAGCAATAAAGGAGAAGTCAAAGAACATGCCTTTCACAAATACATATTCCAAAACACAATGCGTTCAAAAAACGCGTGACTTCATTAGCGTCCAAGCCTTGCATGGCTTGCACCTGTCATCCTGCAAATAAAATGTATTTTTTATGCTGCATACTTTACACAGAAGTCACATTATACTGGTAGAGCAGAGCAGGCCTGGTCGTGCAGTAATGGGTTTCACAGTCTGCGGACAGCTCATGATGGATGGACTTCTGCTCCAAAATGCGTTACGCTCAATCAACTTATAAATAACGGATGTTCTATCATGCTGAATTAAAACATTAGAGAGAGTGGCAAGCATGGACCCTTCTGTTCCGCTCTGTGTGCGCGCATGTGCGTTTGTGTGTCTGGCTTCTTGGCGCACTTCCTGAAGAATGTGTTGCTGAAGGTTACTTCCTGCATTCATGAGGATGGTGAGAACTCTTCAGCAAGAACACACGTTTTGCCCGTTACTGTATGATACAGCAGTAACGTTTACTCACTTGAGAAACACTGGTGTTCTGATACTCAAACAAAGTTGTAACAGCACTTGAGTGCAAAATTACAGACGTAAATTTTGGAAGAAATTCCAACATAAAAGCTACTGAGTGACAGCCACCAAATTTATGCTGCTTTAAAGAGTCCTTAAATCTCTTAAAATACTCTTGCATGGTTCACTTTTATATGTGTAATGTCTTCCAAGACATACTTGTTTCTTTCTTTTGCTGTTGCCAATACAGAAAAGAAGTGACACCTGCTATCCAAACAGGAGTCACTGGCTAATGAGGTGCCGACAGGAGCGGATATACGATGATAGCACTGTTTCCTTCAAGTAGCCCTGGAAAGCGTGTGGCAGATCCTGAGATTGTTTCCGAGATGAATTCACATTTCAAATGGCAGGATGACAGTTGGAAGCATTTAGGCTCTTGGGAGAAGGTCTTTCTGTAACATACTCCCCTCTTGCTGCATATCCCATCCCTGTGAGAATGGAGTGATCCAATCCAATTCAATCCATTTTATTTCCATGTGCAGTGCATACACCAGCATGGCATGCCCTTCACCAGAGGTGGATCAGCATTAGCACCTCTATTTAGAGGGGAAAGCAAACAGTGAGCAAGACCTGCATTTTTCAGTCGCATCCTTCGAGTCCGCACCGTTGGAAAACCTGGATGTGTCTTGAGCAGTGTGCAAGGGGGCTGGGGGGGAGGGGGGGGTTTAGAGGGCGGCTAGGACGTATGTGAGGGGGCACTATAAGGGGTTAAGCCTGGGAGAGTGGACAGCGCCACAGGATAAATCACCACACATGCTCTGGCTCTGAACACATTTCACACCCCTCCTCATGACTACTACCATCCACAACTGCATGGAAAGAATGAGAGAGGAAAAGAGAGAGAGGGAGGGAGAGAAAGAGGGAGAGAAGGGGGGAAAGACAAAGAGGGAAGAAAAAAAAAGAAAACAAGCTGATGAGAGAGAGAGAGAGAGAGAGAGAGAGAGAGACGAGAGAGAGAGAGAGAGAGAGAGAAAGAGAAAAAAAAATCTGGGTCTTATTTGTTTCACCTGCTGCGTTCCTTCAACTCTCCACTAATGGCATTCCCATGGGGTATGAGAGAATCCTGCAACCATGCACTGCAGATTTGGACAACAGGCCTCAGCTACTGTGTTAGTAAGACACAATACCCACAGACACTGAGGCGCATACTAAAACAAGCCCTGCCTAGAATTACACTGCTGTTTGAGTCTGGAAAGCACAAAGAGATTGTGGCGAGACAAAGAGTGAATGTGCGTACATGCATATGTGTGTGTGTGTGTGTGTGTGTGTGTGTGTGTGTGTGTGTGTGTCACAAAAAAAAAAACAATCCAGTTCCAAAGAGTTTCTGCTCCAAACTTCAGTTCTCTGGATATTTTACTGAAATCTACGTCCTGATTATGGTCTCCCTACTTTCGAAATTTTAATGTCACTAATTAGGTGAAATGAAATATAAAAAGTTTTGTTTCATGGAAAGTTTACTACTCTCTTGTAACAGGAGATAGCAAATGAACTGGTAAAATGATGAGGTCCTCGTTTAAAATTAAATCCATAATTTCCTAGTTTTCATGGTAATATAGAGAATGATATTTTTAAAATATTCTCAAGTGACTTATTAAGGAAAAAAGTAAAAAATTAAAAACAAAAAGCCCTTTTTATTCAATTTATGCTGTTTACACATTTTGAAGGCATGACAACTATAAAAACAAATATTTTTAAAAAATGAAACGCTATTAAAAAACTGCTTATTTCACAGCATCCCATTTCTGCTTTAATGTTTAATATCTTTACTGTAATCACAGTAAGAGCAGATATAAATGTACATCACACCTTGTTAAATGCTTCAGGTGTCATAATCCCTAGAATTCACCACATCTGCTTATGTCTTTAATTAATACAAACACTAGATATTAGAGTCCTGGGTATGATGCATGGTACTGGTTGTGAATTACTGTACTCACTACACTTTACTCAGCACAGGTTCATGTTGTAACATACCTGAATAAACTTTAAAAAAATGAAGTGTCTGGTAATGATCTCAACAAATATTCTGAATCAAGAGTGTTGACAAGGAAAACACTAAAGGATGCAGAACAATGTTTAGGACTGGCAAGGTACATAAACTGGTCAAATAGATGGTAAGATTGATTGACAGGTAAGAACAGATGATGCCACACATGTTATCCAACAGCCTCTGTTAGTTGAACAACCTCTACTGAAACTCTTTCCTAAATAAGTACGAATGAATTCTTCCTCGAGTGTTATGGATTTCTTAATTCCCTGGGAAAGAAACACAAAACACTGCTACTTTGCCTGTCACTCATTTATGGAGCACATGGATCAGACTGTAGAACTCAACAACAACCCACTACCTTTTACTTCCATTTTAGACAACAATCGTGTCTCCAATATACTACCTCCAACCTATATAGTTTTATATAAACATACACATTAACTGGTTGTGTAAACATGTAAACCATTTTCTTTTTTCCTGAATGCCTAATTTTCTGTTAATGTCTTATACAGCCCACTGCCTTAATCAGTGTCAACAATCTTACTGGCCCGCATTTATACACAAAGAGGGGTTTTTAGTCTTCTAGCATTGACAGCAAATCCTATGTGGGTGTTTTATAAAGCAGAGCAGTTAGGTGGGCTGGATTAGGTTCAAGTCACCTAATGACTGTGTTATGAGCTGGCGCATTAAGGAGGATTAATCTTAATCTGAGCTGTTTCAGTTTGCAATGGCTGTGTGATAGGGCAGAGGCCTGGAAGGTCTGCAGATAAAGTCCAAACAGAGCTAAAGAGCATTAATAAAGAGCAGTGTGGGGCTTGCAACGATCTGCGCTCTGTGGGTTCCATTTGCTAGGCGAGAGATTAAAGAAAGGTTACAGTTGTTTAGATTTAGTTACTAGTTAAGGGCTTTTAGACGTGAACTGTATTATAAAGACTAAAACCTGCTAGGAACGTTAAACATAAGTGGAATCAATCAGCATAGATCATGTTCTCCTACAGTGATGTGTTTCACATCAAATTGAACATATTATGATACAACTGCCTGCGTTCACATAATCCAGAACTGTTAGCCTTTAATTTCATTATAACATATACAAAAACCTCATTTTTATTTAACAAAATTTACCTTGATGATAACAGGTCAGATATCCTATTTTTGAACAATGCAATACATCTCATAAACTATAATTTATTCGCAGTGGTGGTACAAAAACGCTTTTGCTGGTGAGGAAAAAAAATATTAGAAAGGTGTAAAGAAAAAAGATTTTTGTTTTGAAAGCCTAATTACGAGTAACATTACTGGAAAAGCTTTGGCAAGTTTACAATTCATTTCCCATGGTGATACTGCATCCGAGACAGAAGGGTTGCGCTTCTAGGTATCTTGCTCTCCATGGCAACAGCTGATGACTTTGGACAACACAGAACCAGGGACAACATTTCTGTTCACTGATGCCACAGGGTCTCCGTAGTGGGCAAACACTAAAGCCTATCGGGTTTACCCCCAGTGGGGCACTGAAATGCTACTCTGAGAGTGGCAGGCAATGCCCTGCGCGGCTTAGCAGACCAAGGCGACAACTGTCATAAATTACTCCCCTGAGGACCTGCATGTCTGCAATACTGTAACCAGCCCAGCATGCACGAGGGGGAGGAGAACTGAGAGAGCACAATGTACCCTCCACATTCAAAGACTGATGATGACTATGTTCTGCTTCTCTACATAAATACAGTTCAAGTGAACAAAGATAATAATAAATAAATAATAATAATAAAATAATTATAATAATAAAAGCACTGATCAACTCAGACATGTCTAACCTCAACTGCCTCTGAGGGTCTGAAGAGCAAGAGCTGAGGTACTCCAGCCGAATTCTCATCCCCTACCGCTCCTTTCGAGTGATGTCTCAAGTGCACTTCCCTGGGGCTTGCTGTTTGTCATAAAACATCTCTCAGCACATAATTTACCCAAAACCGGAGAGGCAAAAAAGAAATACAAACACAATTTACAGAAGTGGGAGAGGAGTAGAACACTGCAGCCGTTTGCCAGCAGTGCGGTAATTTTAAACCATGCAGCGTTAAGTGGCTCTTCCACCATACTGTGTGGTAATGTGGGACAGCTGAGCACATGGGCCCTGAGCCAGGGAGTGCATTATCTTTATGAATTCATGACAAAATTCTTCTTAGATAGCAATGGCCAGAAAGGTGTTTGTAAACATTCATGCTCAACTTTCACATGAGAATGTCTTGAACAAATGGAAGACCAACAGTGCTACTTATTTTGGAAAAATGTTGCATTTTTCCTTCTAAAATTCTGCCAACAGACATATTTTTACAAACAGTTATAAAATAAATAGGTGAATACATTTTTAAAAGCCTGACAATAATTTGGCACATTTATTTTAGGCCAGCCGAAATGAAGCATTTAGGTACAGTGAGGCCAAGGACAGGAGAGGCGAGGAGAGGAGAGGAGAGGAGAAGAGAGGCGAGGAGAGGAAAAGAGAGGCGAGGAGAGGAGAAGAGAGGCGAGGAGAGGAGAAGAGAGGCGAGGAGAGGAGAAGAGAGGCGAGGAGAGGCTGATGGTCCGTTTTCCAACAATGGGTGCATTTGATTCAACGACCAAGGCTCAAATGTATTATAATCAGGTATAAATGTAATGACTGAAGCTGTCCCATCAACACAAGTAGTGAGATTGCTGCATTACTAACTGAACAGTAGCACCATACTGGGGAATATGTCCGTTTGCTTGTTTTAACACTGCACTGCATGAACTTTCAAAGCTTGAATCGCTTTAATTCATCTCAGCACATCAATTCATATGTTTGTCATGATTTTCAAATGTCATGAGGCATTCAGCTGTAATGGTACAGCATGTCTGAAATGTGCCACACTCATTTGGAAGTAGTAAGTACATTGTGGAAATAGTAGGTACTGCCATTACACATAAGTGCATAGTGTGTAGTACCCGATTTCAGATGTAGCTCATAAACTGAGCATTACTTCTGGCAGCGCTTACACAAACACTGTTCAACTGTGTTTTATTAAAAACAATTACAAAGAGTCTTCGTTTGGAATTGTTAAAACACAAAAAAAATACAAGTAAAAACGAACTGCCTGGATAATGCCACTACATTAACGCCACATTTAAATCATATTTTAACTAACTGCTTGATTCATTTTTGTTCCTTCATAATAAGTTTACATCAAAACCATCATCCTTTTCAAACTAGCTTTCTGCTAGTACAAGTTTTTTTAGCAAACCTCAAACACACACACAAAAAAACAAAACACCCACAATACACACGATGCATTCTGAAAATGTTGCCCATGCTTCATGTTCATATTAAGAATTTTTATTTCCAACAATTGTGTTGGAAATATACAATTCTTACTAACTTCTGTTTTTCTGCATGTCATTATTTATCATTTGTTTTTGTTGCTTTTGTTTCCTCTGCCAAAACACTCTCCCATAAATCAGGTTTTTTGCAGTCTGTTGCATCTCCATCTCTCCCCGTTCGTTCTGCACACGCAACACTGCGCCCATCCAATCCCTCTGGCATCATTGCTATGGAATGCTGAAGTCCACATTTTTCCCATTCAGCAAGGAAAAGCGGCTTTTCAGAACCGACCAACTAGAAATGTTGCTTTGTTTTTATTTTCGACTGAACTTCCTGGAACCTATTATAAAGCTGTCAGGGGTGTATGTTTAGCTGGTGGCAGCACAGGCCTCCTCACCCACTTGCGCCACTGGTCATGTCATGTCAGATAAACAGGAAAAACAGTCAGTTATTCACTTTTTGTCAGCTTACCAGAAAATGGACATGTGTGTGTAAAAGAGATGACCAATATATAGGCCAGTGAGCTCTGATTACAGTATTATAAGATTGAATACACATGTCTCCCAATTACTAATTCTAATATAGTTGGTAGGTGGTAAGAACCACAGCGTGAAATGTGATTAATGATAGTGTAATAGCATAGGACTAAAATAGCTTTGTAATACAAATATTTAACAAAACAATAAAAACTTGTAAACAAAGACTTTTACCCTATGTGTAACTGCATAGTTTCTGCATAATACATTTGTCAAATTTTAATTTTCAGTGCACTGGAGGAATCGCTTCTAAAGTTTATCTGTCTCCTTGGACAAGTGAAAAGTAAGACGTTAAAAAAAATACAGATGTTCAGGTGATCTGTATGCTGAATCTGTATGCCAATCAGCAATAATGAAGGTCAGATGTAAACAAACCAATTTTTAAAGTATTGAACATAAAGATGTTGACTGTGAGTACGTGTCAGGTTAAGAATTCATAAAGCAGGTGAGGTGGTAGGATATTAAAGTAAAAGTAGTATCCAAAGTGTTCATGTAAGATTATGACAGGTGGGGCTAAAGTCAGAAGGCCCAAAAAGTTTAAATTTGACTCCAAATAAATGACAAAATCACATCTTAAGCATTAAATGTATTTTTTTTTTTAAATGAGATAGGATTTAGAAAGTAAACTTCCTAAAAAGCACCACAAATATAAAACTATGCAATGTCAAATAAAAAGCTATATATTAAAATCTATGATGACATACACCTATGTTCAGCTGTTATGCTCTTCAATCACTCTTTATCAGTAATAATAATAATAATAATAATAATAATAATAATAATAATAATAATACAACCATCCTCACAGTGTGCTGTTATACTATATTAAGATCAGACATATATGTCTCTG
This sequence comes from Sternarchorhynchus goeldii, assembly GCA_028565775.1. Classification (NCBI taxonomy): domain Eukaryota; kingdom Metazoa; phylum Chordata; class Actinopteri; order Gymnotiformes; family Apteronotidae; genus Sternarchorhynchus; species Sternarchorhynchus goeldii. The sequence goes on from JAOXYF010000009.1 coordinate 8,261,068, forward strand.
CTATTGAGTAAGGAAGAGACTGCATATGAGCCACAGATTCGCTTGATCAATACTGGACTAAACAAAACTAGGGGGCCGATTCTAGCTCACAGATTCAGTTGTGTGACCTCATTATCAACCCCTTACAAATCAAGTAGTGTCATAAATTTAAGGTCAGGACTTCATCACTTATAGCTACTGCCACTACTGCCAGTTTAGCAGGAATTTGTAGAGATTTAAACCAACACAGGCTTATACGCATAGCTTAGATGGCAACAGTTTACGTGTCTTCTGGAGCTGCTCGGCAGGAAAGCCAGGGCACAGCTGCAAAGCAGTCCTAACGCAAGAACACAAATGGACTACAAAAGAAAGCATCTTTTCTGACTGATGCAAGTATTAACGAGTAGATTAAACAACCAGTATTTCCTGAGAGAATCATCAAAACGACAAACATCTATAAATGAATCAATGAATCGACTCCCAAATGAATCGACTCCCTTTGTAGTGGTTGCCATTGAATTACCCAGCTTACTTGGCACCACGCTAACCCAAAAAAGTGTGAGCAACAGTTGAGGGAGGGACTTTGGAGTGGCACTATATTGGTGGGTCTATTTTGCTTTCAGAGCAGTCATCGCCTCCTTGTTGTCCTACGTTGTTAGCATGTTCAGTCGTCAGCTGTGGGGCCACCTCCCAGCCAGTCTCCCTCCCCTGTCAACATACCAGCTTTTGTCAAAATTTGCAATCGGCGGCGCTGATCCCATTCTATTTAAGAAGATCTCAACAGGTTTAAAGGACGAGCCTTGCATGTCACCTCTCTCCATCGAATATTTATGCGCAGCCTGAATGGTTGGCAGTTGTTTAATCATATGAGAGCGTCTGTTCCTCCTCCATAACCCTGACGCCAACAAGAAAGTTCTAACCCTTGTCACCTTTACAATGGCGCTCTGCTTCAAACCCAGCTGTTGCCCAAAAATAGGTGCTGCTTTTTTAATGCTTGGCCATCACTTGAATGTTACTGCCTGAATTATGCTCTGCGCTGACTGTAGGTGAGGGAGAGGGTTCAAAGGCTTTTGTCTACACAAGCCAGTTCTGTCACAAGCTTTCACTGACATGTAATTGAGAATGAGCTGGACATGTTAAACGAGCAAGGTGATGAACACGGAGCCAATAACATCCAATCTCCTGAAACACTGAAGCTCAGTTTAAAAAAAACAAAAAAAAACAAACAAAAAAAACACAACAACGTACCTTGCATTCCCACCTAAAGCTGGCCTATAAAGAGTTCTTTGATAATAAAACATCAGACCATTTTAATCTGATTTTCATCAAACATCTCAAGTGAAAATTGGACTGATATCCATTTACTTGGGTTCCACCCAGATCTAGCAAAATACTATAGGTCTTATGTCCCTTATACAGGTCATAAGCAAACTTGTCACCCAGTACCCAGTCACAAAATAAAATTAAAGACTTCAACTGAAATGGAAAAGTTTTCACCTGTGAAATGAAACTTCATATAATCTAGCCCAAATGTATCTTTAAATAATCTTGTAATCTATCGGTAACAAGACTTTTGCAAACTCCCTTGCATATTAACATTAATTACTTTAGTCATTCAAACCAAATACATGCACCAAGAAAACAAAGGAAAGATGACCTCCTAACAGGAACATACAATTTGCATACAGTGTGAATGATGGAATCTCCTTTCATGAATAATGGCATGACAATAGCATTGTTTAAATTTTATGTGCCAGTGAAACTGTAAGTCTGTGTGTGTGCGTGTGTGCATACAAGAGAAGTTGAGAGCGGTGAACCAAGACCAACAGTTGGACTCGAATGCACACAGCAATGCCTATCTAATTAGATATGTGTATTAGAATGTTCGTGGTCACAGAGCCCTTATGGGGCATGAAATAACAAGCAGCTGTGTGTAGTGTGTGTGTGCACGAGCGCGCGTGTGTAGAGGGAGGTTTATTAGCCCTGTCCATAAAGGCAGCCTGGGATTCACACTAGGACGCCTAAGGCTTAAGATCTGAACGTCACACAAGGCTCAGCCTCTGCAATACTAATATTAGCCCTTATTTCTGCAAACCCCCAACTCCTCTCCATTCCCCATCTGTCCAGGCTAAGCCCACGATTGGTCTCTGGATTCTCAACACAACCTTTCTGCACCATAGAGCTCCTTACTATCAGCAGAAATGCATGGAATCTGTGATGTAACATTAAATCAAGGATTTGTCCACAGACAAACAGAATAATCAATGCATACTTCATCTTGATAGATTCCTCAGCAATTCGCTTCTTGACCAGATGCGGTACACTGTGCCATTTGATCTCTTTATCCATCTTTTAAAATGTTCAGGAAGACTTTAAAATCAGAATGAGTTGCATTTAACCATCACTCAACGACTCCGCCACTCCTCCCCATGTGACCAATCATGTTTAAGCAAATAATAAATGCTGCGGCTGCAAAGCTTAAAATGTTACAACTAAATGTTACAGCTACCAAGAAAGTTTAAACTCTACCCATATTATATACTGGAAAAAGAACCTCTGTCCTTTGAGTTTCTCTGTAGTGTCTTGGCATTCACATATTAACATGCAGGCAGTAAGCAGAAGACCTTCTGATGTAACACGATTGCATTATCATTAACAAGTACTATAAGGACTATTTTATAGATCAATCTGAAAACACGAGCCAAAAAAACATTACAAAAGATACATTGCCAACTATTCCTTACAGTTTGCCATCAGTCTTCTGCTGGTATACAGACTTCAGTGGAGTTTACCACCTGCATTTCCAAACCATGCACCTTTACTCAAGAAGACCACTACTCTAGCAGGACTGGGGCCATTATTAGCCTCACGTTATCCACAGGCTGAGCCTCTATCATAGGGAACGAGGCCCTCTGCTCACACCGGGAAAACCAGACTTCAACAGGCCACATTTTCCCTTGGCCACTTCTGGACAGGGGACTCAACGCCAGGCTGCATAATTTACGCACAGTAATCCAGAGCCTTGCACACTGAAAGCCAACACTTGTCTCAAAAATCTCTCAAAATCTCAAAAAGTCTGTCTGTCCGATCTAAGTGTCACCATGCAGAGATTCGAGCTGTTTTTAGCACAAACATCCAGAGGGACAGACAGGAGAAGGGATAGGTGCTGAAATGCCAACAAACCCAACCTTAATACCACACACTATATGAATGTCCTCGGTGTGGTGCTATTAGAACAATGCTTGAAGCCAATGCTCTTTTGTCCAGCAAGATGAAAGAAACTCCACAGGTCAGACTGTACAGAACCAATTAGTACCTCATGAGAATATGCTTAGAATGATCCTGCTTGTAGGTTTATGGGTAACATTCTTATTAGACAGACAGACCAACATTATCAAGTAGACAGGCTTTTTAAGTAGACTTAATATTCAGGCAACAGTAAATTCAGTTGATACTAACAAGGATTCAAGCAGTACTGACAAGGATCCAGTTGATACTGATGTGAGAATTAGACAATGTCTTCTTGCTGTTTGCACTGACTTTCCATGCATCAAAAACATCTAACAGATATGGCTGTCCTATTTATGGACACACATTTAATTGAACCTTAATTTAATTCAAGATGGATTTCAGTTTACATGAGGGTGATATTAATTCAGAAAGCAGAAAGTAATTAAGCAGCTCTGTTTTCAAAATCATTTGCAGTGTTGAGGGATTAGAGCAGACCTCAGCAAAAGCTGAATACAACTTGAGGAAATTTGCATCTTATATGCTCTGTACATAAGAAACTCAACCATTCTGAACACACATTAAACTGTGGGGTACAAATAAATTTTTCCCTCACAGCATTGCTGTTCAGTTACCACTGCATATTAAGATGCTGATAAAATATTGTACATAGCAAAGTTCTCTGTTCAACAGTGTAACCTCACTCTTCATATTACAATTCAATGTCTGGGTGAGTGGGTGGGAGGCAATGCAAAAATGTTGGTCCGCCACCCAATTTAAGGTTTACTTTTCAAATTCCATTGTCTCAAATTCTTTCATAAGGGAAGTGTTTATCCTGAAATACCGCAGGCAGCACTTTTAGCTCTCCAAGGCAAGTGCTTTGGGACCTTTTAGAGATTTTGTGAGAGGAGAAGTACATCAGCTTTAACCTGGCAGCAGGCAGCCATCTCTCTACCTTCCCTTCTCCTGCCCTTCATTCCCATCAGCACATCCGGACCTCCCACCATCCCCTAAAACTCCAGCCCCTCTCTCACTCTCCTCTCCTTCTAGCCATCCACAGTCCCGATGGATGATTAATGGTTGCGTGGGGCCTCTCTATGCACTCAGCACATTGTTGAGAGGCTCTGAAACAGGACAACAGTTGCATCGCCTCCTCACACCGGGCCTAAGCCCCGCCTGTCAGTCCCCGGTTAGTGCCCTATTAACTGGCCAGATTTACAGCTACTAACCAGAGCTGGGTGGGTGCCTGGCAGAGAGGGGGCAAACATTCATCACTGCAACTGATAGAGCGTTTTACTACCGCAGCACACGGGCCACGGTGAGCTGGTCTCTAGTGTGACACCAGCACACACTGCATGCGTGATAAACTTACCAGAGGGAACCACTCACCAAGCCAACAAAGTCCTCAGGCTTAACTACGGAATCAACATAAAATAACAAATGGCTTATGGAGCAGTTAACCTACTTACGAAACCTCACAAGTGTACTACGATCAGATACATACTGTACTACAATTTGCATGCATTTTCTAATTAGACTTCAATTCTATGTCACCGTCTCAACGGCGACATTCTCAAGTCGGAACCTTTACAGTAAATCCCTATAATAAGATGAAATTAATATGCTAACTACACATTTATGATGTTCATCAATGCTTTATACATAGTCATACACGCTTTACTGTACGACATCAAAGGGGACCCACAGAGTTCAGTTTCTTTCATGTCTGCTCTCTCTACCAAAGACAAGGCCAGATGAAAGAGCTGAGGGGTAGCATGGAACAGTTGAGAATCTCAATGTAATGGAAACCATGGGCTCCTGTTTTGGCCCAATGGAAAGAAGGCCTCCCTCCTCAGGGACAGCAGTTGTAAATTCCTGCTAGTCAAACTCTTGCTATTTAATAGGTCAAGGTCTCCATCTCAACTCACTAGCATTATACACTGACAGAAAAATACCTTAAATCCTCATCTTAGCAAAGTGGGGATAATGATAATACTCAGGGTCTTACATGCATGTCAGTGCACTTGCCACAGGAGACACATTAGCCGTAGTCATTAACAAAAAATTCAATTTAATACAGTTTTAACAACACAAAAATTTGTAATCAATTTAATAAAGCATTAAATTAAAACCAACTTAAAAATAAACGGATAACTCAACAATTTAAAGTAATATTACATTTGACCATATTCAAACACTAGTCATTTTACTTGAGTTTATTTTACAGAATTTCATAAAACTGATTTTTAAGCCACACTAATAAACCACATGTCCTACAATGTTTTAAGTATTTTGCCTCTTTTTTTGGAGAAACTACTATTATGCTAACAGTATTAACTATTCTTATAAATCTTTATCTGGAGACCTAGGTGGTATAATTATTAGTCAGTGGTTGAACTACAATGAGATTGTTGTGAGTGGTGTAGGACTACAGGGCTGGACACTGATACTCTGGAAATGTTTCTTATGCTAGAAACTCAACCAGGGTTTATATATAACCAATGATGACTGTGCATTAAAGCTCTGTATGAAAAACAAGCTCTTTTACAATCAGCATCATAGGTTTCTAAGGCACATAAATAGATCCCATGTTGCAGTGGGGTTGGGGTTGGTGGGGTAGGAATTTATGTTCAACAGTCACCTTAATTAGCTGGCTGAGTGGATTGTGAACTGGTAGAGCAAACGCACAGCCGTCCTGTTATCTCCTGGAGTCACTTATTTAAATAGGAGGGCATTTCCTCACCTCATTGTGCTTCTGTCCTTGTGATTAATGCATCACATGTGCGCATTTTACTTTGAATATTTTGGTTTATACCAAGTGTGACGCTGTGACATGTAAAACGCTACAGCATGTTGGAAAGTTTGGTCCGTTTTTCAATCTGGGTTTTTTTCCCCTTCAATAAATATCTTTATCAACGGGCGGGGACTACTCTTCAATCAAAGACAAAAAACATAAACCCATCTCTGTTGTTGTTTACAACAGAGATTATTTCATGGATTAAAGAGTTTATTAGATCAGCAAGAGTTTGTAAATTGTTTAGGTATGTAGTTATGTGATGGTGTTCATGATGTATCAAGTATGCTGACTGCAATAAATTTAGATGCATTATGTTGTAAATGTGCTGATAAATGATTTTGACATATTTTAAATACTAGGACATGACCAAAGCCAGTGTTCTACACAGCAGACAATCAAACTCTATTCTATTCTTACATGATGCATGCAATACAAATATTTTAATTTACCACAAAACCAAAACTGATGTTACTATTACTAGTTACTATGACCACTATGCCTACTGGTTTTCTCAGTTTCAATCTAACCTTTCCCCAAAATGCTTAGTGTCACAACGGTACAAATTTACAAACTTTACTTACTCTATGCCAAACTGTTACTACAACCCATGCAATGAAATTTTCCATTTATAAGTTCTTTAGTGTACACACAACTGTAATGTCCTCTTCAAAAGATTCACACAAGGAGATTTCTCCCCACCAAATGCCACCATGAGTAAACATATTTGCATATGTGGTTGACTGATCTGAGTTACGGCTCTTCTTCTTACTCTGTGTTTGCCAAGCCACATTCTTACCGTTCATTTGCGCAAGATATATGTGCAGATATCAAATAGCATAGGAGCAGGACAGGCCTCCAGAGTGCTGGGTATGCCCATGTACTGAGTGAAGCCTTCAGTGGGACACTGGCACCAAGGCACAGCTGTGAACCTAAGACAGCTCACACTTGACCTTGAGCTCCACTAAAGAGTGAAAGAGAGCGAGACTGCCAAGAGAGACCTCAGAACACAGACGACAACACATGGTAGGCTACATGCCAACCAAAAGCACTGACACTAGTTTTGGGGGACAAAAAAAAATTCTTTATTTCAGATAAGAAAAAAGAAAAAAAAAGAAAAAAAAAAAATCACCAATATACTGAACTAGCACCAACTGGCAAGCCAATTTAATTTCTAATGTTTTCAAATCTTCATTTGTAAGAGCAAAAGATGAGTGTAAGGCACAGGCAAATACTCTGTTGGAAAGTAAATTCAACCTCAAAACTTTCTTGTATGGAATAAAGTGTGCACACACACACACACACACAGAGACCAGTAACAGTCAGCTGTTCACTGCTGCTCAAGGGGACATGCAGCACATGCGGCACAGATAAAATGAGAGCCAACTAATTTGATCAAACAAGAGGACCTTGCTAAGTGATCTCTACTGTCTTTTGTTCAGGGGACAGTGAGATAATTATTATAAAGGTCAAAGAGCCAGTGATGAATGCATCACCAGGATGTGCATGCTACTGAAGCAACTACTACTTCTAGTCAATTACGGTGCGCTTCTGAATTTTGTTAGCGTTAAAACGCAGGAAACTGAAGGTGGGAGGGTAAAGGGTAAAAGAAAAAAAAAAAGCTGTCAATCAGACGAAGCTCTCATGTCGTCTTCAAACCTGTATTTTTATGAATAGAAATGAGGGGATTTAGCCCTTCATCTTCCTCTGCAAACGTGTCAAAAATCTGACCTTCAGTGTAGCAAAGGGGGATGAGGAGACACCAGTAAGATTTAAAGATTTAACAGGCTAAGGCTGAGGCTGGCTACTGAATAAAAAGCCAAGAAAGAAATAATGTGAGCAAGAGAACAGGGCTACATCTTCATGTCAGGCAATGCATCACTTTCATCCCCAGTCCGTTTCAGTGGTGTACTGTTTTGCTGTGCAACAGATTCGCAGAAATTATTCTACTTGACACTGAATCTTATTTCACTGTTTTTGTCCACGTCTCAAATCCAGGATGTTTCCTAGTACAACCATGGGATCAGTCCTACTTTGACCAGCAACACTTTTCTCTGACACATCTGTGCCTTCAGATTGTAGAGTTGCTTCCTGAAAAACAGCCCTGCAATCCTCCAACATCCATTTGTCACCTTAACACACTTGTTTGTACTTCCAGAGGAGCTCTGGATTAGCAAACGCATGTCTGAGTAGCTACCCCTGTCGACAGTCAAAAATAATATGTATCACAGCTTCTGGATGCTGAAAACTATGACTCTGGTTCTCTAGATCCACAACAGAACGTTTACACAGAAACTGTGCAATTTGGTCAAAAGTATTCATTCAAGATAAACAAAAATACAATGAATACTAATCATCAGAGATATAAAAAAATAAGTGGTTTTGCCTTTCCAAAGCACAAACCCATCTCTCAACAATAAATTAATGCAGAAATGTACTTTCTGAGAAACATAAGTGTTTGCTCCATTACGTTTGACCAAACTCCTTCAAAAGTCATTGATGTTCATTATGGTTATCAGTTACATGCATGCCAAGCCTAGATAACAAAAATCTTAAATTGTGCAGATTCATCCGTTTTAAAAATCTTTGACATTTGATGACAATCTGTATCTTTTTTTGTGATTTGGTGAAATTGGGATCTTCTCAGTATCCATCAAACAAACATCACAAAAGCAGACCACTTGCTCCCACCAGTATGCTGAGAAAATAATTTGGTGTACAGCATCTTATTGTTAACAAGACTATGTACAAATCTGGCATTGACTGTACATAGCTGGGATGGAAAACACAGAAGTCATGTTCAAGACCCATGACTATACAGGCTACTCTTTGTTTCAAAAAAACATAAAACATTCTTTTTCCAGAAGTGGAAGAAGAGACAACATTTCCTTTCCCAGAACAATCCATCTCCCAACCTGACAAGTCCCTCTGCTATATTTACCCAACCAAAGCTGGAGATGATATACTTACAGCTGCATGCTGCCGCCGAATGGCACATGCTCCTGCCAATCATATGGCTAATACAGGGGAAGGAGAACTGAACATTTACGGTGGAGAAAGTGGTCAGGAAAACACTTGGGCCACATTTCCTTTGGAAGAAGCTTTTGTTGTTGGAGGAGATAAAATAACTACAGTGTGAATGGAACATTTCATTCAGGCAGGCAGATGGACTGCAACTGACCATCAAACACTAGTTGTGAAGCATGACAAAAAATAAATAAAACCCCACCAATGAGGAAATAAATTTAGACTTTGAAGTACAGAATACAACTTAAGTCAGCACTGAGACTGTTTCAGTTAATAGTGAATGGGTATACTGACCCCTATCCATTTACAACTTTTGTAATAGAATGCATGACAAAACCCTAAGGCTATATAGATTGTATGTTTTTAATCCTCTCGTATCAAGGCTGAACCACTAATGGGGAACCAATCTACTTCCAAATACACTAATAGTTCATTTTAATAGTTGACAGGTTATTGTTTAATATTTCAGGTACTACACAGACTATACCATTTCATACAAAAATTATTTATAGATCACATTTGCACTTTCTCTGAAAGAAATATCAGAATTACTGCTAACTTTCCACTCACTAAAGAAACTAGCAAACATAAGTGCTGGTGTTCAGGATGAAAAAGAACAGCGGATTCCACCCCGGCCCCACATGCAGCCGCGCCTGTCCATCTAACTATACTCCCTAGAGATGACATAACGGGGGACTAGGGGGGGGAATGGGACTTCCTATGCACACTCAACATCCCAGAGACTCATTCCATCCCTTTAACTCTCTCATTACTTCTCTCTGCTTCTCACCAGGAATGATGACACAGATGCCGACCAGACTACGATGTCACAATATCCATCAACTCTCGGATCACAGCCTACATAGATTCAGGAAGTCCATAACTGATGAGAACAAATATTTCAACCAAGGATATCAAACTAGCAATACTCCAGTGGTAAACCTTTTTTCTTAGTTTTGGAGTTTCAGATCATGCAAAATTATATCCAAAAATAATGCCCTGTTCAAGACTATGAGGGGGATCATTTTCAACCCCATCCATAACTATAATCGAAAGCATTTCACAAAAATACATCCAAACCATTTTGATGTACTCTGAATATGAATATTTTAGCAGTTTAGTGGTAAGAGTATTCCGTGGTGTTACTTAGGAAAGTTTGTCTATTTGCAAAATAACAGACAGGCAGGAAGGACTACCTACTTGTAGGAAAATTTATGGGTTTGTTAATATACCTTGGCTGTGCTGAAACATTTAATTGCTGATTACAGAGCCCAAGACAGTTACAAACACCTTTTTCCAGAGTGTCTATTTTAGTGATAGCTATCAAGATGCAAAAAGTGTTTAGATTAAATATTACATTAAAAATAAATATTGGTCACATCAGATTTGAGTACACTATACAGATCAGATTTGAGTACACTATACAGATCAGATTTGAGTACACTATACAGATCAGTGGCCTTTCAGAGCTGAATTTAAGTGATGGGAGATTACAGGAACTGGTATGGGAACTGAACATCGCATATCAAACAAGAAAGACTTAACACAGAAAAAATCCTCAAAAAATTAAGCTTGGTACATGTGCCAACTTTCAAACAGTTCTTTAACTGTTCTATCAGCAACATTCACCAAAGTGCCTTACATCTATGTTAGAATACCTTTTAAAAACTATTTTTGGTTTGTTGAGCTACAATTGTTGTAGAGGCATCTACAACTTCTACTTCAAGTTACTTCCCCTAAAATACCCAGGAAAACAAACCAATTCTTTTGGAACATCTTGGATCAGCTGAAATTACTGAATTGAACACTTATTGCATAATAACTTGTCAAACATGATGCCTTTTTTTATTCTACAGAAACAAAAATGTCACGTTATTTTAATGGCTTGTATTATTCTAATTATATGGATTATATCAACATTTACATCTATATTGATACCTTTGTTTATATTTATGGATGTGCTGCATTTTATTCTGTGCATGGCAACCCATTTAACCCCATTTTTATGATCTGGTCAAAAATGCGCACATTTGTTTTATACTACAACAGCAAGACCAAATTAAAGTAAAAAATCAAATGCATACTGACAACAGCATAAGCTAAACTAATGTTCATCAGGCTCTTCTTGAAATCATATACTAAATGCCCCACTATTCATTATCCACAGAGATTTAATTTAATAATGATAAACTATGACATATCATACAAAGTAAAAAAGATATTCAAATATTATGCAGTGAGATCCATTTCATATCCCTTTTAGTAAAATTTCATTCCATAACCAAGAACACAGTACCTTCTAACCCATGATCTTATAGCAAGAAGGAAATTTTATTATATTAAATAGAGGAACACTTGCACAAGACTGCATAACATTTACTTTAGCAGTCCTGTTCATTATGAGGCATTTAGATAACTAAATGAACAAACACTGATATAGCTTCCATGGGACCTCCAAAAATCATGAGGTGGAATAAAAGTCCAACAATAAGACACTAAGAAGATAATATTGACTAACTTGAAAATGCCATCCCCTTCCTCAGTGGATATACAGCACACCTGATTAAATATATTTTTACATTCTTGTGCCATGAGGGGACCTCTGTGAATATTAAATAGGTAGGTGTATGTTTAACTCAGTCCCACCTGATAAATGCGTCATCAGTATAGACCTATTCTCAAAACACTCCAATCACTTGGACAGAGACTTAGCTAAATGAATTATGATATTTGTAAAGCATTAACAGGGCAACTTTGACAAAGTAAACTTAAGTATTTGCAAATAATCAATAACATGATTTAAGTTACATTTAAGTTACCGTAGCTTAAAAGTATATTATGGATAAAATAAGGACAAAAAATGCTTAACAGAAAAAATGCTTAGCGTTTTTAAAGAAACACAAATATGTCTACCTTTGATATTGTTGAGTTTCTCCTTCAAGGAACTGAAGCTGTTAAGAAGTGGATCCTGTTCTTCATCCTGAGAGTGTAAACAGTGATTTTTAATATTCAGTGGACCTGTTGAGCCCAAAAACTAATCACTGATATAATGTTTAAAATAAGGTGCCCATGTTCTACTAATATGAAGACATTTCAAAATGAAGAAGGAGTGGAAGGTGAAAAAGAGGGACCAGCATTTGGATAATCAAAAATATCAAAATAGCTTCTTGTCAGTTGGTATTACATAATACCTATTACAGTCTACTAGAGATTAAAGTCAATCGTTAATTTAAAAATAAATAAACAAAACAAAAACATACCAGTGGTGTATGGGTACTCCATCTGGAATTTCTCTTGATAGCACCAACAACTGTTGAAATTTCCCCTTGAATTATGTATATATTCTTGTCCACCATAGTGAATCTAGAGGTAAAATATAGGAAATGTTAGGTTATGAGCTGGGGTTTATAAAAAGCGTGACCACTCACATTTTTTCACCTATTCTTATAGTCAATAGACATTTCATTTAAAATCTAAGTAGTTATGGCAGATAATTAAAGATGTCTGAATTCATTTTATAAGAATGGTCTTGGAGGGGGAAAAGCAGCACAGATTCCATTACCCTTTCATAAGAAGATATTAACACACATATAGCCACTGAAAATGTCTGGACTACTGAACTCCACATTCTGTGCAAGATACAAGTGATCCTAGATCCTAGTTTCACAGATAAGTGATATTTTCCTCTCAGGTGTGGCAACAGACATTTTCATGTAAGTGTCATTACAGTGACATCACTACAACTCCAAAAAATGAGACCTAACAGACATATTAATAATTGTTTTCCTACTGTTTTATGAAAGAGAGAGTATGTAAAAACATTTTAGCTCATAAATGACAAGCCTTCAAGCTTTATCTAGTGCATCTGATCCAATAAACCAAAATCTTAATCAACAGTATGATAGAGAACAAGTGTGTAGTTCAGACAAAATTAAACAGTCCTGTCCTGTCCCATCCCAGCTGATATCTACAGATATACAGTGACTTCAGACTTTAACACGATCCACAGTCGAGAAACAAGATCCTAGCCAAAACAGATTATATTGTAGCCTCTCGGAATAAAAACACCGTCAACAAAATTAAGCACTATCAGCACAGATGATAGTCTATCCCTAAGTAATGTTTCACCAAAATGTCTGAAGTAGTCTTGCAAATTTTGACAGGTATAAGTGGCTATTCAGTTTGTCGACCATAAATCAGTACGTCGCTACTGGTGATATACTAAGAACATTGAAGACGTGTACACCTAGCTGCTAACCAGCCAGCTAGCAATGTTAGCTGCGGCAGTATTAGTAAATGTGCCTGTACGTTAGCCTGAACAGGCCTATTTTGACAGCTGACACATATAAGCAAGACCTAATCGAATTATTTGTTTAGCTCCCAAGGCATAATTCCTATATTTAGCTATGCCAATGTGAGAATTTACTACATAACTACCAAACAATGTCTCTACATTTGCTATATACCTTACCAGATAATACTATATTTGTGGTCACTGTCAATAGCTAACTTCAGAGATTTCATTCAGGCTATCTTGCTAACGACTGCTAGTTAGCTATCCTAGCCATGTTATCTGCGGCATCAGGTCCATCATATAGCTAGCTAGTAAGTTAGTTACGTCAGTACAGTAACCTTACTGCAGTTCATCCAGCAGAAACTGTCATTGTACATAAGCTATGCTCCAACTAATCAGAACTGTCAAGTTGTACAAAAATACTTTACCTGTACAGCTGCGAAACCAAAATGGCGTTCAATACCTTTTCCACTGATTTGGCCAGCTAGCTAACTAGCTAGCAGGCTAACAAACTGGTAAGAACTGAATGTCAATGGTTTTGTCACAACGCGCATAAAGGAAATTACACTGAATATTCTCAGTGAATAAATTATTGGACTTTAAACAATTTCATGTCATTCCTAGGTTTCTCTGTACTACTATGGGATGTAAATAATCTTACACTGGTTAGCGTGCTGCAGAAGTAAACTTACTGACGTGGAAAAGACTAGAGCGCAACCTAATCTGATGTTTGGAACCGAAATGACACACATTCTAGCCAATCGCATGCAGGCATTATTACATTAGCCAAAACTGTATGATTTTAAAGCACACGTTTGGAATATGCAAGATGCAAAAAGTAGCTATGCATAATATCTGAAACCAAGAAGGGTTTATACATAACTCAATCGACAATCCAAAAATAAGTCCCTTATGCAAAAGCGGGCGGGTCAAGCGCAGAGTCCCAGGGAATCCTTTAAGGTTGGTTGAAAGTTAGCTATGACGAGGATGCCTTGCAATCTGAATGCGCTTTGACGTCAAAACGGTTTTACTTTCATTTAAACTGCGTGTCAGACCGGGACATCAGTTGGCTGGCTTGTTATTGTTGGGCAGTGGCTTTTTTTTAGAGCAACAAGCCTTTAAATGAACGTAAAATGAACGATGTACATGAGGACCGATATATTACTAGAATAAAAGCTATATTTACAAAAACTTTAGCGTAAAATTCTGTATAAAAACGTTCACAGAAAAGTAGTCTAGTATAGCTAATTATTAGGAAAAGACTGTTAAACGAAAGTATACACCTGGAATCATTAACATCAAGCTACATTAATGTCTGCTAAGGCGTAATGGTTCAGAGTTAGACTAAAGTATGACACAACTTGTTTTGGAAAGGCATAGTTGGTAAACTAGTAGACTCCCTAGTGCCGCATATTAGCTGAAGAAGTCACTGTAGGGAGATAATGCTGGTTTACTCTGTAGGGTGGTGCAATTTGAATGAAATCACTCATTTTTCATTAATTAAGTCTTTTTTGAGTAACTTAATTATCTTTTTTGTGTGCAGGCCTTATTGTGATTTCATTTGTTACTAGTAAAATATAATTGTAGAGTATGTTTTTCTATTGAGTTTTCCATAATGTTTGATACATGTACTAGCTTAAGACCTGTGCTATATTGCTCCTCAAACATTTAACAAGCACACTTGTTGTGTTTTTTTTTAATCTTCTGATGACAACCCATTAACCCAACTATTTTAGTTGCTTAGGTCCTTTAACAATAGACTAGCAGTGAGAGGAATATGCCTTGGATGAGACTGGAAGGCTCTAGCTTTGAACAGACACAGTGTAATCTTGACAGGCTTTATAAAGATGGGCCCTCAGTTCCTTTGCCTAGAGTTATAAGGAAACAGAGTTTAAACAGTTAAGCAAGTTAAACCTAAACAATCTAAAAAAAGTGTTTAATTTTAGTTTCTAAAAGATGAATAATCAAAAAATTATATGCTTTTCATAGTTGGGGAGCATGCTCAAGATCCGTGTCTTTCACCTTCACTGGTCTTACCAAGGCCTTAGATACGGCTAAAATTACTTTCAGACTCTTACTTTAAATTCTTTCACATATGTGATTCAACTTTAGTTTCAACTGCATGGCAGTTTCTGTAATTTTCACTGCCATCAAGCTTGTGCTCATAGGCTTAGGCATTATAAATAATGATATGCTAAATCCCATTGTATTCAGCTTATATCAAATGGCACTAAAAGTTCTCTAGCAATTCTGCTATACAGGTAGCATCACAAGAATGAAAATTCCTTCTCTGCTTTTTGAAGTGTATAAGTACAAGCATTTAAGGACATCTAGTAAAATTGAAGTTTAGTTGCAGTTTGATCTCTACCTTACTTCAAAAGAAAGATAAAAAAAACAGTGGCCAAAATTTGCCCCTCAAAGGGACCATTAAAAAATGTTTCATAGGATTTGGAGATCTTGAAAATGATAATGCAGACTTTCAGTTATGGAGCTCACACTGTGACTGATCCTCTGAAGCACAGCATACACAACTCAGAAACGTTTAGAGCCATATGCACAACATTCACACCCCTTTCATATTCATCCCTCACATGTCCACATCAAGACAGGAGTTGTGACAGGATATGTGGATCCACAGCTAGATTTTAAATACCCTAAAAACTTGTATATAGTAAGAAACCTTGTTGCCTCCAAGTTTTACTTAAATGAACATCTAACTAAAGGTAATACCATACAAATAAAAGACTGTGTTATCTAAATAACACTTTATTGACAGAAGAGGAAATCTAACAAAATGTATGGTAACAAAGTGTAAATATTTTTACAGTGTGCTGTAAAGCTAAATTACCATTTCAGTTCCAATAAACTCAAAATGGCATGAAGTTTATTGACATTATTTACTTTTTAGAGTAAAGGTATCAGTTTTCTCTATATAATACGCAAGGATTTCCCAAGTTACATGAACACTATTGCATCCTTTTCACCAAACTGAGTTATTCAAAATCAATCTTGAGTTTAGTCATCTATTAACTGTGTCTGCAGATAATGTCATTTCCAGTAGAGAATAAGATGATGATAACATGATGTAATGTCTACCACTAGTGGGAATAGTGGTTTTATACATATAAAGCTTTTTTGCATGTACTGACATTTTTTCAAAATGTAGTCATAGATCAACAACAGCTTGTTGTCAT
Source organism: Sternarchorhynchus goeldii (assembly GCA_028565775.1). NCBI lineage: Eukaryota > Metazoa > Chordata > Actinopteri > Gymnotiformes > Apteronotidae > Sternarchorhynchus > Sternarchorhynchus goeldii. The sequence goes on from JAOXYF010000009.1 coordinate 8,277,584, forward strand.
CTGAAAAACAAAACATTCTTAAAGTTCATTAATAAAATGTATATGCTTTGGTATAAGGATGCAGTGCCGCCATAGCAACAAGACTGCAGGTTCCTTGTGTTTTTGTCTTAGAATCTCTACAGGAACTGTATAGTTCTTAATGAGCAATTCGGTCACAACGTCAAGTCCAAATGAAACAAAAATCGATAGTACAGCAAAGCTGATCTCACTGGTTAGATCTACGAAGGCTCTAGGGATTTCACGAGTATAGTGTTTTTGCAGGTCATAACCGAGATTCAGAGAGCTACCTTGAGGAAAGACTGTTGGCTGCATGCCAAGAGTTTTTTTTAATCGAGTTGAATAAACCGGGTTAGTGAACTAGCAGTCTCGCAAGAGCAAGTACTCCTTTTTCTTTTCCAGAGCGCGAAGCGTGGCTGGGTACGACCAGAGAGAGAGAGAGAGAGAGAGAGAGAGAGAGAGAGAGAGAGAGAGAGAGAGAGAGAGAGAGAGAGAGAGAGAGAGAGGGAAAGAGAAAGGGAGAGAGAGAAATGAGAGAGAGGGCAGTCCTTTATCGCGTGGACCTGTCGTACAAGATACTTAGCATAAAGTCATTCCCCCTCTGCATGGGGATCAAGCCTTCACTTTGCAGTCTACCTCTTGTGACAGACAAATGTGAGAGAACGAAACGGAGACTTTTCCATTTTTGCAGTTCAGGAACTTTCTACATGACGGCTGTCGGCTACATCGATACAGGAAAGCCGTTAACCCACAATAAAGTAGAATTTTCCGGGGATTACTTCCACCAAAACGGGATTTAATGTAAGTAAAAGCTGTATTCTGAATCATTATGATGACACTTCCTTACTGTAGGCTAAACTGCAATGATACGAAAGGCTATTGAAAATACAACCCAGAAGCGTTATCGTAACAAGAAGCAGGGTTTTTGAATTCCCCGCTGGGAAAAGTGAGAAAACTCAACTAGCGCATCACAACCCGTCGCATTCTGCTTACATGTAACTTGAAATCGGACTGTCGACTGCAAGTGTAAGCCGAGACCACTGGACGTTAGAGGGAATATAATGTAGCGTCGTTTCATCCTCGTGGCGTGATGACAGGGCTATGAGAAAAATGGTAAAATTTGAATTAAATGAATTCGCTGCAAGTCAGTGTTTCCTTAATTAAAAGCTACTGAAAGTGCGTTACATAATATGCATTCTTATAAATAGTTTAAAATAAGGTAGACTGATCTTATCCTCATACAATTACGTAAGTAGGCTACTAATGAAATAATGTTTAGTTGTTAAGCGACAGTTAATTGATGCGTCAAAGCCGGCTGCAATTTTCTATAAATCACTGATTTGTTAAATTCTACTTACACTACTTTAAACCAAATGCTCGTTTACGTAAATAGTTATTCTGCTGAATAATTTGTCGAAGCTCGCCATTCGAAGATTTGACAATTCCTTTAATTTCACTGGTTATTATTTAAAACATTGCATTGAGTTAAATTCGAGAAGCATGTCATTCTGTCATGGTACGTATCTATTCTGACTGAAGTCTGTCTAATGAGGTTTAAACAGTCAAATTTTCATCTTAATGTTAACTGCCTAAAATGCGCTGATATCAGCCTACCTTCTGTTTAATATTAAACTTATGAATCTCATAATCATGTTTACGAAAAATTTACATCGCTGCATAATCAAAATGTTCTTTTATTCTTTTGAGATTAACTGCTGTTTTTCCATACGATGTTCTCTTTTTCACTGAACTATTCAGAGAAAAATATTGCTATATTCTTAAAATGTAAAGACCAAGGTTTGTGCATGTGAGAATTTGAATGGGCCTCTCGTGAACAATAATCTTTGCCGAAATAGGCTGTATTTATATATTTAATACATCTAAACATTTGTAATGCAATTATTTATAGCTGATAGGCTGTCTAAAATGCAAATTAAACCTCTGCTTTATTTATTTATTTGTTGTTGGGTTTTTTTTGTTTGTTTATTTATGTATCTGCTGGGTTTTTTTCTTCCCAAGAAGGGTACCTATTCCAGTTAATATAGAAATAGTTAATTTCATAGAAAATTAAAATGATAATGTTCCCATTTTATAACCAAAATTATCGGTCTTATTCATAGGCAAATTATATTTTTCAAACTTTTTTTGAAAACAAAGCATTACTGGGTTGTGTCTTGGACTTTGTATCATAACGTAGCAAACAGCAACATTCAATCAATGAGTACCTTTACCTTATTATCAGAGTGTATTCACTGGCCACATATTACTGTAAAATGCCCTAACGTCGAAGATGTACATGACAGGCCTGTGCACAAAATGCACAATAACGTAGTTTGTAAGTATTTTGTAAAGGACAATATAATTGTGCTATGAACTAAGTTTCAGTAGAACTCGAATTTGAACCCATATCCGATTGGTTATGTTAGTCGTGGCGTGATTATGTGAAATAGAAATAGCCTATTTAAGCTATCTTGGGTATTTGACGACCTCGTGGATATTTTCATATGTGACGTAATGAGTAATGCTTTGTCAACTCTGAGTCTGTTGTCTCAACGGTTTTCTCCACGTACGCTGTCCTATCAACGTTTATTGCTTTTGAATTCAGAAATCCATTCACATTAGGTTATGTGTAAAGGTTAAAGTCACTAATTACCTTTAGCCTATCGTGAACTTTGCATAAATGTTCCGTAGTCTCATAAACCAATACGATAAAAATGCAATAATTAAACCTAGGAAGTTCAAACAGTGCTCCACACAATTCCCACCACTGTCGCTATTACAGTAAGTTTACTGAAGAATATATTCACCTTTTCCCTCCTAATCTGTATCTGTGAATTAGTCTTTCCAAATAGTTTGGTTTTGAAGATGAAGCATAGTACTCAGGCAACATTCCAGTATTATTGTACCCAAGTACAAAGATTAATATTGTGTGTATAAACATGACCAGTGTCACTTTGAGAGGACGCGTTTCGAAGGTGTGCATCTACTGGTACATGCATATGTGAGAGCTACGGGGGGAAAGGCGCGTTTTAACACGGGGCAAATGCAAATGGATGTTAGGAGGGTAGAAATTAACATCTACAAACATTGGGTAGAAAATTCCATCTGCCGCCAGCTCGAAAGGGCCCTTAATAAGTTCTCAGACAGCAAAGTGACACACATCTTAATCAACTCTTAATCCAAGGAATTAATTCTGGACGCGTTTATGAATAATTCCTAGCCTAATGCCGCAGCCCGTGGAAATGTATTTAGTCTGTCTTTGCCGAACCAACAGATGGACGCACCAATCTTCTGAAAAATGAGAGGATTTTTCACATCCATTATCCTTTCTCTTATTAGATATATATTTTAATGAGATAGATATAGCATAAGCAAACTGCTCTGTTAATACAGTTCGCCCATCCCGCGCTGACCGCATGTACTCAACTACGTTAAGAGGGTCTGAATTTTCTTGAAATGTATGTTGTTCCTTTCTCCTTATTGATGCAGTAATGTTGTTCTCGTTTTTCTTGACGCAGAAAAGCTGGGAAATGGATTCATAAGTGCATTGTTCAAGGGGACATAAATTAAATTCTTGAGAAGCTATATCATTAGCCAATTGCAATTTCAAGGGTTAAACGTGCACAGCAAACTCTTCAGAAATTACTGCAAGTATTATAATAAAAGGTACAGATATATCTGGCTACTGAATATGAAATTATGATGCTAATTCAATCTGTAACGTCCTGGGATGTTGTACTGCCGTCACGTTGTTCAAATATCTTAATCAGAATGTTTATTTAATGGTTTTGGATATAATATACTTAACTGTAATATATAAAATTACTTAAACAAAAATCATGTGGAAAAAAATACATTTATTGAAGCTACAATATCTGCATGATAGAACAAAAACGACAATCACGTAATAATGCAGATGCGATGATGATGATGATAATGATGATGATGATGATGGTGATATCCGATGAAACAAATCTAAATATAATGTTCAAAAGCGTTGTTTTGTCTTAGCTATTTGGTAGTTGGTCTTTGCATTCAATTCAGGTGCAAAAGGTTTTATCTTACCCCCGCCCTGAGGTGAACCCAGGTCATAAAGATAACATATTCCCTCCCTCCCTCCCTCCCTCTCTCTCTCTCTATCTCTCTCTCTCTCTCTCTCTCTCTCTCTCTCTTTCTTTCTTTCTTTCTTTCTTTCTTTCTCTCTCTCTCTCTCTCACGCACACACACATACTTTTGTTTATTTAACATACTTTCTTTTTAAATGGATGGATGTTCAAATCTAATATACAAATGTGATATTTTATAGTGATTTCCTCCGCCGTTCGTCTGGTCAGACTACTATTTTAATCTACATAAGCCGTTTCTTAATACAGTTTGTATGTAATGTAAATACTGTTCCTCCCGTGGGGCCAGTGACACCTTGTTCTGGATGAAATAAGAAGCGCACGTAACTTTCTAATTCCGACCAGAAAAAAGGAAAAAATAGGGAAAAAAAACAGCAGACATCTATACAGCCACTAATCTGTTTAGAAAATCCACAAATAACAAGAATGTCCTTCCAATTAGCAGTCTATATGAATACTTTGTGTCAATATCTTTGAGTGATAATAATACCCTTAATGCCAGCAATATCTATATTGCTGCACTCTTATCAATCAGTGCATCAGAATATATTATCTTATTTTGAAATTAGATCTTGAGATCAGGAAACGCTATACATACAAACAGTGACGGAGAATGTGAAGTGTAAAGTGACCCTAAATGTGGTAGAGCGTCCGTGTAAGGTGTATAGGTCGGTACTGAGTATTTGACGTATTGCTGAGTATAAAGCATATTTTTCATAGAGGATTAAAATGCATATTTCTAAAGAAAAAAAGAGACTGATTAAGCCTTTTCACATGTTCAGTCTAGTAGACCATTTATTTTGACTGAAACCAATCTGAGTTAATATAGCTTTATCTGTTTTCAATTCTTATCATTGGCAATCTCTGCCACTGATGAGACACCTTGTGAATACTGATCACTACATAATTTCTCATTCAAACAAACATGGTGTTCAGGTCATCTTAAACGAATGCATACCAATAGGGTTGTTGTTTTTTTTTCTTTTCAGAATGGAAGAAGTCAATTCAATCATCTTACATCCACATAATTTCACATTCACTGATGGTTGCCTAACACTGAATTATTTTGATGGGGACAATGTTTAGCATTTTTATTGGTATTTTTTTTACAAAGAAATGCTGACTTTCAGAAATACTGCCGTCAATATTAGTTGACTTAGTTCTGCATCATATTCTGTAATTTACTGTGATCAGTTATCTTTTGAAATTTTATATTTTTTGAAAGTGTATTCCTACTGAGAGTCAGAAATTACAATAAAAATTTTGTTTTATGCATAATGACCACTGCTCAGTGATATAACAGCATAAGATTAAAAGAGGTAACAATATACTATGTTTAAAGATGGTCAAGATGTTTTGCTCAGAACCAGATATATAACTAGGGTATTATTATTTTCTTTTACTAGGATGTGATTTTTGAAATTAAATTGCCAAATGATTTAGTGCCAAAATTCATTCTTATTTTCTCTCTCTGACTCAGTATGGTGAAAAGGCAGTCAGCAAGTTAGTCCAGTGAATTTTGTCTCTTTTGACTAATGGATGCAGACTAAACAAATACGATTTTAAACACTTTTAAACTGTTGAGAACCATCTTGCCTAACGCTTTCAGCAACTTGTAGGCAAACGGAAACAGTAGGCCTACATCTGCGTTCTGGCCAGCCCAGCACAAGTCAGGGAGACAGATCCATCACGTGAATTAAAGGCGTTAACTGCTGTTGTATAAATAAACGTGATGATATTTTAGCTTATATCAGGGTTGAATAATACTAGTGAAACTGCTATTTAAAGATGAGGTGTCATGTACTTGCGCTTTGACCTAAAAATTTATTAAGTATCCTAACGTCATGGAGTTTGGAATCTGTCTAACGACCGTTGTTTCAGCTGTTATAGACTGTTACATGCCATTTTAGAAAGCATGCTATATTAGTCAGTTTTAAGAAAGGTTGGATCGATTTTCTTTGTCAGATTACCACGTGTAGGCCTAAATTATTGGGTTTTTTTGTTTTGTTTTGTTTTTATTAGCTATTCACTTTAGTTGCAATCCAGTTATAGGCCTTTTATTGAACAGTTTTGCTTGTTTTGTTCTAGTTGATGGTGGCACCAAATGGTCAATCTAGTGAAATTATCTTCATTTATGCATTACTGTCTGTACTAGTATCTCACATACTCAAACATTTGCAGTGTTGCATTTTTAGAAGGGTGACATCAGCTTATGTGTACGAATAAACGTACCTAAAATGGACGACTCTTTTTATTTGAGAGCATGACTGAAGCCAGAGCTGACAGGTTATGTTTTAAGATTAATTACACTATAAGGTAGATACATTGCAGAGAAAAGTACAGTCAAATTGTCATCAAATTCGTAGGTAACGAAGCGGCAGGTAGGCTATATTTTAATGCTTAAAGTTTTTTAACTCAACCTCATTTTAACGAAAACACTTTGTATGCGAATTATAATAATTGTCGTTTGCTTAAATCTAATATTGTAATTAATCGAAAGGACGGCCCCTTGAGATGTACCATATCATTTTCTATAGTCGTGAAACAGTAAAATAGTAAATTTGGTTGATTTAAGGCGGTCACCCTCTTTCCTACTGTCTTTTTGCTGCACTGTACTATGTATAAAAACTAGCTTTCACATGCTTAAAAACACTGATTTGTTATTTACAGAGCCTGGCGGCCGGGGTTATGGATTTTAACCTTCTGACGGACACCGAAGCACGTAGCCCGGCACTGTCGCTCTCCGACTCCGGGACGCCTCAGCACGATCAGGGATGTAAAGGCCAGGACAACAGCGGTCTGTCCATATTCATTTGCCATCAGAACGACAACCTTCTGTAAACTGTTACTGGGAAATTTTAAAGCAACACTAAACGACAAACACGTTATTAATATGGACATGAAATGGCAGAAATACGTTAATTATAGCGCTACATCGTTGGTGTTTGTGTATGAACGCTGATTTTAGGAGTTTGTGTATGAACACCAATTTTAAGAGTAGTCGAAAGACTACTGTCTAATGTTTGATGACTGTCTAATAACCAAAAGGAATGTTCAGGTCCAGCATTGCTATACACCCTGTATTGCAAAACATATTTTTTGTAGTTCTTTTTCTTTTTTGTATTTTTTTCATAGTTCTCTTTAAGAAAAGCCTATTACCTACGATCACGAACTTGAATAAGCCTGGTGCACCACGCCGAAACTGATTAGGACGTTTCTCCTCCGTAATTACGATTTAAAAGAGGGTTGAGTGAGCAGCTAACTTTTTGTCAGTGCAGTTTCTAACCGGTTAAATGACGAGTTGAAATGACGGGTTAAAATTTAAAAAAAAGTTCGCTCTATTTTTTAATGTAACATTCTTTTGAAATAACCTGCAGTTTTATTTGTTAGAAAACCAACTTTGAGAAAACGATATTGGCAAAGTTCCAGCACAAGACTCATTGTGTTGGACGGTGTTTGATATACCATCACCTACTTCACAATTACCACCTCATCGTATTCCAGCTAATCTGAAATGTTTATAAACAGTAATGTAAATAAATAACTCGTTATATTTGTCTATTGTTAATGAAATAAGATTATAATTTGTTACAATTATATATTTTTTCTATCTGAAGAAACATGCAACATCTAATGAACTACGGATGTAAACAGGAACGAAAAATCCTAGGATGCTATAAAGGAAGAGCGCACGGACTCTAGAATAAAGGAATTTGTACTGGGAAAATTAAAAACAATAAATACCACTAGTCGAAGACTTTCAAACAACTGCGTGAAGCGTCAGCAGTTATAAGATACTGACACAAATTTGAGGTGCATTTGAGTTATGGAAGCTTTTTGAAATAGATTAGAAATAAAAGCGGTTTTGACAGCATCTCCAAGTTGTTAAGAGCAGTGTCCTAAATGTATTTATTATATAATGCGAGAAACATTTACATTAGCAATTACATTCACACAGGAATAAAAAACAGAACTAAAACCAAAAACAAAGCTATGTATCTGAACTTCACTGATATTATAGTGCTGTATTGTTAGTGTTATTTGATTGGTGCATTTAAAAAAATGTAATAGTAAAGTAGGAGAATACATGAAACACATTAAAAACATACACTGTTGGACTAAATAACCAGTAGTAACTGAACAAACCATTCCCACTTGAGTTATTTTCTTTCATTTACCCAATAACAGGCTACACACGATTTTGCAAAAATATTTTTTAGGACTTTTTTGAGTGGTGTGTCCTGTTTCCAAGAGCATATCAGCAAACTGAAAAGTGCTTTAATTTCCTGTGCTGCAAAGTAAGGTACAGCCAGAGTGTGGCAGATGCAGTTTAACTGGAACAAAATGTGAGGGGGAATGAAGACCACACTCATAAATCCACACCCAGGGAGACATGATATCAAGCCCACAGTCTTTCAATGAAACAGCCAGTGATTGAAATTGATTCAACTTAAGGATATGCCATGTCATATCCCTAAATCAAACTAAAGTAGTAAGAAAAAATACTTAGAACATGTAATCTGAGACTGATATATATTTCTAATCATTTATCTCCATTTTCATGAAAATGAACCATCATATTTTTCTCAGTAAGAAGAAAGGACTTTAAATATGGAATAAGGCACAAAACAAAAGCACATTTTTGAAAGACTATTTAAGCTAAATGTCAGAAATCAGAAGGCTGGTAAAATCGGCACTTTAATATATGCTTCATTATTCTATCAAGATGTAAAAAACTTTATTTTTGCAGGTACATTGCAGGTTAATTCGATTTTATGATAATTATGATGACAAAAACGATGATGATCATCACTGTCATCATCATGATCATCATCACATTATTGTTGTTCTAAGTATAAGAAGATGAGTGCCCACACTACACGTTACCTTAGGTCTTTATTTTTATGGGTATTACATATTGAAAATGTTTATGTCCACTGATACAATAAAAGTGAGCTGTCGCTTTGGCTTATTGTAGCATTGTGGAGTATTGGAAAGCCTGCTTATCATCTAGAACTTCTCCTACAGTTAAGTCCTTGCCAAACAACTCTAAACCTGCCCTGTCACTAAAGCCTGATCCTAGGATTATGTGGCCAGCTAATTTAGCCCCTTCTGTGAGGTCTTCAATTTGCAGAAACCTGGTGCACTGAGAGAGGATTTTACCCAGACATAATAAGTAGTGTTTGGTCCTGTCTGTTACCTTGTTTTGTGTCAGTCATTATTTCTTGTCATTATTGTCTTTGGTGGCTATTTTTTTTATATGAAATTGTTTTTCCCTGGGTGGGAAAGTAGAATCGCTTTAGAGGAGCATTTAGAGTGTTTAGATTACATTTAGGTTGACGATATGTAGTTTAATTTAAACATATCATGGGACACAAGTCAGATGGTATAATAGACCTTTTTATCTTGCTTCTACGCAGACACAGAGAAGTCCCATCAGAACCAGACAGATGAGTCAAATCCAGAGGACGGCTCTTCGAAGAAGAAGCAGCGCAGGCAGAGAACGCATTTCACCAGCCAGCAGCTCCAAGAACTAGAGGCCACCTTCCAGAGGAACCGCTACCCAGACATGAGCACACGAGAGGAGATCGCTGTGTGGACGAACCTCACAGAAGCACGCGTGCGGGTACGTGCCCTGTGAAACACTCAGCTACAGAACATCCAGTTAGCTACTCACGAAGCTTAATCAGTATTTGAGGATGTAAGGGGTTTTTAGATTTTGCATTACTGGTGCTGTGAATAGAACTGTAGGGAATGTCTGCATCTATTCAGTCAACTACTCTATCACTGAGAGAAGGTTTAGAGCATTATGTTGTTCTGTGTTGTGCTTGAGATGATGAGTTAGATATGGATACACTGGTGTTTAATAATAGAGACACTTCTCTAATTCATAGTACATAAATTTTAGATCTCATGCTTACATATAGCCTAATTACAAAACTTGAATACTGAAATGCCACTTTGTCTAAAACAATCAGAAATCGCCATACCAATTTCCATGTGATGTACCAATTACATGCGATGTAATACAAACTGCAATACAAACTGTAATACAAATACATTTTCATTTGTTTTATAAATATCTGAGTAAAAATACATGAGTCATGTGCAAGCTCAGCCCTATTCCTGAAATCATAGCCAGGCGTTTTCGTCGCTAAAGCACAGCAGAGCATAAAGCAGGTGGACTCCTGCTCTGATGGAGGACAGTACAGTCACAGCTTTTCTGCCTGCCTGACAGCTAATGGATCAGATTCATGCTGGACAGAGGAAAGGTCACATAGCAGGCAGTCCTGGTTGTTATTTTGAAAGAACAACAGGAGTGGAGCTGCTCCTAGCCTAATATCTATCAGTGGCCTTCTGAACTGTGCATGTATGCCACTAATCCTAGCAGGACACTCGCTCCCACCACATATTTCAAATGCTTTTTCTGTCATGTTGATTTATGCAATTGAATGAGTATGTATTCCTAGTACACTCTCAAAGCCTAAAACCATGGCCCTGACCTGAAGCAAAGATGACCTGAACTGCTTTTTACGCCCTGACCACTGGACCACACAGGGTGGAGCTTTTCTATAATTGAAAACCTCTGTCTTCTGTGTAAACGAGGCCCCTAGTTTATCACCATGTAGCAAAACATATTGAAATGTATTATACTTAGATTTTTGATTTTCATATGTTTATGGAATTGCTTGTTTTGTTCTGACCTCCTATATGTAAGAAATCCTAAAAATAGACAAATTCTTGAAGTGAAGTTGTGAGAAATAATTGCAATGTGTGAGTGAGTGAATTAGACGGGTGAGGGAATTGTGAAATAGCTGAGAACCTAAAATAAGACCATAGACACCCTGACAACCCAGCTAACATTTGACATTCAGTTATTTCTGTGAGGTCTCAAACACCATTTCTAAATACAAATGTGACTGGAAATGTAGGAGCATGTATCAAAGAAGAGGGGACTCCCTGTCCCTTAAAATAAACTAGGTGTGTAGAAAAAGCACAACTGTGCTCCAAGCATTAAATATATTGTAGTCTTTCGCTACTGTCCATAAGACATACTCATAGCTATGGTGAAAACAGTATTCTGCTGAAGTGATATACTGCTTTTTAACTCATTATTAGTCATCATATAAACAGGTTTCAGTAATACACGATGATTAACTTTTCTATTTAAGCTTTTTGGTAACTTACAGATAGATCAAAGATAAAACTATAATGCAATTAAAAGTCAACCTATTAGTGAGAATTAGATGGCTTTCCAAATATTCAGTGTTTTATTATGAATAGCAATTGGTTTTACTCCTTAATTTCATTCTGCAGCGGAGCTCAGTTGAATACTTAAGAAAACAGATTTGGAAAAAGATCAATTCAATATTTTTCTTTAAGGTTTGCAATTAAAACTTTAATCCAGCTATATTCTAAAAAAATACAAGCCTTAGTTAATTTCTAATAACTTAAATTTGACTAATGTGAAGGAAGCTCTTTTCTGACATTTCTTTTAGAAGTAGTTCATAATAAGTGGATAATTTAGTTTAATAAATCAACCTAGTATGGTTCGAAAATACAGAGTTCTCCTGTTTAGTGGAGCCTTTCTTTATATATATATATATATATATATATATATATATATGTACACTTTTGTAATTTTCTTTTTGAAACTGGGACATAAGTGCACTTTGATGCAGTATAAAAAAAAGAAAGTAAATGAATGAAATATTTTACATTTATCATACTGAGCAAAACAATGATTTACTAAGTTGATGTCATTTGTTTGCATGTATTTGTTTGTTTTAAAACAATAAAACTTTACACAAATAAATGTCAGACCTGAATGCTTAAAGAAAATACCTAAAGCACAAAAAGCTTTTAGTAGAAGTTTTGATGATTTCCTTTTTTGTCTTTTATCCAGGTATGGTTTAAGAACCGACGTGCCAAGTGGAGAAAGAGAGAAAGGAACCAGCAAGCTGAGCTTTGTAAAAATGGCTTTGGTGCCCAGTTCAATGGACTCATGCAGCCATATGACGACATGTATTCTGGCTACTCGTACAACAACTGGGCTACCAAAAGCTTAGCCAGCAGCCCGCTGTCAGCCAAAAGCTTCCCTTTCTTCAACTCCATGAATGTCAGCCCCTTGTCCTCACAGCCCATGTTCTCCCCACCCAGCTCAATCCCCTCCATGAACATGGCCTCCTCTATGGTACCCTCAGCGGTTACTGGGGTGCCGGGGTCTGGCCTAAACAACCTAGGGAACCTGAACAACCTGAACAGCCCCACGCTCAACTCGGCGGCAGTATCAGCAACGGCGTGCCCTTACGCCACCACAGCCAACCCATACATGTATAGAGACACCTGCAACTCCAGCCTGGCCAGCCTCCGGCTTAAAGCCAAGCAGCATGCCAACTTTGCATATCCAGCTGTGCAAAACCCTGTATCCAACTTAAGCCCCTGCCAGTATGCGGTGGACCGGCCCGTATGAACCCCTCCTGCCAGTCCTATGTGAATCCCCCTCTCCCCACCCTTAAACTCTCTCCCACCTAACCCCGCCATTTCATTTTGAGGCATCACCCAGCAACATGCACTGGTTAAGAACATGTGGTTTATAACAGTACTGAGCGCCATAGAAAGAAATGCTCATGATGAAATAAACGAGGAAGAAAAAAAACAACATACAAATGGACCATGGCTCAAAGGACTCCATCAGAGTATGGTGAGAATTTGATGCTGAACCGACCAACTGTTTAAAAGGATCTCTACGGTTTTGTCTGCCACATGAGTAGAGTTAAATGACAAAGAGGAGGATTGGAATGGTTTTACTGCACTGATAGGAACACCCTACAAGGTTACAATGTTTGAAATATTCTAACCATCAAAAGCCTTCAAGGCACATGCTTTCACAGTACAGGCAAAAGGATGTATATAATGAACTTTCTGTTTTGTATGTGACGAAAATATCAATGACACCTAGTACTTTAAAGATGGGATGAGCATGTTCCTGAAGAGCAGATCCTGAAGAGCAGAGCCTGAAGAGCAGAGCCTGAAGAGCAGATCCTGGATCGATGTGCCATAAGTACCTCCTTTAGGAATTTTAATCTTTGTTGTGAATTCCATTCACGTAGGGCATAAAGTTAAGGGTCAAAGGTTGCTGTCAGATCGAAGATGAAAAGTAGAAATGAATAGTTTGAAAGAAAGACAAATAAGTACGAGAATAAAATAAGTTCTAACTCGGTTGGAACATTAAAAAAAAGTAACTAAAAAGCCATTGAATATATAGTTTTGTGTGGTGTTCTAAAAAGGGAGTATATGACTGTAAAATAATGTATGTAAGAGTGCAGTTGTTATAAAAAAGCGTTTGGTGTAGCCTGCTTTGTCTCATTAAAAAGTAAATAAATAATTATTTGTTTTATGAGTAACTAATACACTAAAAAACATACAATCTGGTAATATTATTAACTGTTCCAAATGTATTTTAACACTTATGAGCTGGTCAAAAGTACAGAGTGTTCTCTCCGAGTCCTTGGGACCGAATGGCAGTGGCTCCATAACTTCCATGGCAACATCATACAACAGGACTAAAAGAAGAGGAGAGCGTAGATGCAGAGATAAAGATGTTCCTGTTGGTCTGATACTGATCTGCTTGACCTACAGGCTTAGAGACGTCTCCCTTCAGCAGCCCCCCCCCCTTAGCACTGTCGCCTGAATATCCTCTAACGGGATTTAGGGTGGAGTTGGCTGGAGGATTCTTGGTGCTGTGCCTTGCCACTTTGAGGGAACATGGCCAACGTTATGTAAGCACATTTGAGGCATCCTTCCAGAGTGATGGCAGTGGGGACTGCCCGGTTCCCCAGCTACAGGCAGACCACACTGGTGATTCCTACAGCTGGTCCACAGAAGCACGCAGTACTTCACTGATTCACAGAGAATGATGTCTGTGTATATACAAAAGAATTTACTCAATTGTGGGAAAAACAATTCTATTTCAGTTGTGATAAGCTCAGTAGTTATGGACTGTTTATGCTCCAAGAGTTATATAATCAGAAATGGGATTTTTCACCCCATAGTCAAGTTCACAAAGTAAAAATACAATTACTCATTTGTACCTGATATACTTTTTATGGATTCTATTGAAACAGACACATTCTCCATGTCCTGGCAATATTTATAAGAAGGTTTCTGATATTTTATAGTCTTTGGTTTACACATCTCTGTAAAATAAAAAAACCCACAATATACACACACATATACTACCACAGAGTGTGAGGCACAGCCAGCCTAGTGACTTTATTTTTACATATTTACATAATTTACATAATAAAACCCCCAATATGTAGTCACACACACACACACACACACACACACACACACACACATATATTATATATATATATATATATATATATATATATATAAATTGCAGTAATTCAAGGTTTTCAATGCATCAGGACCTGCAAGACAGATAGCCTTCTTCAGCTGTGCAACTAAACTTCAGAAACACCCCTTGTATACCTGATGAAAATTGTGTAGTTTTCTCCAATTTCTACTACCTCAAAACCTTTAACCACAGAACAACAGTACACTGCAGTTACTCCTTCACACAGAGAAAAGTCCCCATTACTGACTATAATGGCTGTCTGGGTGAGCGTGATGGAGACGAGGCACAGCTCAGTCAGACTGACGATCCTCTCTCACCACTCTGAATCAATAGCTCACTGAAGGGTAAATATCCACTAGTCCCCAATGTTTACTGCAAACAACAGACCGTGAACCAGAAAGACACACATTTACAATGGTCATGAACCATAGTCTGAAAAATCCTTCTAACCAATAAGTCCAGTACCAATCACCTCAGAGTTTTTATTTATCTATAATGTAAAGTGCCAGGTTTTCTATTCCAAGGTTTCTAAGAATATTTAGTATGTTAATTATGTGTATGTTAAGAGAATACAAGCTAAATAGTTGTTAACGCACTCATTTCCATATTTTATATGCAATTTAAATAGAACACATTTTAAATGAATACACCATATAACAACACAGAAGTTAATTACTTAAAACTATTGATTTGTTTCATACTAACAATCATAAACTGGCATAAGACAAAATTATTTAAATTTTTACCAGAGGACTTTAATGTTGTTTTGATGAATGTGTCCATGTTTAACATTAGCACACAAATGCTGTCGCTGGTTAACTTATTTGTCTAAAAGAAGAACCCAAGGAAGACTGTCAAAACAAATATTACTTATATTACAATCAACAGAATCACTGACTTCTTAGATAGCAAACACTCCCTATTTTACAACATACAAATACCTGATGAGGGAAGAAGATACCTATATCAATATATTTGATATATATATATACCTATATCAATATATTTGATATATATATATATACCTATATCAATATATTTGATATATATATATATATATATATATACCTATATCAATATATCTGATATATATATATACCTATATCAATATATCTGATATCAATATATCTGATATATATATATCAATATATTTGATATATATATATATAAATTTATAAGTGTATTTATCAAAAATATGCACATCAAATTATGACATTTTTTTATTTGGATACTGACAAGAAAATTTCATACCAGAATGAAACTCTTTCTCTCTCTCTCTCTCTCTCTCTCCATCTCTCTCTCCCCTCCTACAGCACACACACTCTTGAATGAAACTCTTTCTCTCTCTCTCTCTCCACCTCTCTCTCCCCTCCTACAGCACACACACTCTTGAATGAAACTCTTTCTTTCTCTCTTTCTCTCTCTCTCTCTCTCTCTCTCCACCTCTCTCCTCTCCTACAGCACACACACTCTTGACAGTGCCATAAAATAACAAAGCAATACAACAAAACATTCTTCTATCATCAGAATGGGACTTTACTTAATTTGCGCAAACCTTAGTTAATTTCTAAGAACTTTAAATGCTAGTAATTTTTTTTTTCTGAGAATCTACTTAATATGAGACTTGTAACTCCAAGACTTGTAATCACAAAATAATGAAAACCTTTTTATCTAAAGCTCAATATCAAAAGTCAATTCTTACATAATACATTCAAAAAGGTATGATGTTTCATATGAAGAGCGTGAGCCCAAAAGTACTAATTGCACTTATAGTTGGAAGTCTCATCTTAATTACATTTTTTTTAATCAATAGTACAGTGAATTCATGTCATGGTTCACTAAGAAGAAATTCATATAAAAATTGGATAAAAGTTATTGAAACCTGAACAGAGTGTCTTAATCATGATAATTGGTATTGAAAATAAAAAAACAATGTGAAGGAAATGTCATTTCTTTTTATATGATACTCTAAATGAGGATTAAAGAAATTAAAGTGCACCAGGAAGATTCTCTACAATTATTACAAGACAAACTGATCAAAGACAGATGGAAACTTAATAACTGTTTCATTAGGTTTCCAAACTAATATTAT
>JAOXYF010000009.1:8294262-8306575 GCA_028565775.1 Sternarchorhynchus goeldii
AATTATATATATTATTAATTATTATATATATATATATAAACAGAGATAGATAGATAGATAGATAGATAGATAGATAGATAGATAGATAGATAGAGAACTTCAACTTTTATAATTATTGTGAATGTATAAATGACCTATAACAAAAATATTATGTATAATAACATTCACATTTTATAATATTCAGATTATTGTGCAATAATAATGCAACTTTATAGCAGCAGTGTGTAATTTGCTGTAGACAAACACTGTTTACAATATTAATGTAATGTGCAACCTACTTTATCTTGTTTTCAATTTCCAAAGGTTTTAAAAAAACACACACAAAACATTTTTTTAAATTAAAATTTTAAGCTATTATTAAAAAAATCCAAATAATCCACTCCAAATAATCCCTTATTTTAAGAGTTGAAATGCCATTATCAATACCAGGCCTTAGAGATAAAAAAGGTTCCAAATCACATGAGTCATTTTACTTTATCAATTTCTCATAGTATTTAAAAATGCTCCCAGACAATACATATATTCATTCAGGTGTGGATGTACAAACTCTATACGTAAATCTTCTTGCAAAATGATGTCATGCTCAAATTACCTTTGATCATCCGTACATCAAAGCTTCTTCTCTATCTCTTCTCCTGAGGGCAATGAGACCGTCCTCCTAATGTGATGTACTACCAGGATTACACTGCTGGACGTGAACACCAGAGAACCAGTTTCCTCATCCTCATGCACAGACCCTTGTTAGTTTTCCTTTTTACTGTTGCTTTATATTCCAATAATTTCATGACTGGCTCTATGTACATGCCTAATAAGATCAGAAATAAAGGCAGGCTTTGTAGCAAATATTGATACCTTAATATCCTAAACAGAAGCAATATTTTAAATTTAAACAACCACCCTCAATAAATAAATAAAAACACAAAACTAATCCTGAATTCATTCTTACAGACTACATCATGAGTCCTTTTGTAATATTAAACACATCACAGATGTCAAAGAGAACCAGGGAGATACTTGGTCACACATCCTGTAGCCTTGACAAAATCTGAGAAGAACTTACCCAGTACATCGATGTATTAGACACAGGTCCAAAACTCACGTAATGGTTCCAAATAGGATGAACTTTTACAACAATAGCTGAGCATTCGCAGCATCATATAATATGCTATTTTTTCTTTTTACTTGGTTTTACTTTTATTAAATTCCCTGATTTAGACAAATGATCATTTACTCCCTAGTCTAAGCACTTACCAAAACATAGAAACGTAGCTCATATAATTATACTGCTAGAGATTCTGAGCCAAAATGAGTCTATAGCCTACATAAGTATTTACTACAATTACTTCTCAGCCTACAGTTCTTTATATTTAAATTTACTATGCATCTTTCTATGAGACAAAACTTGCACTTCGCTGCCACCTTTTGGCAACTAGGTGTATTTTATTTTTACACACTGTCAGACGCCAGCAACACTTTTTTTTACACTAGAAAAACCTCTATTTACCTGCCTGGCATGTAGTCTTTAGTCTCTTTAATGGGGCACACATCTTTCTTTGAACAACTCGAGGACACTCAAACAAATATATGGTGAATCATCAACCAAGAGGATGATTAGAAATCACGTAGACCTTTAGGCCTAATATTAAACCACTGCTTAAAATTCCAAAAGCAATGGAAATTTAACGATGCTAATAAGATTGTTTTTGCAAATTAGACCTGCAATCAGCTTATATACACTTGTAATAATTAATTTATGATTATAGGTTTTGTGATGGTGTGGTATATTGTAAGGAAAATAAACGCTATTTTAGAGAATCTTTAACCAGTGCAAATGATTTTCAACTTGATCTACTAAAAAGAACACTGACAACTTTTTCCATCATTTTCCTTGAGAAGATGATCCTGCAATTTAACTTTAACTAATATAACTTCTCTCCATAACAGGTACATGTCATGTATCCTGAAGAATGCACAGAACAGTCACACAGACAATTTGCCAATTCTTCACCTGGTCATTTCCCACATTCGCATCACCCCACCCCCATGGCGATTGCATACGCTGTATAAAAGGAGCTGGGCTTCATTTCTCAGGTGACTGTCATCATCAACGTAAGTACTTTTGTTAGGTTAGCTTTTGAAAAGATGGTGTTTGATTTAGATTATGCTAATTGATAGTTTGTTTTATGATGTCTCCAGATGTGGCTGGTCTGGATTGGAGGACTTCTAAGCTGCCTTATAGGGGTTGCACATGGTAAGATAAAAAAAAAATTCCTCTAAATAACATCATTATTAGATTTTCATTGTTTTACTACATATTTCTCTCAGCTGATTCTGACAGCTAATGACCTCAACTATGTGTACTATTAGCTGTCTGTATCCAATTAGTTCTGTCTTGGTAAATTAGCTGACTGTGAATAGCCACTTGAAGAACCGTCACATTTTTATTAATATCTCTAAATCACAGCAAGCTATATTAAGTTCTGTTTATATTTTATATATAAATATATATAAAGTACTTTCTTGTGTTGTGTATTCATCTATTCTTCTCTATTCTCTATATATGAGACAGAGAGAGAGAGAGAGAGAGAGAGAGAGAGAGAGCACATGGTTCAGTCTTAATTAATATCTAATGACTGGCAGGTTCACAGGTATGCTATGAAAACCTTGGCTGTTTCTCCAATGACAAGCCATGGGGTGGCACTACCGAGAGACCCATCTCACGCTTACCATGGAGCCCAGAAAAAATCAACACCCGTTTCCTCCTCTTCACACGAGAGAACCTAAACAACTTCCAGGTAAAGTCTGTGGATCAGTCATGTTCAGTGATGAAGTCTAGTTGCCATTTTTTATCAACTGGGAAGCCACAAAAATTTTTTTCTAAAATCCTTGTCTCTCAATACCCAAAGGAAATCAAAACAGATAAAGATTCGATTGCAGCATCCCGGTATAAGCCAACCAGAAAAACTCGCTTTATAATGCATGGATTCATTGACAAAGGAGATGAGAATTGGCTTCTTGACATGTGTCAGGTACAGAAAAAGTACTTTCTTGTGTATTCATTTGTTCAAATGTATTCTCTATCTTTACCCAAAGGTGACATTGATTAATAGTTAAACGTTTTCACAGTTTTCTAAATTTCAAACATATATTTTCTTTGTTTTGTTTAATGTCTGTTTTTCAGCTTATGCTGCAAGTTGAGGACATAAACTGTATCTGTGTGGACTGGAAAACTGGGGGACGTACACTGTATACACAGGCTGCCAACAACATCCGAGTTGTTGGAGCTCAGATGGCCTACATGATTTCTATCTTTAAGGTAGGTTAAAAAAAATCACCTCCAGAAACCTCATGCATATAACATTGTTAATTTATCAAACAAAAAAAAATATATCAAAGCCCAGGTTTGCACATTACAACCTGTTATTGGAGTAGAGCTTGACAGGTTTGACTCCTGCAGTCAGAACACCTGCAGTCACATGGGAAGTTCCCAGAGCCGGTCAACTAAAATTTCAAGGTCAAAGTCTAAAAGACACAGGAGAGGCACGAACAGCAAAAAAACAATCAAACAAAAAAAAAACGTTTTACAAACATTATAAATGGGACATAATGGGAATAAGCTCACTTGTAAATGTTCTTTTTTTGTATTTCTATTTTCTTTTATTCACTCTCTCCATACAATGATAAATAAAAGGAGTTAATGTCAATATTAATGTCAAGACCTAGAGATGTAATCACACATATAGATAGATGTATACAGGCAATTAACCAGAGGAAAAGACAGGAAATTATACTTTATAAAATGTACACTTATCTTTAGGTGGCAGTGAAAAATATTAATAGCATGCAAGTGGCTCCATCTTGATCATCCTGCCAGTGAACAGCAACAATATAGATGGATGCATAAAAATATATATAATTCTTATTTTGTATATGGACAACTAATTAACTATTAAAAACAAATAAAAGGTTAAAAAAGGTTGGTGTGCACAGCTGCATCCCAAATATGCTAAATAGCTACATCCCTTAACAGCTATCCACAGAAAAAATGTAGAAATTATGCAGTATTACACACATTTGAAGGATTTTCAACCTACAGGAGAGTTTCCAGCAAAAGCCTGCAGATGTCCATATTATTGGACACAGCCTGGGTGCCCACGGTGCAGGAGAGGCTGGCCGAAGGACACCAGGACTGGGTAGAATTACAGGTACTACACAGTGAAGTTGCAGTGCACAAAAAGCACTACAAAAGAACTACAGCAAATCACAGCTCAGAGCAGCTCATCTAATATATGAAAACGCGCCTAAAACTTGTAACCTGTTCGCCTTTTCAGAAATCAGAAAGGTGTTTTTAGGTCTTCTAATGAGTTTGATTCACTCTTCAAGGCTTGGACCCAGCTGAACCCTTTTTCCAGGGCTGTCCTGATATAGTGCGACTGGACCCCACCGACGCTCGGTTTGTTGATGTTATTCATACAGATGGACTTCCAATAATCCCCAACCTCGGTGAGGTCAATTTACTGCAAGGTTCTCAAACATATAATAGCTTATTGTCCAAGTTAACTTATTAGTTACTTTAAAGTCAAGCATTCTTTTAGTTCCAGCCAAAACCACAAGAATTCCCAAAACATTCTAGAAGAAATTACATCTGTAGCAGAATCAGAAAATTTTACTTTAATAATAACAGACAAAATATCACAAATACGATATCAATAATTATTCCCTTAATATATGTTACAAAGGTTTGTACTCTAGATTACTATACTATTGTACTATAGATTAAACATTTTGTCTTAGGCTTTGGAATGTTTCAAGCTGTTGGGCACATTGACTTTTACCCAAACGGAGGAGAACATATGCCTGGCTGTGATAAGAACATAATCTCCCAAATTGTGGACATAGATGGAATTTGGGAAGGTGAGAAAAAAATGCATAACCTCATAGACAGTAATGATTGATGAAAAAGGGTTGAGAGGATAAGGATAAACCAACATCTTGACCAGTTTTCACTTTTCAGCAGAAACAGTTTAAGTAAAAGTTTTTTTTAAATAGTAAAATAGCTTTTTTCATTCATAAATACAGTATAGCTACAAGATAAATATCATTTTATTGTTGTTTTTCAGAATACACCAAACATTTTTTCAGTTTGTCATTTTATTTAATCACAGATTTTCTGCACCAGAGTAACAGAGGCCTTTAGTTCCTTAGACGATGCTGTTTCAGATCTCTCTGAAATCTGCTGGGGCAGCTAGAGAATAAAGCAGGGGATCAGTCGTTGACATTTGTGCCATAATACAGGGATGGACTAGAGGGACCCAGACGAGCCTGCTCTGGTTTATTTCTGCAAAGAACAGGCCAACAGGGAACCAAAGCTGCATAACTGCAGCTCTCTAACTCTTCCTGTTGCTACTTGAGCCATGCTGGGGGGGGGGGGGGGGGGAAACAGAATCGGGCACGTTGAGTTTCTGTTCCAGCAGTTCTTATGGATGGGCTAACTGGCGAGAGAGCCCATCACAGTGATCCCTTAATCTTTCCTCCAAATTCTTTTTTTTTCCGTCTCTCAGCCCAACTCTCATTCTCTTTTGTTAGGGACCCGCGACTTTGCTGCCTGCAACCACCTGAGATCCTACAAGTACTACAGCGACAGCATTCTATCTCCTCAAGGCTTTATAGGGTATCCCTGCTCTGATGACAAAATGTTTGAGTCTGTAAGTGGGACTTCCCCCAGACCGAGACGTACAAACCAAGAAGGGTGGATCAGTAAAAACAAGCAGAGTACATTAATAAGGACCAGGGTAATATGTATGGGGTGCCCTTGATTTAAATATGACTCAGGATTTCATAAGAATAACTCACATCAGATGGTATGGCTGGAAAAGGGGATGGCAGAGTGGGGGTTCAGAGAGGCCACCTGTTGTCGCACATGACATTGATATGGCTGTGAACAGTTTCTACGGTTTTAGAAGTTGATTTGCTGAGATTGGTTTAGGCAGAACCCCAGTGGATGGGCTCCCCCCTGGCGGGATTGTGTCCACAGCTGTCCCTACAAATAACTCTTGATCCCCCTTTGGGACGCATCCCAAATACACAGGGCAGTAGACACCCGGCATGACCTCATGTGACTATATCGCAACAGAGACTAATATCTACTGGTTACTTTTCTTATAAATGCATGAGGGTGTTATTCCTCCATCTAGCTAACAGATGTAAACGTGCCTATTCTCACCCTATAAAACAGGGTACACTGCATGTCACACTTGAAGTGTAGATAAAAAATGAGCAGAGCGCAAGAATGGCAATGTTCTTTCTAAATGTAAAATATCTGAGCACAGAAAAACAGTGCTTACTGCACAATGCTCTAGTTTTATACTACACCTATCAGAGGGTTTCAAAGAGCATTAGAGGTGAAAGTTTGTCTTCCAGGGCCATTGCTTCCCATGTGCTGATGGTGCGTGTGCCATCATGGGTCACTATGCCGACACGTTCCGTGTGCCCAGTGGAGTGGAGAAGATGACGTTCTACCTGAACACGGGTGATGCTCGTCCATTCCCACGTATGTATCTGCGAGTCCCACCGAAAATACAGAGATCCACCTTTATTCCAGACATACCTAAAGGCACAATTACTGCCTGGTTATATTTTCTAGATATTTATCAGAACATATACATTGATTATGAGTTATAATTAGAGCACTCTCTGCACAGCCATATTATAATTTAAAATGTACATGTAATGCTTTTTCCCCTTGCTGTGCATACATTGTGCAATAGTGGTAGGCCTGGATTTTCCTGATAAACACTTAAAACTTTGAGACAGCCTATTTGTCATTACTGTTACTCCCTTAGGTTATCGCTATAAAGTGACAGTTACTATTGATGGCTCTCGAAGAAACGTGGGATACTTCCTTGTGGCATTGTATGGTGCAACTGAAAATACTCGCCAATATCAGATTTTCAGGTAGGCACAATTTCAACCTGTAATCAATGTTTTATGAAATGATTCCATCACTTATCTGTCCATGTTCTATGTTTACATTGGCAAAAATCTCAGTGTAACGTGTAAAGAGCTGATATGTAGACGTCATTTAGACACAAACACTCCTTTCTTATCTGTTTCAGTGGCTTTCTGAATCCTGGTCATACTTATGAACTCCTTATTGATGTTGAAAAAGATGTGGGTGATCTGACTCATGCGAAGTTTATCTGGAACAACAACATACTCAACCCTCTGCTGCCCAAGTTTGGCGCCACAAAAATAACTGTGCAGAGAGGAAAGGACCGGAGAATGTGAGCGTCCTACACCAAAACTCTATTCAACAAAAAAAGTCCTAGATTTTTAGGCGGTAAACGGCAGTGTAGTTACTAACTGGTTTAATTGCTTTTCCCTCCTTCTCTTTTGTAGATTCACATTTTGTGGATATGACAAGGTGAGAGAGAACGTCCTTCAAACACTGTCTCCCTGCTAAGAATGAGGTTCAGATTTATGGTCAATAAAGCATTAACATAACTACTGGCCTTGTTTCATCCATTGACAATGAAACCTAAACTGTAACCAGATGCACTTGCTATGGTATTTGAAAAATGTAAAAGACATTTTAAAAACATGTAAAATGCTTTTTTGTAAAAGACATTATGCTCATTTTAAGTTTTGTTTAAAAGTTCTAAGTGTAGGCTAAGGCTTAAAAAAATAACCTCACTCACACATTATGCTTTAAATGTGTGGTGATGCATGACTTTCTATTTCACTGAGAATGAGTTGGCATGCAGGCCAAACTCCTTTTCACATCTAGTCAGATGAGACAAAGATGCCTAAAAAGCTAAATTTCTTATCCCCTATATTAAAACAATAATCAGAAAGTTTTTAGACAACACAGATGTGATGAACCTTAGAGGAAAAGCACACATTTTTCTTCCACTTATCTTTGGGAGGACCCAAAATGGACATTTTTGGCTACAAGTGTCAGTAGTATTTAAAAAAAACTCTAATAGGCTCTCTGTCCTGACTGTGTAGAGCATATTGGGGAATGTGTTGTTGGATAACTACAGAATCAAGTTTAACAGCCATCTCAGGTCCATGACCTGATGCCCAATGAATCATGGACATTGGTGGATCTCGAGTTATTCTGCATGGAGCGGTGTGCTATAAATTCCAGCTATGTTCTTCCATTTTATCAAACACAGAAGAAAATACAATGCACTGTAATCCTATTGGGCTAAGTGCTACATATGTGAGCAACCAAGATATTTAATATTAATTTTAATGTAAATTAATAAACAGTTACATGCAGTCACCTGTTTCATAAGATCACAAAGCATGCCATGGAAATGTCAGAGATATAATAAGGTGTGCTAAGTAGTAATGTGTTTTATTGATTTCATTAAACTAAAACATTTGTCTCTAAACTGGGAGCCTTTTAGACTTCTAATGGACTAAAAGGGGCAGTTATGCTTTCAGCAATGACCATGAACTACTATAGTTTTCGATTTCCAGTCATGCAAAAACATGTAGCTACTGATGCTTATTTCTAAAACTATTTACCACACAATTTTCTCATAGGTTCATGAGAATGATTCTATTCTCATAGGTTCATGAGAATAGAAGTCATCGTTGGATAGGGGTGCTTCATTTTTCTCGGTTACACAAGTTATAACAGGTAACAGATGTTAAAGTCAACAAATGTGCTATTGTCTCTGGGTAAGCTTCTGAAAAGGAATTTGATGAAGGTTTGATATATTTCAACAATATTTTTGTAGTTTAACACAGGAAAAACATCGGTACATATAATAAGCAGCACATACCTACAAAACAGAATGCCACTTTTTTGTTCTCCGTACTTAATAAATCTTATTTTATTAAATCAACTCGCCATCATCCACTGTGTTCTAGTTTTAAAGACTGAATCAACACCATCAGATCAATAAGCTGTAAACAGTGTTCTCACCGATGTCTATTTGACATCCCAGTTCGCTTTCCGTACATGATCACGTGATCACAACAAACTGTTCTGCCGCGAAAATCGTCTATTATCTTTCTTAGCGAATAATTGACACAGTATTTAGGCATCCAGTGGCTTGTAACTAGCTAGGTTATATCAAGAGACTATACAGATAACTTGGTAGTAAGCCTTTTGGTTTTAATTTTGAGATACATTTTACAAAGTTAGACAATAATGTTCTGTGAAAAGGCAATGGAACTTGTCAGAGAGCTTCACCGGATGAGTGATGGCCAGTTACCCGCTTTTAATGTACGTAGCTAACATTAGCTAGTTACGCTAGTAACTTTCTTTGTAACCCTACGTGATGTTAAGTTTAGACAGAAGTAAAACTATCAAGTATTCTCCTAACCGCTGATTGCATTTTCATGTCATCTGATACAGGTTTCAAGAATTCCTGGAATGATTGTTTTTTGTTCGATCTTTCGATGTGTCCTGAGTACGATTTGCTCCCCTGAATAAACCTAAACGTTAACATAGACTTTGTAAAATTATGTGCGGATATTAATTCCTCTAGCTGGTGGACAGGTCACACGATATTCTTTCTTGTAGTGCACAAATTGGTCGATATTGCTTAACACAAAAACAGCCGTGTTGGCTAGCTAGGATTTTAAACAGTTCTCACGACTAAACTGTAGTTTGCATAGCTTATCAAGTCAATAACGGTACGGTTTTGTTTCATCTTAACAGGAGGACGGTATTCGACAAGTCCTTGAAGAAATGAAAGCTTTATATGAACAGAACCAAAGTGACGTGTAAGACGCTAACTAGCTAGCTTCTCATTTTTGTCGCCACCTTAATTAAAATTAATTATAAATATCAATCAGCATGTGCCGATACAACTACTGCAAAACGGCAAATTTAGCTACTTATCTCGCTAACTATTACTTAAAATATACCCTCGTCTTGCCTCTAAAATTGCAACTCTTGACTTTAAAAGTAATGAAGCCAAGGCCGAGGGCAAGAGTGAGCTCATACCAACCATCAAGTTCCGTCACTGCTGTTTGCTGAGGAACCAGCGCTGTATTACAGCATACCTGTAGGTTGCAGCATGTTTTCATCTATACAGTATTAGATCCTATAATGTGCCCTGACCTACTTCACCTACCCCCAGTTATGACCGCCTCCTACGGATCCGTGCTCTCAGGTGGGAGTATGGAAGTGTGTTGCCTACAACAATTCGGTTCCACATGTGTGCAGAGGAGGTGGGAACGATTTATCACACAGTAACATCAAGTCTGTAACTTTTCCCTATTTTGGAACTAACTGTGGTTTTAATCAATTGGGCAGCTGGAGTGGTTTAATCAGTACAAGAAGTCTTTGGCCAACTTCATGAAGTCACTTGGAGGAGAAGGGCTGGACCTAACACAAGACATGAAGCCTCCCAAGAGTCTGTATATTGAGGTGAAGGACACAAAAACTTAGTTGCAACCACTGCAAATGGTGGCACTAAGCAATCAAGCCCTTTTTTCACTGTGTAAGCAAATAATACACACTGCTCATGTTGTCCCTTACCCCTACACCTCTCTTTTTAGGTGCGGTGTTTGAAAGACCATGGGGAGTTTGAAATTGACGATGGAACAGTTATACTATTGAAGAAAAATAGCCAGGTATAGAGACCAATAATCTTTCCATGCACATGCATTATTTTCAGATTTGTGTTGTCAGCCACTGCTTTTAACCCCAAATGTTTTGCCTTCGTAGCATTTTCTGCCCCGGTGGAAATGTGAGCAGTTGATTCGACAGGGAGTGTTGGAGCATGTGATTTCTTGAGTCAACAGAAATCTTTTGTCATGTGGAGCTGTTTTGTGGGTTCCTTATGGATGTCAAATAACCAGCAGTTGAACTTCTTATGTGCAATCTAATGCATTTAACACAAGTTAGACATGAGAAAGTTGAGGTAATAACCATTTATACCATGTGAAATTGCTGTCAACCTATACAATGATTATACAAATATGTCTACAACTTGCTGACATGTAAATATTAAATTCAATAAAGTTGACACTCAACTTGATTAAAATGGACTGTACAGGAGTGCATCATGATTGAAAGTGTGCAAATAGCAATAGCATGTGCATTGAAACTATACATTTGGTGAATACTGTTCCTTGAGTACTTCAAAACAGACATCGTTTTAAACATTTACCACTGCTAGTCTGATACAATATTGGTCACTTGTAACTTATTTGTCCACAGACAATATATTTTATGCACGCCACGCGTGTCTCAGAAGAGAAAACTAGGGCATGGTTGCATGTTAAGTGGTCATTTTACACAGTGATAATTCTGGTCTTGGTGTCATCCAAAATATGCTGACCATGCAGCATGTGATGTTCAAGTAGGTACCTTATTTATGCATTTAGGTCTCTCACCAGATGTTTTCACTTACTGTGGACAACGTTCCACAAATTAAGCACTGATTTTAAAAGTAAACATTTTCTGCATTATTGGTATTTCACATTTGTTGAGGGACTGAAGCTATACTGAAAGAGAGGCAGGAGCTATTTTACGCAGGAGTTTGTTGAGAGCGTTTATCTTCTCCTCCAAAAGGAAGGACTTCTTCTCTGAACTTTTCTGCCTCTGCTCCGTTACCTGCAGAGCCTTCATGAGCTGTGAATTTTCTATGTAGAGGTCCTTTAATAGCAGATCTGACTTGGCATTCTTAGCCAGCTTGGGGAGAAACAAGTTGAGAGTTTACGGTTGCATTCATAGCCACAATTTAAGCATATACCAAATTTGATGTCAACATTATTCACCCACCTGTTCCTTTAATTGGTTGACCTTCTCCTGCAGCATCATTCGCTCACCCTTTAGCTTGGCTTCCAACTCCTCCATCCGCTCCTGCATGTCCTCCATCACGTTCTCATACTGCTTCTGTCAGCAGATCGATGTGTTGGTGAATGCAAAGTATATGACTTAAAAAAAAATTTTTTTTAGCCCAATACTGAACTCAAAATAGAATGTCTGAACCTAAAAAGGTGATTACTAAAAACACAAAGCATACTTCCGCTCCCAGTTTAATGTAAATAAGTGTTTGGACACAAATGTCTGCGTAAGATGAACCTGCTGAAGGCTCAGTTGAGCGTTGGCCTGTTGGGCCCGAGTGCTGAGCTGCTCTTCAAGCTGCTGTGTCCTTCGCTGCTGCTCAGCCAGCTGAGCTTGCAGGTGAGCCAGGTTCTCTTGGGTGCCAGTGTCTACCTGGTCCCTCAGCTTCTCCACCTCATGAACATGTTGGGCCTGGCTCAGTGTCAGTGCAGCATTTGCGCTAAACGCCTGAAGAGAAGAAAAAAAAAAAAAAAAATTTATATATTTATATGTATA
>JAOXYF010000009.1:8307120-8330762 GCA_028565775.1 Sternarchorhynchus goeldii
TACTGAAATCTTTCTAATTTACTTCTAAAAATGCATGACAGTAGATAAGGGGTTTCCATACCCGTTCTTCTGCCTCATTCTTGGCGAGCTCCAGTTCTTCCCGTTTGTTTTTGAAGGCAACGCATTCATGTTTTAGCTTCTGAAGTTCCACCTCTTGTGCCTGCAACTTCGACTCAGAATTGGCCACCTGAAAGGTATATGAGTCATGTGGCTTTCACAGACTTCAAATGAATCAATTATCCACAAAACAGATAAACCTGTGCATATGAAAGCTTTTAAATCAGGACCATGGCTCTACAAAAAAAAAAAATAAATAAATAAATAAAAAAAATTCATATAACCAGTCTGAAAGTAACGATGACAAAACTTGGAGTGGATATTAAATGATTCAGCTGTGTGTCAGTTTGGCTACATTCACGCATCATCAGTATTGCTACCAGAAGTTTTAATAAAAACAAACTAGAGAAACCAGCATTCTTTCCTGACCTACCTTGTGAAGCAGCTCTTGGTTATGCACTTGCATACTCCTTAGCTCTTCCTGCAACACACAGACTGCTGCCTGTTCTTGCGTCCTGTGAACCTGCTGTAATTGCTCCTTCTCTTTACAAAGCTTGTGTACACTGGCTTCAAGATCCACAACCTATTTAAAACAGTAGTGGAAGGGCATAACGCACTATAACACACTATTTTAGCAGTCACTTTTATCCCAAGTTTAGACTGGAGTAAACTGCTCACCTTGTCTCGAGATTCTTTCAGCAACTTAAACTGTGTGGCCGCGTCCTGGACGCAAGCATCCTTCTCCTTCTGCACTGAACCAAGCTGAGAGTGAAGCTGTGCAGCCTGCGTTTCAAGGGTGATGGTATGGCCTTGAAGTTCTTCAAGCTGGAATGTGAATATGCTTTAACATGCAATAAATTCAGAAGGAAAAATATTTATTGACAAGACACTTCACCTTTTTGTTTCTTTCCTCCGTTTCCTTCAACAACTCTTCGTTGTCCTTCTGTAGTAACTGGCTTTTAAGCGTTAGACTGGTCAGTGCAGACTCAACTTCTGTTAAATGCTGGAGCTGTCGAAACATTTTCCAGTGGAGGAATTTAATTTACCATGGCATTTTATTTTCCCTTAAAACGGATGTAAACAATGTATTTTACAACATTTAACCTAAACTGTCTTTACATATTGATAACCAACACTAAAATAGATGCCAAGAGAAACAAATACATGTACTGTACCTTGTCCTTTGTTGCTTTTAGCTCTTTTTCCAAGGAGGTTTTTTCCTGCTGTGTGCTGACTTTCAGTTGTAGTTTCTCCTTCTCCAGCTGGCTAGATGTCTCCTGGAGGGTTCTAATAGAGACAGCTGCCTCTTTTTGCTCCCGAGACACCTCGACAAGCCTTTCGGACAACCTCTGCACTTCTCCTTGCTCAGAATGGAGATTAGAACTTAGCTCAGCATTCTCATTACTAAGCTGCAGGTTTCTTGCACTCAGGTTCAACACCTCCTCTCGACACCTGGAGTTCTATTTTTAAAACAGAGAACAACTGTATAGTGTCTAGACATTACATGCAAATCATTCCGTTACAACACCCAAAAGTGATCTTGCCTCTTTGTGTAACCTCTCTTCTTCCTCACGAATCTTCACATAGTCTCTCTGAATCTCCTCAAGTTTTTTTCTAGAACAATAATTTAAACAAAATTGTTTAGTAAATGCCAAGACTTCATGAATCACTTGGCAAGATGGTAAAGGTACCTTAGCAGGGTCTCTTAAAAGGTAAACATCACCTTACCTCTTTTTGTTGACTTCCTCCTCAAGTCTCATTACATCCTGCTGTAAAACAGCGAGCCTGTCTTTTAGTGCACCGTTTTCAGAATTAACCTCATCAAGGTGAGCCCTATAGTTAGGAAGTAAACAAACGTTGTCTCAGTCAAATAATATATTCTGTTCTGAGATGTAAATTGGTCACTGTGAGTCCATTAGTCTGCTAGCTTTCAAAGTATGAATGGAAACCAGTAATTGAAGTAAAAATACACTGGGCTGAGTAAAGAGCAATTAGTTGATTAGTTGAGAGAGGATGCAACAGTGCACACAAGTAATGTATTGTTGTACAATTGTTTTTAAACATCATGCAAAAGTGAACAAAGCATTGGTAGGAAGCAAGTAATGAAAATTTAAGTTAGATTTAAAGGATCAAAATGCAAATATGAAGGGTTAAATAAAGTTTCATTCCATGACACAATCCAGGATGGAAAACAGCATGGTGAGTAGTGCAACTATGTCATTCATCTTTTGGCATCCATGTTTGAAGTGAAACAACAAATCAAGGCGACGAGGATTAATGGGCTTTGTCTCGGTTATATCTACCAGGCTGAGTGCCACAAACCTGTGTGGACTGCCTGGGTCCATCACCGTTTCCAGAGCCATGACCAGTCTCTCCATTTCCAGTAACTGTTCCTTCATCCGACCCTTTTCAAGCTCGAATGCTTCTTCCATCCGCAAAACTTCTGCCCGAGAGTCCATCAGTGACTGCTGCAGCTGATTGGTAGTGTTGTCTGTCTCTTCTCTAAGGGAGCATAGCTCCTTTTCCTTGTCTTCCAGCAGGCTGGTCAAAAGTTTAACTTCACCAGAGAGATGGTTGACATTTTGAATCAAGTCCATCTTCTGATGTACCTCATTCCAGAGCATGTCCATCTCCTTGGTTTTGGTTTCTAGTTGACTGTTGAATTCATATATTTGGCCGTCTCTGTGCTGTAACTCTGCTCTCAGAGCTTCAAGAGTTCCCTTAAACTTGACTGATTCTGCCTCCATTTCCACAATCTGGGATGAAAGCTGATCTGAGAGATGACTATAACTGGAATTCTCCTGTAAAAGGTTTCTCTTCTCTTCTTGCTCCAAGCTCAGCAGGGTCAGTAGCTGAGCAACCTTGCTCTGTTCTTGACTTAGGGCACTGTGTAGGTTTTGAACCATCTCATTCATTTGATCCCAGTCTTCAGACGACCTTTGAACCTGTGTCTGAAGGTCCTTTAAAACAATGCCTTGATCCCCTAGTTCCTCCCTAAGCCTGACTCTATCCATTTCCACAGACTTTAGCTCAGAAGCTTGTAGTGACAAACACTCATCTCTGTTTATCAGTGCCTCGTGTGTTTTCCCCAAGTTTTCTTTAAGGTCATGAATTTCCTTCTCTTGTTCTTTAAGCCTGGTTTGCTGATGGTCAAATGCCGAGGACAGACGACTACAGTTTCCTTGAATTCGTTCCTTCTCTTTTCGCAGCGTTTCTGATTCCGTTCTTATGCTCTCTAGTTCATGCTCAAATTGACCAAGTTTTTGAAGAAGCTCTTGTTCTCTCTTTTTGTCTTTCACATGCCTCTCTTCAAGCTGATGCAACTTGCCAATAAGCTCTTCCTCTTTGTTTTTGTCCAGCTTTTGTTGAGAACTCTGGTCAAGAACACCTTTTTTCAGAGCAAGAAAGAAATTTAGCTTCTGCTCTAACTGACACACTTTACTATGAAGCGTTTGCTCCCTTTCCTTCTTAAGGTCCATCTCCCTCTCTCTGGAATGTAGTTCAGCTGTCAGGTTCTGGATGAGGGCGTCCTGGGTTTTCATTGTAACAGTGTTGTCCTCCAGCTGGACACACATCTCCTCCAGCTTCTCCTCCAGCTGCCTCTGCAGCATGAGCAACTCCTCTTCAACTCTAGATTCTTCTTCAGCCTCAGCCTGCATCCTGCCAATACACTCCTGCAACCGTCTGACCTCCTCCTGATGTTCCTCTTCCAGTTTCTTTCTTTCCTGTGCAGCACTGCTGCAAATCTGAGCCTGTTCCTCTCCGAAGCGCTCAGCACTCAGAAGGCGCTCCCTGTGCACCTCCTGCTCCAGCTCGTGCACTCTAGCCTCCCATGTGCCAATTTCCCTGCAGTGCTGTTCAGTCTGCTCTTGCAGCTGGTGCAGGAGGCTGCAATGTGCCTCACTGTACTGAGCCTTCGTTTGGGATAACCGTTGCTCCATCTCCTCCCTGGTACACAGCAACATGCTAACTTATTTACGCTTACTCATATGCATAACAGACCTGCCACGAATACAAAAGACACTATGCATATTGTGGGAATGAAGATAAATAAAGTCTGTATTGCAGGCATTATCTGTTTTTTCAATCTCCCACTTTTGTAGAACCAACCAGTCTGGGAGTATAAAGGCAGGCTAGTGCTTTCCCAAGACACTGGAAGCCCACAACCTTTTTAAGCAGTGCCCTACAATGCTGTATGAGCAGCAGAACACTTAAAGACTAGCAAGTGCCCATTTCTGTGCCCACATGTTGGCAGACACTGAAAATTCACAGGAGAGAGGTACCAAAATTTCCTTCTCCTAGAGTGCTAGGGTAATAAAGCACTGCCATTCTGTCATCACTACCATGCCTGCATAAGGTTCTCTGGATTAAACAGTTTCATCAGTAAGAAACAACGGAAGTTTTTGAAATTAGCCTGCATCATACCCATGATAAAAGTTTCTAATCAAATGCATTTTGCCCTACATACGTTTTCCCCCTCACAAATCTTTTGAATGAGGTCATTAAAGCCACAACAGATTGAATTTATAAGATTGGAAACTTTTTCTCCTTCAATTTTTTCCCCTTAGTTCATTTTATAGGCAATATACACTATGATTCAGATATTCAATGACAGACCTTTCGTTCACAAAATGCTTTTACAAGCCTTAAACGCTGACCTACACTGTTCTACATGACCAGAATGAACTTAACACTCCTTTGGTCATCCTTGAAAAAGGCTGGCAAACCACAGTGAGGGCCATGACTGCCAAACCTACCTTACATTCAACTTCTTGATGCAATTTCTGTGTGCAGTAGCTTTACATACACAGCAATATTAACATTTAACTATAATTAGCACTTGAATTTTTTTTTTTAAATCACAAAGTGCAATTCAGACAATTTTTAAAACACCATTTAACATTTCAATACAAGAAAAACCATCCGTCATGACACCGGTCAGGATAATACACAAATTCAGAGGTCTATTGTGCTATTGGGCCTGCAGTCATAGATGACTATAGCATGGTTAGGATTGAAAAGCATGTCCCGCAGATCAGACGCAAACCAACGCTAACCAGTTGTACATTTTAGGAACCCACATATTTAAAAAATACTTTTGGTTAATCAGCACTGCAAAATTGTTTAAGTAATGGTGTAATCTGTAGATAAATAATAGAAACAGAAATGTGTAGATCTAAGGCCACAGAATGTGTGGGTGCACCCACCTAACACCCAGGACTTCCTGGTCCATTTTCAGCTTAAGCTCTGCCTCCAGCTGGTCTTTCTCTGTTGTGAGGCGGTGTACTATGTTTCCGATCTCGCGAGCGTAGTTCTGCTCCAGCTCTGCCTGCTCTTGCAGCAGACGGCGCTCCTGTTGCGGGCCCCAGGCCACGCCCTCAGGCCGGACCTTTAGCTCCGCCTCCAGCCTCTGCACCGTGTGGTGAAGCTGCTCCAGCTGCTTGTCTGCCAGGGACTTCTGTTCTTCCAGCTCACTGATTTCCAGCTTGTACCCCTGTGCGATCTCCTTCCTCTCCACTTCCATGTTCTGCTTCATTAGCTCTATTGTGCGCTCATAGAAATTCACCTGTTGAAATGTACAGGAAAATTCAGGCCTCTCTGTAGCTATATGATCTTTAAAAATATTTACAACAAGATCAGCATGTTAATACACAGAGGGTGCGATTTGTGTTTTCAAATTTATACCTTGGTTTCCAGCTGGATCTTCAGATCTTGGATCTCCTGTTCATACCGCTCCTTCAGTTGCTCCATGGCTAGCTCCGTTTCAATGCTCAAAGTAGGGGTCAGGTTTTCCAAGGAGCCCAGAGCTGTGCACATATAAAGGATATATGCAGGAAAGTGTCTGTGAGGCACTCTCGGCCTTCACTGTGTACAAGTAAGGTCAATTCCATAATAGCTTACCACTCTTGTCGGTGCCTTTCTTGACCTGAGGAGATGTACCCCTTTTCATTTCAGGGTCATCTATAACACAAACAAAACAAAAAAAAAAACAGTATGCTTCAAATGTGAAGCATTTTCAGGTCACTGCCATTTAATCATGGCAAAATGTCCAATAAAACAATATAGAAAACATAAAATGTACCGACACGCACGTTTTGTCCCAAACTTACCGGAGTCTGACTCAGTAGTTAGTGCTCCGCGGCTGGACCAGGTAGGAACAGAGAAACTCTCTCTTGATCGTCTGGTCCTCCTTCCTGAGCCTTGACTCTTCAGTATTTCTAGCGCAGAGCTCAACTCGTCATTCCTGTCCTGCAACTCCTGTTCGCACAAAAAAAAATGTGTTGGCATGGCAACACTAGACTATGCAAGTGAAACTAAATACAACCATAAACTTATATTAAAGAAGTTCTGTAGCCTTGCTAAAGAAAACCCATTAAGTTTTTCCCTATTCTTTTAGTGTTGCATGTAAATGGTCCAAAGATGCAAAGCCCAAACTACACTCAAACATTTTTCTCAGCTGCCAGAAACAATGTCAGAATTTCAGCCATTTCCTTTGTTACAATGTGTTGCACTATCACAACACTTTCCGTACTGCAGCACCCATCATCAGGCTTTACAATCTTACACAACGCATGGCAAGCAATGGAGGCCAGGAAGACTTTGTTCAGATTTGTTGCCATGTCAAGATGCTGCTGTCCTCTGTTATGAGAGGAAATCTCTTCGGTATGCTCTGCTGAAGTTTGAACCATAAAGTCATCAATTCATTGTTTTACTACTATTCCAATTATTTTTCTCTGTGCCTAGCACTTCAGAGAGGACTGCTTTAAATTGCATGTGCAGGTTGATGCTGGATCTCTTACTAGTGAAGGATGGGGCATTTCCAACTCTGTGAGACCCATGAGGTTCATAAACCGTTAGTATTTTGTGGATGTGTGATGTTCAACGTAAACAGGTCAACTTTACAACCTTAATGATCTTAATGATACAGGGCCTCATTTCAGACAAGAAGACAAAAGATGTACAATATGAGAAAAATAATGGATTTTGGACCACTGAAGCAAATGAATCTATTCTAATAACCTGAATGGACCCCTGCCCCCAAATAAAATTATGAACACTGAAAATGAGCATAATGTCCTCTTTAAAAATAGTCTGTTTAGGAATGTTTAATTTAAAGTGGCATGCATAATTTAAAGCCTATGGCACAACAAAATTAGGTACATCCAGAAAATGTCCAGGCATTTTTTTTTGTTAACATGAGTAGGTGATATTACAGTTTAACTATACAGAAAGTATATACACATGACTATATTCTCAATGTGTCTCACCAACAATCTCACCCCACCTTGCATGACAAACCCATGCTCACCCTGAACTGCAGCTCATACTCCTTTATGATCCCTGAGAGATGTTCCTCTTGACTCAGCAATGCTGCACTATTTGGATCTGTGTCACCGTACTGTCAATTAAGACAAAAAGTTTGAACTGGCTCTTTTGCACAAGTCAGTCATAACCAGGATTTTACACAGAAAAAATAAAAAGAATCAAGAACAAACATTTGAGAGAAATAATGGTCACAGTTTTCTGACCTTGTCCTGCAAGACCTGGTCTAGATTCCTCCTTAGTTTGGAGATGGTGCTTTCGGATTCAGACAGCCTCTGTTTTAGATCGCTCATCTCCTCTTCCAAGCAACTGTTCTCCTACAGTGTCAGAAGACCTTTTAGTTAACCTGACACCACACTACTCATAGTAACAGACACCACTCACTACAATTAAGTCTTATAAAGATGGTGTGTTCACAAGGAAGCTTGACTCTTGTGCAAAAGGGCCAGAGAAGGCTGTAAAACAATATCCAGAAAAGACATTTATAGAATAAATATGAACATGTGCCTGACATAACAGCAGCAATCAGTCCCATTCTTCGGGTAGAATAAGATTCTATTTCCAGGTTTCCAGATTCTATTTATAGGTTAAAGTTTTTGTAAACATCATTTCAGCATCTTGAAGAACAGGGTTGGAAGCCGCTGCTTTACAGAGAAAATTTAAGTGGTGATGGACTGTGGTCACCTTAATGGCAGTAGTGGCTTCCTCCTGTAGACTTGCTTCTTGAGCTTTAAGGAGTTCCACTTCCTCCTTTAGTTTGGCTTGCTCCTTCTTAGCCTGCTGCAACAGCGCCTCACTCTCCTGTTCTGTCTCACTTCTCAAGGCTGTCAGCTTATCCCGAAAGTCCTGTTCCAGATCCCTAGTAAGGGGATGGGGAATGGTTACATTTCACCTTATGTTATTAAACAACTTTTAAACAGAATACATCATCTGAGTCTTACTTGATTTTGGACTCATTGAGTGACTCCATGGTGGCATGACGGTCGTCGATTTCTCTGATGAGTTGAAAGTTACGACGGCCAATAAGTTCCAGGTCAGCCTTGGCCTTGTCCCTCTCCTGACTGGCCTGGTTTGCCAAACCTCTAAAATGGAGAGATAAAATTCTCAGTGACCTACATGTGAATCAGCTTATTCGTGTCATGCCAGTCTTGTTTTTGTCCACTAGGTGGAGACAAAACATTGTGTAAGAGTCACCATTTACAGATTCATTATAGGCATTTTTAATTGACCAAAGTAACTGTCCAAAACTCACTGTAGGAAATGGATCTCATCCTTATACGAGATAAGGGCAGCTTGGTGGATGCCATTGCCACTGACCAGCAGCTCATTGTCCAGGGCAAGAGTAAGCTCAGCAAGACTCAGCCTCTCTTCAAAAGAGAAGTCCAGAGTCTGCACAGAGGTTGCAGAAACACAGTGCATCCAATTCAGTCACATAAATTTTGCAGTAACTGTTACATATGATATTGATCACACTGGAAATACTGCACTCAGAAGTGAAATTTGTATAGGGGCAGCATAAATGCTGAAACACACTGACCTCTAAAATCATCTGTTGTCTTTTGGTGACTGTACAATATCAGTACTAATTTCAATACAGAAACAACAGCTAACAAAACTACTTTGCTCTTAAAGAAAATCATGTAATCTGTTGCAGGAATAATCAGGAATTGCAGTGCTTTCCCAGATCATATTAATAGCAACATTTAAAATATTAAAGAAAAGCATACTTTGAGTGCAAATGTCAAATGAAATTTTAGTTGTTTAGTCTTTCCTATGTCATCGTTGCTATAAATATTGTAAGGCAAGTATATAAATAAAATGTCTAACAAGTTCCCGGTAATATTTAGAGATTCTACCAAACAACCAACCACAACAAACATCTTTATGAATTCTGTTATTATAGGTATCCCCCTACCCCCCCCTTCCCTCACCAAGCATAGTATACATTTGTAAAGTGTGGCATGTGACAGACCTTCATGGGAAATGTGCTGCACATACGCCGATTTAATCAAAGTGTCATTATGCAAAGTGATACAGCCACTCATAGAAGGTTTAGTTCAAGTCATAAACCACAGTATAAAGGCACCATTATCTTTCTTTACTTCAAATGTATTTCACTGCCTTCTTGTACTGAGCATCATGCAACACACCTCTGAGTACCAAATGTTCTAGGAAATGCTATGAAATAAGATTCAACATTTATAGAAAGCTGCTATTGGAAGACTACAGAGAAAACTTTTATCAAACTGTCCACATAGTTCCCACTCACACACAAGAAAGGCCGGCTTGCCACATAACAAGTGGCCCAGTTCTGACCTGTAAGATAGCCTTGCCATTACGGATGCCTTCCTCAGTCCAAAGAGCAACAACTCTCTCAGGGCTGGTGCACCCAGAGCCATCATCCAGTCGGGTCAACAGCCTCTGGCCCACCGTGGCAGAGAGCACTGAAGGGGAGGTGGAGCGCAACGCTTGCTCCTCGAATGCCTGAGAGAGTGTGAGGAATGACATGAAAGCAGCACTATTTCACCAGATCTCCCCCCACAATAGGTAAAAAACACTGAAAAGAAATAATACAAATATCAATCAGACTTTTCAGTACTACGTCTCCATCCAACTCTGGTCAATAACAGCCTTATGGAGTCTCAGTCAAAAACTATTTCACAACACTGAAGAAAGAAGCTCTGGTGTTGTAGCCTTTAAGCGGGCTTAGCCAAATTTCAGTACCAATCACCACATTCAGGAGGCTGTTCTGAACTTTCACCTAATATGCTTAGATGATGGATACATTGTTTATAAGTTTAAAATTAAGATCATAATTGGAAGATTTGAGAGGGAAGATCATTTTGAGAATATTTCAGTATAAGTCAGTCACCTCAGGAGAGTCCAGACTGCTATCTCTGAAATAATCAATGTTGTCTTTAAATCCCAATGCTAATAACCTTAAACCAGGTAAGAGTGTTGAAGTGCAATACATTCTATCAATATTACACATTACTTTCCTTCAAGAAAGCCATTCCTCTTATATGGGAAAAGCTAAATTCCAGAGGAAGCTCCACCTTCCTGATTAACTTAATTGCTTCCAGCATCTATAGCCTTCAGTTATTTGGCTTGAAATTGGAAAAGTTCAAACAGTCCTATTTAGCGATCAGGTAAGTACTTAGCTGCCTATGTTATATGCCTGCCTGGAAAAAAGAGACAGATGGCTAAAAAAACTTACTATTAAGTATAATAAAAAAAACATAGATGGATAATACCACAAAATGGAAAGGCATATGGAAGACCACACAAAAGTCTTAATCTCTATCAGCACCATGACAGCCTAAATATGAGTAAGTAAAAGTTATCTATACTGGATAATTAGATTTCATAAACCCAAAGTAAATTCTATACATATGTAAATTTGAATTAGAGTGAGGTTTGTGTGTTTCATAATAATATTTGTACAAGTCCCATGATCAGTGACATTTCCATCTCAGTGGCTGAGACTGCATTATTGAACACAGGCATTAGTGAACACAGGTAAGGGTTCACATTATTAGTGCTGGTGCTCCTGACCTGTACGATCAAGCGTTGCGTTTGGGCTCGGACAGGAGTGGATGCAGCTGGGGGTGCAGGAAAGCCTTCATGTCGGAACAGACCACTCTGGAACTCGCTAAGGCTTACTCTCCCATCCTGGTCTTTGTCCAGTTTTCTGAAGAGGGCATCTAACTCCTGTGAGGATAAACAAGAAAATGTTCAGTCAAAAATCAGATCAGTAAGAAAATAAAGTGGTAAATAAAAAAAATACAATAAAAATTCTTTAAAATCTTGTCAGTCAGAGATGTAAGCATTACATTCTGCTTATTTTTTTCTTCATAGTTTTTTTTTTAATTACTCTGACTGTTACTGTGAAAGAAAGGGGATTTTGAGCTTTAACACATTTTGATCAGGGAACTATGAAGACTTTTTTGGGGTGTTGTTTCAACAAAATGCAGTCAGGACTGCAACAGTTTTACAGTAGGGATACTGGCTGGAGTCTGCACCTGAGCTAACTTCTCTAAAGAATGTAAAGTTGGGGGTGGGAGCTTTGTGGTCAGCTTCAGTCTCCACAAATATGAACTGGAGCTCGGGGTGTGGCCTTGTAAGGAAATTCCTGCAAGGGATAATTATGAGAAGAGTGCGGAATGAAAAAATTGATAAACTAGCCAGATTGGGCATTCTGAAAACCAGGGATTACAGCACACAACACTTTTTCTCTCTTTTTTCGAGTCATTCACTATATTCAAAGTGGATCTTGCTGGTTCCTTCTGCATGACAGTACCTCAGACTGTAGATCCTTGAGACCGATGTGGTCACAGACCAGTGACAGCTCCTGCTTGTTCAGTGATCCAGCAGATCCCACTCCCAGCTCCTCCCATACTGCTCTCACCTGTCCATCTGTCACTTCCTGGGATGGATCATTGGAGTGGCTGGGACTTCCTGAGCTGTCTGGCTTCCAGCGCTTTAATTGGCCTACAGTACACAGACCCAGTTTATGTGAACACAGATCTGAACACTCAGGCAGCATTCTCCAAACACAGGCGTGTATGACCACAGCTCTTCACCCTATAAGGAACAGGTTTCTGGGTATGCTGCCTGAGAGTGTAAATGCATTCTGAGATTGTGTTTCAAATAATATAACAAGATAATATTCTGACAAAGTTAAATACAACTCAGAGAGTAAAGTAGGCAATTACCTTGTGCTTCAAAACAGTGCTGAATGGAATGCTTGTTACTCCCTGCATCTTCATCAGACTTCAGGCTCTGAAAAGGTATATAATACAGTTCTAATCTCTCCCTCTGACAAAGGGATTATAAAAATCATGACTGCTTTGTTAAAATGATGTTTTTTATTGTCCCAGCAAAACACATTATCCCAAATCTTGTGTCAGAGTATCTGTAAACAAACAATAAACAAATAAATCAGCAAGATGAAGAAACGCAGCAGTAACAAAACAGAGAGTGATGACACTGTTTGGGCTACAGTGAGCAAGAACAACTATCAGACTATGACTTCATCGTCCAGAGTGAGGTGGCACTTTCTCACACAAGATCTCAGTGGCCTCCTGTTAAGGGGCTTACGGCTTCATTCCCGAGAGTGGCTTATGGTCTCTCTCACGATACATCACAGTTTATACAACACACTGTGGCTAAAGCAGGCCTAAAACATAACTCCAGCATGTGTCTTAAAGGTCTTACAAACTCTACTATGCTATTTGTTGTGTATGTCTGTTTTTGGTTAAGAAACCAGCCCTCTTGTGGCTTACTGTATATTACATTTTGTGTGCTATTGCTGTTAGATTCTAAAGTCGCTTTTCCGCTGCACTGTACCAGCTCAGTGTAATTCAACTCGATTCCACACACTGTTACCAGGTACTTCCACTCCCTATATCAGCAAGGTGTCAGTGGCGTGACTGAACCCGCCTCACTCATCAAAACGTAACCTTAAACAGTAAGATTATACAAGTGACTTAATTACAAGAACTCCTGAACAGAATACCAAATAGCAACAAAAACAGGACTTTGAAAGATAATAACACTAACTAGCTAATTTTATCTGCGACATGTCTCGCATAATATGATGCGGTGTAGTGATGATTCTCTCTGAGCCACCAACAACATGCAGTATTTTCAAGTCAACTTTCAGTATTGACTCGACTTGAAACCTTGACAAAGGAGATGCCAAAAAAAATCAGCCTTGATAAAGCGTCACGAATTCCCATCTCTCTGTACGTGATCAAGCACACGCTCTTAAATATAGGACAAGCTATAGTGAATTTTCATCAGCCATAATTACTGTGC
Organism: Sternarchorhynchus goeldii; assembly: GCA_028565775.1. NCBI lineage: Eukaryota > Metazoa > Chordata > Actinopteri > Gymnotiformes > Apteronotidae > Sternarchorhynchus > Sternarchorhynchus goeldii. The sequence continues at coordinate 8,320,321 of JAOXYF010000009.1, forward strand.
AAGATTAAATAACTGCTTCCAAACAGCATTTCAGCAAAGACCACAGAGCACTTTGTTTCTTCTGTGTACTTTTCAAACATACGTAGCACATGTAAAAATAAAACTTGTTTAAATTAATTAAAAATAATACAAAACTTCCATGTACTGTAAGTAATATTATTCCCTGAGGCTTTAACATGAAGAGCGTGTTAGCCGGGAGCTGAAAGAGCAAGTTGTATTTACAGCAATGTATGTTAAGCAGCTTGACAGGCTATGAAGGTCTGTGTAAAATATTTACCAGTGCCTGATCACATATTTACATAACAAGAACTGCGAGTCCCTTGGACATTCCTGAAGGATTATCTGTGACCGGAGCTACAGTATGACGGAACTCCTTCCCCCACTAAGACAACTATCTTTGCCCATACAGTCTAAATTATACTCAGTTTCAAGCAGTCTCTCTTTACATAACAATTACACCGCTAGGCATGTTATCTATTTAAAAGATCTCACTGAGTGAAGAGTGAGAGCATTCTGTACAGTTCAATAGAGTTATACAGGGTAACACACAATGGCTTGCAATCACATACAGAGGAGAAAAACCATGTAAAACTCCCTCTGTGTTGGAATGGTATCTGGTGGACCGGTTGTATTAAATCCATAAATATTTCAGACTAAATGGATAAAAATGAGTGGCTCTGCAAGAAGCAGCTGTAGACCCAGTTACAACCGAATGCTCCTCTTGCTTGGCTGTCCACTGCCCACTCTTACACAAGCCATCAGCCTGATCTCCACCCAAACCAACTGAGCAAAACCTCTAAGCACATATAGCCAAATCACTGCGTCTGACGCATAACCATACAGGCACTAAACACACGCTGGCTCAACTGGGCCTGGCAAACTGTTTTATAAACACCAGACAAATGGTGCCCTCTGCCAATGTATACTCAGTGCAAGCTGTACTGTAATTGACTTCTTTGCCTAAACTCATTGCAGGAAGTCTGTGTGTTCAGACAGATCCATCTAGCCATGACCTTTTTCATGAGAAAAATAGCCTCAAACCACTGTTTTACACCCTGAACAAAGCATTTAACAAACCTATGGCTCCTCTCCCTCTCTTATGGACATGAATTTTAAACAACTACTCCACTAAACCATGTGTTCTAACAACCACAAATGCAGTCCTTTTCCTTTAGTGTCATGGCAATATGATAACTCATCTTGAAATGTACATAGAGAACAGCAGCTATACGATCCAGATTTCTAAGTAAAATAAAATTCCATGAGAAAAAAAAAACAGATTCAGGAGTAAAGCGCAAACTGCTATTAGCTAACCTTCTTGAAATACAGACACAAAAATGAACTGGACCATTCTTTGATCCCAAGCCAAAAGTAACACAGAAGTTGGTGGAAGTTGTGGCTGTAGAAAAGGCAGCCACTTGCACATTCCACACTACTACACTTACTGAACAGAGAGCAGCAGGGCTCACAGTCCCTTAATGTTGGGGTCAGTCAGTGACTCAGGTATTCAGTGCTTTGATGGCGCTATGCAACTACAAACAACTCTGAGATCAATACTGACTCTGAGTACTGGCAAACAAATAACTTAATTATGCTTTCAAGACCTTTGCGAATGGCACGTATAATGTCCTGCTGAGAGCTATATCTACTCAGTCTGTGATAGGCTGAGAATGATTTTCATTTATGAAAAACCTCAGGTTGTAGCTATTTTAGAAAAGCAAACATTTGTTTTATTTATTTATTTTGTATAAGAGTCAGCCAAGTTACCTCTACACTCTCCAGTGAAGTGGAGCGTTGGAGTTTAGCCTTCCTTCCACTTGGATAAGGAGTCTCATCCTGGTCCTTTCCAAATGGAGGTGAGTCTTCAGAGTCATCTGCTGCCAGCAAAGAAGTGGTCTTATCAGGCCGTGTCCTGCGGCCATAGCGTTTCGTACCTTTCACAAACTTTGGCTTCACCTCTTCTGGGACTGCTATGGGCAGAGGGAAAAACTTTTAGCAATTAAGAAAAGACCAGAATAAACATTCCAATAAATTTACCAAAAGAGTAGATGAAAACTAATTCCTAAAAGGAAATGAAACACTGTCACCACATAAGATGACAAAGATCTTAGTCTCAGAATCTACATTTAACACCCAACTCTAAGCTTACCCCTCTAAGGGTAATCTTTACAGATACATATAAGGACAGTTCCCTCCAACTGCATCTTTCAGTTATAGTAAATGATCTCAAAAAAGGCTTCTATATCTTCTTCTGAAAATGTAGGGGTGACCCACATATACTCCAAAAAGGTGATTTCAGCATCTTGCAAATCTGTTGATATTACAGTCAGTAAAATAACCAGCAACTGGACAACTGGTATAACATTAACTTCGCTCAAAATTATAAAACATAATTCTCTGAGAAACAGATAAAGCTGAAGAAACTAAAGGGGAAAAAGCTCTTCAGATACTCATTGACACCTCTCTGATGAGGTTGTTCGTGCACCTGGTTCCAAGTAGCTGCTCTCCTCTTCAGATGTACAGAGGTCCAATGATCTGGAGAGAACAGCCACAAATCCCTCCTTGAACTCTTCAAAATTTACCTGTATCCATAAAAAAGATCACCAATATAATTATAAAAAACTGGATGTATTTCCACAAAGGCATAACGGCTGAAGGTTGGAGCTTTTTCATAAAAGAAAGGTCATGGTAAGGAACTTGCACATCTCACCCTTGCATAGTGCTGTGGTCCTAGGAGGCTGTCCAGCAGTAGTGGTAGGTGGGCCTCCAAGCTCAGCTTACAGCATAATGCAGTGAGCTCCTCTTTGTCAAGATAACCTGTGCCTGTAGTATCACAACTATCAAACTCCTCTTTTAGCTGGGCCACATAGCGATTCTGCTCTTCTTCATCCATCCCACTACATGCTGCAGAAAGAGCTGGATCTGTAAGCGAGGTTAGATAAGGGGATGAAAGAACATGGTTATATTGTTAACTTGCCTATAATAAATAAAGAGTGTAGAACCACTGTTAGACTATTAAGAAGTCATATTTCAACACATACAACATTAATTACATGCAAATGTGCAATTACATGTACCACATGTGGTGAACCATAAAACTATTTTCTGGTAGTATTCCAGCTTAGAGTACATGAATTCGGGTTTATCTGAGCTACCCTAGATATTCCAAGTATCTCTAAGCACTTTTGTGAGTCGCTCTGGATAAGAGCGTCTGCCAAATGCCACAAATGTAAATGTAAATGCAAAACCATACAGTTGGGTAACTGACATCGTGCAAACTGAACCCACGTTTCATATTAGACTTGCTTTGACAGGGCAGTAAATTGCATAAAATTCCATTTTTTTGATACCGTAGACCAAAGACAATGTTTCCTGAAGATTATGATATTCACTGATACCTGGCTAGCTAGACTGTAACATCCTTTAGCGGAGGGTGGGAGAGGGGAGAGGGGGAGAGAAAGATAGAGAGAGAGAAAGTGTGATTGCTTTAGTACATATGATCGGACTCATATGAAACTTCCAAAAGTCATTTCAATGTACAGATTGAATTTATGCTATAGGCTCTATATTTCTTCATTGCAGTGTGCTGCGAGTTAACTAGCTAGCTAACTAGCTGACCTGAACGCTTCACCATGGGAACGGGGGTTATATCGAAACAAAGGCTGAACGGGGGAAGTCCAACATGTTTAAACATAAATGTTGTGGGCTATACTAATATTCTCAAATGAGCCACAAAAGATGCCTGGGTGAGCTGATCTCGAAAATATACACACGTAATAACAACGGTGAAATTCGAATCGTGCTTACCGTTTTAACAGCATACAGCCGCTACTCCAGATAAGTCACTCTTTTGTGATACACATCATATGAAAAGCGAATAACTCATGGAAACAAACTTCTTCACCACTTCACGGACCACCATGAAAGGAAAGAGAACGGCAGAAAATACAGACCCTTGCATTAAGTACGCATTCGCTGTATTCATAGACTGTACTGGGAGGTACTTAGCTGTTACCGCTCGTACAGCGATGCTCAGCCTGTAACAGTAACTCGTGTCTTACTTACTATTTTGCAGCCCCTACTGGTGAGGCGGTTGGATTTGGGGATTTTGTGGACAGGAATTTATTGAATGTCGCAATACTTAATAATGGTTTTACTAATGGTTAATTAGTACACGTTCGGTCCTGTTCTGAATAGGGTTATAGTAGTCTAACTATAAACTGAATGGCCCCATGAATTCACAGGTACAATTGTGCATTAGGCCAAAAGCCCAGCTTTTTGATAGTGTGTCATACTTACGTTATTTAAACTCATGAGCCATATATCGATTATGTTGTGGAATAGGTTGGGGTCAATTTGGGGGCAGATGAATTAACCAGCTTCACGTTAAGTCAGCTTAAACCAACTTAAGATGGTCTAATGCTGGTCTGGCTGTTGACCATCTGGATCAATCTGGTTAGAGCTGGTTAACCAACTTGACTCAGCTTGGCATAGCTGGATGACCAGTTTGAATCAGCTGGTAGAACTGAAAGGCCAGCTAGGTCACCTGGTATGGAACTGGTAGACAAGCTTGAGGCAGCTGGTAAGAGCTGGATGAACAAATGTGAACAATTTAAAATAAGAATTTTTTAGTGATGTAAACTGTATATGGCATTACATAGTTCAATCTCACATTACATTTTGTTGCATAAGCGCAGCTGTGATCAGCTATAATCTACTGATGTAGAAAAACTACATGATTCAACTTATCTCACATAAGTTTAATGTTTCAGTCCTAAATAACTGCTACTAAATAACTACTATTTCCATTTTGTATTATATTGTAAACATTATCTGTTGCTTGAGATCATGTGTGTGGCTTTGTTGCATATAACACCAACAGCTTGTTGTGTCTGCATATTGTGTAATAAAAAGCTCAAGTTGCACCTTAATGTTCATTTAATATCTGATACAAATGTGCACTGAAGATTTGTAATTATTTTATGAATCATTTATACATTTCAGGACAATCCACCTTTTCACCTCCTGTACACACACCTCAGGCAAAAGTTGGTGAGTATATTGGTAGTAAAACATGAATGATTTGGTTACACTTAAACAGCCATCTCTGAGAAGAGACAAATACAATAATATTATACTATTTAATCATTCTCCTGTCCTTTACCAAGAGTAAATGTTTATTTTATAAAATAATGTAATGTAATGGTCCCCTCCTCCTTGACTCCTCCCACTCATGTGTCTGTTGACTTTGTTAGGTTTGCGTGTCTGTATGAGTGTGCTGCATCTGTGTGTGCCTGTTCTATGTGCCCCCCCCCATTCCCTTCTTTATATATCTTACCTGTTTCTTGTTTGCACACCCTTGTTTGCTGTATATTTAAGTTATGTGTTTGTCATGGGTTTTTGTCTGTGTTTATCAATGTCTCTGTTCTCAGTACTTGTTCTCTATGTTCACCGATCATTCGTGTAGACATTCTACCTCCTCAACAGTACATGTGGTACATGTACATGTGGTTATACCACATGTACTGTATAATTATAGGCTTCAGAATTATGTTTAGATTATAGAATTATAATCTAAACATCAACCTTAGCTGGAATTATTATTATTGATGACAATGTGGTATTGTCTTTGATTATACTTATTCTATTTGCATATAATTGTGAATTTAAAAACACAATTTGTTTGTTTCTTTTACACAGATGCACATTGGTGAAGGGATTTACATGAATACAGACCAGTGGAAGAGAGTCCAAGGGAGCAGGAAGGACAGCTTGTTTGTGAAGGAGCTGGCAGTGTACATTTGAGGCACAAACACTTTGGCCAACCAGAGTCTGGATGGTAACAGTTGTCAGACAACAAAGACCAACAAAGACAACCCCAAGGCCCCCTCTGACTCCTCACAAGCTGAGAGCGCTAAAAAGTAAGTAAGAACATTGATAAAGAATAAGAATCTGAAAAATCATGGAGGATTACAGAATTTAAAAAATATATTTATTTAAAAAGCGCAATTTTGAATCCATTTAACTTGCAACGGGAATAGGCAATGTAATTAATGAAAATAGATGCAGATGTATTCTGTAAACAGGAGATCTAGACCAGACTAGGGGATTCTGGTTCATAGCTACCACCTATGAACCAGCTAACAGCTGTTTTTGAATGGTTTAACCAGCTACCATCTACAAACCGGCTACCAGATTCCAAAACATAGCTTAAGATGGTCACGCTGATCAACCAGTTTGACTATCTTAAGATGGTATGAACTGGTTTTTCCAGCAGGTAATGGGCTAGATGTCAGGGCCATACTTAACATTTACAGTGTGGGTCATGTTATGGGACAGATATAGACCAGAGAAAATTACCACAGGTTCAACCTGGGCTGTGTGCCACGCATATCGCGAGTCAGGTATTTATCAGAAGAGGAGTTCACAAGTATGCTTCAGATCAGGTCCTAGAAAATGGATCACAAACATCTTATGGGCCTCCTGAGATGAGTCACTCAACCAGCAAAGCAATTTAACACTTCTGCATTACCAGCATACCTGCCCCAACCCTTATCCTGCCACCTAAAACCAAGTAACAGAACAGTTCTACATGGTAATAGACAATTACTGGTTTTGTTTTTATTCAAATTATTTCAAACCTGAAATAATCAACATTCATATGAAAAACAATTTCAGTTGCTAAAATGTGCAATTTGAGCTCAGGAAAATATTAGAAAATGAAGACTAAATTTTATGACTTTATAATGTTATATTTATATTTTTAATGTTTATATTTTGCTGTATCCCACGAATAATTGCAGAACATTTTATAAAGATTAGAATTCCATGTATTTTTCATGTCTGGAAAACAAGTCCATTCATTTTCAGGATTTCTAGGTGTTACAGCATACATGGGAACACCGCATCTTAACAAGTTGAGTCTTCAGGGTTCAAATCTTATTTATCTTAAAGCAAGTGACAACTATTTAGGAGACAAATAAAATAAGACAAAATTGTAAACAGATCAGAGAAAACTGTCATCAAACGAGATTATTCAGTTTCCTGCTTGGCACAAAATATTTAAAGCGTCTGTTTCCAGCAAGATAGATCCATCTTTTACCAACAGCTCAACGTCCTGATATTTTTTTCGTATGGAATCTAAAATGAGATATACCATGAATACCATAGAAATTTAGGTGGATTTTCAAAAATACCCGTTTTAGCGAGTATTTTAGACCTTCTACAACTTGCGAAAACCCTGAGTGGATCCGTAGTTAACATATGACATTTTATTTTCATTCAGTTTTTTCATTCATTTTATTTTCACATAATTTCTATAAATCGTCCATATCCGCGAACTGGGTAGATGTGTGAGAAATCTACTTAATAACTTCCGGATTGCGACTTAAAACTAGGTATAGGAAACGACGTCTACTCATCAAACTCATTAGGTCCAACATTATTGCAGGCCTTTATGACAGTAATAATGACAATACAGCAGACGATGAATACCTAGAGAAACGACTTTATTATTTTGGTCACGCTTCCACGAGATAAAGCCACGCCCACGGTTCCGCATTCAGACTACTTATAAAAATGCAAGTCATGGGTTGTTGAATGGAAATACGTGTTTTGCTGGCTTGAGAGCTTTCTTGGTGGTCGGTTAGGTAAGCATTTTAATTCAATAACTGAAAAGTACGATGTAGTTTGTTGCTTTAGTCGTAAGATTTTAGTTGATCAATGTGACATATCAATGTGACTTGTTGTCATTAGGCTGCCGAGCTTTCACTATGCCACGAGAAAAACATCAACGTAACTGTGTAGTATATAATGTACTGTCATATATAACGTACTGCAGACAGACACAATAATTACCTGTTGCTAGTTTTCAAAAGAAATTCAAAACAGAATTGGAAAGAATTGTTTCCAAATCTGTTAAGCAATATTTGCTAGTTATAATATTGAGTATATTGTAAGGATGACAGTTCCTTAATGTAATTTTGACAAGTCATATAGTACCATTGATTTACATGGAATTCCATTCTTTCATCTATAATTTTATTTATACTAGTACAGTTACATTTGTACTAGTATAAATTCTAATTGCATATATATATATATATATATATATATTACACAGAGGGTTTATGGTTAATGGTAAGTGTTGACGGGTGTAGCTGATATACCTGTGATTGGGAACGAGGAAGTGAAGATTGTGACGTAGAAGGAGCAGTCGCGCTAGGTCTGGGTGCCCCCCGCAAGACGTGACGTATACTTTAATTTTTCTAGTAAAAAAATCCAGGTCCAGGTTTTAACAAATTTAAGGTATCTTTTATAACTAGTTATAATATGCATGTCTGTAGGGGTAATTTTCATTGAAGCATAACTGGCTGTGAGGCCATTGTGGTTGAGTTGCCAGTTGACATACCAGATGATAGCCCAGTTGGATGAACTACTAAGGGTTTTATATTTAGTCTAATATTATTTAATAATATCTTCTTATTAAAGAAAAAGTTTGAATGGCACTACTATATCTAGAGTTGATCTACAAGTATTATCTAAACGGTCAGTAGTCTGTGTAACTCCACTGGATCTGATGGAGAGCAAACTAAGGTAGTTAAGTCTTTCAAAGGTAGGTAAGGATTTCAATAAATTGTGTCGCAGTAGATGGAGTTATCGAGCACTTTATACAATAACGAGGGGACAAGCTGGCATTAAGACTAAGATGTAACTCAAATGAAATCAGATAATGATCTGAGATTGCTGCGGTTTGAGGGAGTGTATTTAGGTTAATACCCAACATTAAAATAAAAAAAATTTTTTTTAAATAAAGTATAGGGTATGATTTCAATAATGCGTAGACCCTGTTACATTTTTTGTAATGCTGACAGAGTGTAATATTGAAGTAAAGGCCTTTTTCAGTGGATCAGCCCTCTCAAAATGTATATTAAAGTCTGCTACCCTTATTACTTTATGACTGCACATGGCTAAGCTTGCTGCAAAGTAAATGAATTTGTTTAGGAAATCTGAGTAAGGCCCTGATGGTCTGTAAATGTTAATGAACAAAAATGCATACTTGTTTGTGGCTGGATTAGATAACAATAATAAGTATCTCAAAAGAACTGAAGATATCAGTCTTTCTGGTGTATTTCTGTAGATTATGAATACTCCTTTGCCTGACAATCTTGGTCTATGCATGAGGTTTGAATACTAGTTAAAGTCTTAGAATGAATTATTTGAGTTTTTCTATAACAAACACAGTCTCGATTCTGTTGGATCTAGATGACCCCTCAAGGCAGTTTGCAGGCAGTCAGTTTAGCCTGTTTGTCTGAATCCTGGTCACATGTCCAGTTTGTCAGCAGCTACTAATACTACTCTGCCGACTAACTAACAGGCTATGGGCTATACTGCAGGAAAGCAACATGGCGTCTTCCCAGGTGGGGTAGACACCAGTAGGTGTTTCACTGAGCAGAGCAAAACTGTTGGACATGTGAACCGAATAGGAGTGGTGTTCTGGTGGGCTAGTGTTGGTGTTAGTTAGCTTTAGCCCTCGCTTTCCGACTATGCCACCGAGACGTCACCCATTCACCCCACTGTGAGGGCTCTAACACCAGAGTGAGGGGGCACTAGCTGTCCCTGGTGTGTCCACAGCTAAAATTGAATCTTGCTCTTTAACCCTTAATATTTTAGAGACTTTAGTGCCTAAGAGACTTTGCTGCATGGGCAGCAAAAAAAAAGACAGTTGCTCAAATCCTCTGTGGCAGGGACAACCAGCTGCTCCTCTCAACTATGGCAAAATGACGTGCAAATAATCTAGGAAAACAATCTAGAATCAGTTAGTACAGTATAATATATGAAAAAAGTAGCTATCGCAAGTTTGGTAACACTCTGCAAGCAGCGTTGGCATGAAGCACAAATTTATGTTGTGAACATCAGTGTTATGGCTCTCATTCAGTAGTATATTTTATTCACTTTATTAATTCAGAACGTAATGCTTCATGATTTACTGATAGTGGCTGATCAGATAATGCTAACATGTGAAAAACAAGAGTACTTCCACACATTTCAGGCACTGTGGGGGGTGAGTACAAGTATATGAATAGAACAAAGAATCTGGATTCAGATGTGAGTGTTTTAGTGGTTTTTTTTCTCTTCTCCTCTTGTCTTCCAGATACTTGATTATGGGAGGCCAGTTGTCTATCAGTGACAGTGTCCATGTGGTGATTGTTGGTGGTGGCTTTGGTGGAATTGCATCTGCACAGCACCTTAAACATTATGGTGTGCCCTTTATGCTGATTGATCCTTCAGATGCTTTCCATCACAATGTTGCAGCTCTGCGTGCTTCAGTTCAAAGTGGTATGTCAAACATTATAACAAGTTTAACACTTGCATTTCTGAAATTTCAGGATCCTCAGGACATCACCCCTCCTTCTTGCCAGCCATTACAGGGCCTTTTATTA
>JAOXYF010000009.1:8345047-8363918 GCA_028565775.1 Sternarchorhynchus goeldii
TGTGACCTCCACATGCCTGTATGACCTCCCTACAACACCTGGGCATGCTCCTGATGAGGCGGTGGATGTTCTCCTCCAGGCCCATCAGACATCGGGTCCTCATACCACTCTCATCGAGTCCATTTCTGACAGTTTGAGCAGAAACATGGATATTAATGGCCTGCTGGAGGTCATTTTGCAGGACTATGGCTCTGTTTTGTGTCTTGTGTAAGTGTTCCCTTTATTTTCTTGAGTAGTGTACATTTTAATATCCGTATTTGCTGATTGACAAGACTGTCATTGCCAAGACAGGCCAACTGACAGGATTACAGACGAGATTACAGACACACAATAATTTTAGATACATCATATATTCATAAAATATGCAAGAAAAGTTGTCAATAATGCAAGTTAAAACTAAGGTAGATGTGATGGCGGCAGTAAGGGAGGGAAAGGCAAGGCTGCAGTAAACATAGTCTTTATTGGCTGCGGCAAGGCAGCGACTCAGAGCCAAGAACAAACAAATAAACAGCAGCGCAAGGGTTGCAAGTAGCGCAACTAGCGAGACAAGAGAGGCTTGCGAAGGCTTTGGGCAGGCTCAGTCCGTCTGTGGCAAGAGAATGTACAGCGAAGACAGACATGACCTGTGGGCTTATATAGAAGGAAAGGTGATTAGTGGAATAAGGACCAAGTATGTCTGATAAACGGGTGATTGGGAACGAGGGAGAGGGGTGTGGCGTTGAAGTGGGAATAGCGCTGGGTCTGGGTGCCTGATGCGACAATATTGAAACACTTACATTTAAATTTACATTACACTTAGCCTTTACAGCTAAGAAAAGAAATAGAAAGAAATAAAGAATGAAAAAAGAGAAAAAAAAACTATTTTACTTTTTCAACTAGGAAACTTGTTTACAAGGAGATGGTCTCCTCTAGCAGCAGGGAAGGATAATGGAGAAAGCTTTGGGTGGAAGGTGTTGGACTGAAGGTCTGGAGTGGACACGTGTTGGCTAAGTAAGTGTAAGTTAGCTTGAGGTCATCCCCTTATAGGTAAATATCTTTACAGTTAGCCTATAATAAATTTGTATTTGTTTGTATGCATACATATATATATATACATGCATACATACATACACACACACACACACACACACACACACACACTCTAACAAGTCTGTATTACTGAGGGAACACAGCAATGTCATTGGTATCTTGTTCAAACTAATGAAATATCTATCTGACAATAGCCACACTGTGCATTGGTAAACAGGCCTAAATTTTGTTTTATACAATATACCGACCTAATTGCTTGTATAATTTTAAAATTACTGGAAGAAAACCCCCACTTAATGAAGTTATGTTGTTTATGATTCCCATCCTTGACAAACAATTTCTATTTCTGCATCTTATTCCCAAGTTAAACCAAGTATTGCAGGCATAACCTCATTGTCAGAGTTCAGATGAAAGGCATAACAGTAAACTGATTCATCCATCTTTTTGCCCATTTTCTTTGACTCTTTCAGTCACAAGGTACAGAGGTTGCATTGTGCCACAAAGGGACAGAATCCATCCTTCAGACCGTGACCTGAGATTTTAGAGCGCCATCTTAGTCAGGCTTATTTCAGTATTCTATTTCTTTTTCTTGCTAGTGAGGATTTCTTGGTTCTTTATTTAATCGTGTCTACAGGCATTGGAAGCCTATTTTTACTGCTGTACATCTGGTAACACACTATCTGCAGCACCTGCTTCATTCAGTCTTTCTTTTGTGTTGTTCTGTGCAGTACCTTAGTTGTTTCCAGGACTTTTGGACAGAGATCTCAGAAGTTGTTGTTGGATTGTCTCAGGGACATGTTTGCACAACCTGCATCTGGAGTCCTGCCTGGTGTATTAGATCCCAGTTTCTATTGATCCTGTATTTAGAGGTTGTTCATCTGCTGTTATGCTTAATGACTCTGTTCTGTCTTTGAATCCAGACTTTTCCAACCAGTAGAATTTTTACATCTTAGTCACATGCATTATTTGCCTGTAGTACATATTGAGCAGGGGTTAATCCTCCCATGATGGTTCCTCCTCCTCCTCAGGTTTCTGCTGTCTAAAGTACTCACTAAGCACGTCATCACTTGGGACCATCTTCTTGGTGTACTCCTTGATCTTGGTTGTTTCATTCTGGATAGTGACTCTGATGCTCACTTCCACTTAGCATACAGTCTAAGGGTGCTGGATTTGGAATGAAACCCTCCATGCATTGTGAGGTGTTTCCTTGTATTGACTTCAGTAGCTTCTATGTCCTCCTTTGGCCATCATATTATGCCAACAGGATATCTGATGATAACTGGTTGTGCATACTTTCCATTCATCTGACTTCTCAGAACTTGCCTCACTTTTTTCAGGTGTTTGGCTTTAATTGCTTTCCAGGTGGATGACATCAAGCTGTATGGAATGCATTAGGGATGGACCATGTCAGGGCCTGGAGCAGCCCAGCTCTTCATACTTGAGATCCTTTCTTGAATGTCTGCTAGCATGATGGTTACTTGATTCTGTTCAGAAACAAGAGACAGGTTATATGAATAACACACACACACACACACAAAGACACACACTAGACCAAGGAAGGAGATGGACACAGCCCATTTTTATATCTAAACACTTCCTACACATGCATGTTGGTAAGGCCAGTTTGAAGTGACAGCTTCAGATGAATCCATACTACACTACTGCAAATGTATATATTCTGTCTTTTTGGTAGATCTCAGCAGTCTTTTTGGTAGATCTCAGCACATGTGTCAGTTAGAACAAAGACACTGGCAAAGGTGCAGGCTCTTGTTTTTCTCAGTTATCTAAATGGATTTTAGTGTGGACATGTTTCTTGGGCCAGGGCCAGGGGCTCTAATGCAGTATCATCTTGCCACTCCCTGACTGTAATGCCGAGACAAGTGGAAAGGAGCAGACCAACGTACTGTTGAATATATATTAAAAAATAATAATTTAGGCCTACCAATGACAAAACGTTTAGCACTCAGCTATAATGAATTATATCAATCTATTTATTTATCTATGTCCATTGGATGATAGAAAAAGTTTTTATCATCAGACAAAATAAAATACTTACGATATGACTTTAAAAACATCAATAAACAGTTTGTTATCAAATAAAGAAAAAGGCATTGCTCTAGTAAATTGCTCTAGACATTTCTAAAGCTTTTCCTTAATACATTTTCCTAATATTTATTCCACTTATATGATAATGATCTTTTTGTGTCTTTCTTGATTATAGAAATACAACAAATAAATAAATACATACACAAATAAGCACACAGTTCTTTGTTTAAGATTAAAAAAGCTGCACTCCTCTTCTCATGCAACTTGTAATGATAAGCACTGGAAAGTTTTGGTTAGAGGTCAAACTTTGACCAAATAACCCTAATAATAAATTTAACAATGATCTTATCTATATAGGTTCTGGTTTAGGGCCTTGCTTTTTCACCCATTAATCAAAATCATCATAACACTGTAAACACAGCATGTATGTTTAAATATTTTATACATTTAATGACTCGATGTATAAAACTACATATGTGATGTTTAAACTACGTATCATAAAAACACTGTTCATTCTGAAATGGAGCAAAGCAGTTACCCTATTACTGCATCTGAGTAGCTGCAGAAGTCTGTACTGAGGATGACGTCATAGTCTAGTCTTCTATGAGATCATTTTTATTATTTGGCCTGAGTCCTAAATCATTTAGCTGTTTGTGGCCATCTTAGCCCATGCTCAAATGAAGTTAACTGGACATACAGCCTTTATGAAAGCACTCTAACTGCGAACTGCAATGACAAGCCACAGAACTTTTGAAATGCTATGTACCTCCAGTATAGTGCGTATTTCCCAGGTCACAGTGTTCTTTCAAATTTGTTGTTTCTTTCAGAACCTCTCTTGCTATTTTAGTCTGGATGGACAGCATGCTGCATTCTCCTCTTTCTGTCTAAGACATATGAGACTGTGTGGTGTCAAAGACAATTATGCACCCCATCTGGATGCTTTAAAAAAAAGAAAATGTTTTTCTTAAGTCCTAGACAAATCGGCTGGTACACTGTCCTGAGTGTCCTTGCACTGGTTGGTCTAATCAATGAGGAGGGTGGAGTTGAAGAGGAAGGAGGGAGGAGCTGAAATGGAGCCAGACGGTCAATCCACTGCCCCCCCCCCGCCCCAAACAGCAAGCTCTACCCTCCTCCCGCCCCCAAAATCTGTTTTGCGTGCTGCATGGGAGCCTGTGTTTACTTCACAGGAGACGAGAGGACAGCATCATTCTGGAGTGCACTTCCAACCAGCGCGGATGCAGCGCAGTATTGTTTGCTCTCTGTTTCTCTCACACACTCACATCCGCGCCAGTCGTCCCATTCTGCGTGTGTCTGCGTGTGTCTGCCTGTCTCTGCGTATAACAGGGAAGAGGAGCCTGTGAGTTCTGCAGCTCCAGGGGGAGTGAACAGAAGCTGCCTGAGCCAGAGCAGCATATTTTGGGGCAGGACTTCGTTGGACACCCATCAAAGGATCTCTAGAGGACAGCCACTATGTGTGACTGTTTTCATCTGGCGTTCCCTAACTGGCATGGGCCAGCTGCGGGTGGGCATCATCACATTTTCTTTCTCATACTTTCACTGTCTCTTTCTGCATCTTTCTCTGTCTCTCTGTCTTACTCTCATGCTCCTACCCTACATCTCTGTCTTCTATTTTTATCCTTGATCACTCAGCACTCCTGCCTTGTAGTATATTCTGTTTTTAGGTGCTGCAGTGACTTGCTATATGTGTGTGTGTGTGTGTGTGTGAAAATCTGATGCTGCACTTGCTACCAGCATCACTGAACAGTTCTGTTGACACACTGACTCTGCAGTGCGTGGGGGTGATCTGGGTGTGTCTGCAGTAAAGTAGGTGTGGCCATGTTGTTGTGGGTGTGTACATAGTTATGCAGCATGTGATGTGAGGTGACTGCAGTTGTATAGAGTAAGTGTGTCTGCAGTATTAGTGGGACATCTATAGGAAACTTACATTTGAAGAATATTACAACCTGGAGCAACAGCTGCAAAAAAGTTCTTATACAATTCTAGTTCTAAGTACCATAGCAAACAAAAGCTGAATTATTTATTTTGAGTTATAAGACAACATATTTATTAGTTATATGCTGTTATATGTTGCATATAGTTATGGTATTAGGTACATTAAAGGCTTCTTAATTTAGTTTTCCATAATTCAGTATGTAAAAAAAATTATATGAGTGTTACACATATGCCAGTGGGCCAGGTTTTTCATATTATAAAGTAAACAATAGCATTCATGTCTATGAGTAAGCAGGGTGTGTGTGTGGACAACAAGTTTAAATATGCAACCTAGCCTAACCTAACCTAACTTAAAACATGCCCAACCCTCTGGACAGAGTTAAACAATAACCATGCAGGTGTTACCAAATCAAAAGAGTCTGCTTTTAAAGCCTCTTTTAAAATGTTTTGTTTTGGGGTTTTTTTTGTGCCTCCCAAAATCAAACAGATTTTGATCCATTAACCCAGGATCGGTGCTGCAAAACCTGACAGATGAAATCCAGACCCAGATAAGGAAAAATATTCATGTAGGACTCACCATTTGCTTGCCATTTGAGTATTAAGTCTGAAAACAAGTTCTGAAGTTATTCAAATTCAAATTATTCAAATTATTATGAAATTCAGAAATTATTCTAATAAAAAAGCTTTGAAGAAATGGTCTGATCAAGTAAACAAGAATATTTAATTTGTATGCAATGTGATCAGTCATCAGTCTAAAATCAGTTTTCTTCATGCCCTTACAGCTAATATTCAAGAAAACTAAAACTTTAATGACAAAACTTTGGTGTCTGGTTGATTGTATCAACATTGGCATAAACAATCAAACCTATCTGAGCAAGAAGGGACATTTTAGAATCCTTTAGAAGTGTAGTTGCTTGTTTGTCGACAACATGTTAAGATACAACATGAAAAACTGTTAAATGTGGCATAAGGACACTAATTAAATCAACTATGTTATGCTGTGGTCGTACTGTTTACCAATTAATTAACTATTAGTATAGTGCATCTCTGGTTGATAGAGAAATGTCACACAGCTCAATTACAAGGTCACTCAGCTTGTGAGAAATAACCAGCTGCCAGGAAAGGAGGTACATTTATTTGCCAAAGTGCACACTGAGGATGGGGATGGATGTAAAATGATTTGAATTAGTCAAGCAATTAGAAAATGATCAATGATCTAAAATACTGAAGCCTTTATGATAATCTAAGCTTTTTGAACCATGATGTCTTTTATGCTAAAATAGCCCAAATGGTACTTATATTAGCTGAATTTAGACAAAGAAATGCTAGAGGAGAAGGATAATATGTGACCTGTCAAAACACTGGTACATCAGCAGGAGATGCTCACATATTAGCCGCTGTTTATATCTACTTAGTGCCCATTTAAAAGATAGGCTGAAAGTGTATCACATTCTCTTTTGGCCTTCCTGCCTATGAATAATGAATGATGCTGACTGTACATTTGAGTGCAGTGAAAGTGCGAACAGAACCAAATTCCTGGTGATGCGTTTTATAAGCTAAGAGTGCTTGTTTTAACTTACATTTAAATCTTTTCTATGGTTATCCAAGCATTGGGTTATCCAATCTTTATGTCTCTTTTCCATTAAACTGCTCTTAGCATTTAATTCTAAATCAAAGTCTAAGATAATCTTCCTGGCACTTTTTTTTACCTGGAACAGTTAATGTATCTGATTAATAGGAAGCATTAGGTAACTCAGTCCCATATTTTAACAACCTGAAGGTAAAATCTACTTTGACATTTTCCCCTAGTACTGACATATAATTGCATCTTGAATGCGAAAAGTCTCTGTGAAAGAGACTGGTGTGTGTTCTTATCAATACACAGAATCAATGCCTCAGCTCTGCTGTTTCTAACAGTGTTTCTGCCACTGACTCCTCCCAGGAGACCACAGAGGCAGCAAAACAAGCCCTAATGCCTGTAATCTTAGTCTTAGGTGATCTATGTGTTACAGTAACTGATTCCAGAAACAGCAATACATTATGATAGTATGCTTCTAATCCCAGTTAGCATAATCTCTACAAATACTTAGTAGATATAAAACTGATACAAATAAAATGTGGATTTCTTCATACACTTTGATATTCAGAACCTTTTTCCTCTTATGTATTGTGCATAATGCATTTTTCAAACAGGATCCAAACACAAGTGTAATAAAGCTTGTTGTGTATAGACTGACAATATTCAAAGGTGTGCTGAATATTCATTCAAATCCAATATAAAACCCACAGCTTGTCAATAACGTAGGGCAATAGACTAAATATAATTCCATGGAATGAGCCCTCCCCCTTGAAGGATCCTACCTATCAACTAACCACCTAGAGTGTGATCAAAAAACAAAAAATGTTTTTTGCAATGTTTTTTGCAAAACAAAAAATGTTTTTTGCAAATTTACTTGCAATATTTTGGTTTACAGTGGAAACAGTAAACAATATTAATATACTGTAACTTTGAAAAAGATCACCAGGTCCATAAACCAAAGTAACAGTCTGTCTATAATTAAATTACCATTCTTTTTTCTAAGATAGAGTACAATGGGAGTAACTGTGAAAATGACAAACTTACAAGTGTATCCCATGAGCAAGCGAGAGAAAGATTAGTCATACTCGAATTGAGGGACAGACTCGAAAGGGCAGTCAAAAATGTTAGACAAAGCTTTCTCACAAGAGCCAAGCAAATGCAGCTATTGCAACCAACCATATACTTCTGGGCTCAAATCCACAGTATAACCTTTCTGGTGACCAGACATACTTGAGGATTGTGTGGTATCTGGTGCTAATACTACAATCAGAGTTGGTTTTACTAATAGTGGATAACAATAAGAGTGGCCACAACTAGCACAGTGTTTAGTCATGACCTATTTGCTTATCTTTCACTACTGTACACGTACCAGTGGGTGAAATAAAATCTAAATATTCTTGCAAATTGCTGTGTCCAATCTCACACAATGCACATTTGGTTTCTATCAAATTAATTCAAAACATGCAAAGTACCTTCTGTGAAAGTGCAGGCCTTTCCATCAGTTGTGCAGTCTTATAGCTTCAATCGGGAATAGAAAACCTAAAACCAAATCTAGATTTGGGGTTAAATAGAGTCCTCAACCATTGCATCAAATACAAATATTTTTAGTGTCATTTTAGTGAAGACTTCAGTGCAACCTAAAAGCAATTACAACTTAGCCGACAAACTATATCAATGTACAATATTAATAAACTAGCATCCTTACCTCTAAGCTTGGGCAGTCTGATAATATGATCATCCATGTCTACAGCCTGACCAACCATGTTATTTCTGTGGTCAGGTTTCCATTTAGGTGCTGTTTTGTTGTTGATGATTGTTGATACAAGCTACATTTATAACATTTTTAGCTAAAATTTTAGACAGTTTCCATTTCCCATTGCCTACATCAACAGTTTTAATCTCTAAAGACATTTTTGTAAGAAATCACTTGAATGGAAATGGGATCATTGATATTAAATGATGTTTTATTCCTGTTTGTGATGTGAAACAAAATTTGCACAATTTTTTACAAAGAGGGGAAAGCAAAGTACATCTGTAGTTTTGTTTTGGTTGTTAGTGTACAGTACTATAATACATTTGCACAATACATTAATATTATGTTAGGAATTTTTAAACTACTGCTTATTGGTAAAAAGTTTACTAGTAAGCTTTTTCATAACTGGGACATAATTGTGACATAACTGGGACATAAATGTCTTGTGTGCATAAATGTCTAAAATTTAAAGTGAATGCACAATGGTGATAAGTCCACTGATAGATAGCTATAACTGATTTACCAATAACATCCCTATGAACTCCTGAAATTTGTATGCAGCAAACTCAACACCTGACTGACAGATTGCAGGTTCCAAAACCTGTAGTCCAAAACAATTAAATAAATTTTTAAACAAACAATTAAATTTTTCTAAAGAAAAATGTCTAGCTAAAGAAAACAATTAAATATTTTTTTTTTGTTTAAACAATTAAATAAGTTTTTGGGTTAAAAATCACAGTTAACATTAGATGCTCTAAATAAAACCTTTCAAAATAAATCCTGACAAAAATTTATTTCAGCTACTCAGCTCTGCATACAGACACGTAACTGAGAACATGTGATGGAAAAAAGGACTTTAATTTTTCAGTAACAACTTTGAATTCTTAACTATCCTCGAGTACCTTCTGAAGACCTTTTATGTTGTACATCAAATACAACCCTCTTTGTAGTAAATAACATATACTCAAACGTGTAGTAAATAACATATACTCAAACGTGCGTAAACAGACTTACTACAAAATCACTTGACAATAACCTTTCACGATAAAATCATGTATTTACATCATCATATACAGAGACATTTCTGTGTAATAGTATATCTAATGTGGACATGGACAACACACAGGCAGTCTGAATAAAATGCTCCCTTTAGTGTATAGGTCATGTTCTTATCATCTTTTAAACAGCACCCTGAAAGTAAATATTTGAACAGGGAGGAACTTTATTATAAACTTACAATTGTTGCAATTCACAGGTTACATTAAATTAGTTTTTGCTACAAAATTACAAGCAAGTGATTGCAGAGACTGCAAAGGAAAGATACCATAAACAGAATTAGTTTATCAGATAAATGTTTGTTTTTGGATTTACTGTATCCATGACTACTTTTATAGAAAATGTTTACGTTCCCCCCACAAAAACAAACAAACAACAATGTCTCTACATTCATTCATTCATTTGTGCATGTATCCATCCAATGAAATAGACAATAGCAAATAACCAACTTTATTTTATTTTTTTCTGGCTTTATTTTTTCCTGAGAAGTATACATGTTGCTGCCTGTGCTGTCTAACAAGTGTTCCCTGAAAAGGGCAGGGCACTGTGACTCCTCCTGTCCTCAAATACAAACAGTTTCAATGTAATTGTGCATAATGAATTGGGCGAAGTAACACAGGACATACAGATATAGTATCTATACCAAGTAAACTCAAGATAGACAAAAATCTCAGGTGAGTACAATATATAGTTTTTAAGCTAAAATATGCAACCTGTTTGCAGAAACTAATGCATCAGTATAATCTGTGTAGAATGTGTTTATCAATGGTCAGAAATGGACACCACATTTTAAAAGAACATGTTGCTGTCTTGACATAGTGGAGTATTTTTAAAATTTATTTATCATAGTATTTTTTTTAATCTTTTTTGGGGGTTTTTTCTGTCATAATAGACATATCTGGAGTGAGTTGAAAATAATAATACATTTTCTGTATCTGTCACAAATTATTTCACACACACACATGCACACACACAAACCTCACATACACCCACACCCTTATACAGTCATGAACACACAGTTGCAAACTGGTTCACAAAGCCATGCACCCAAAATGTATCCATACATTTTCAGTAAAAGGTCTTACATTCCTGTCAGACTTACTAGGATGTTAGTCCTGAGCACATGTTTTAGTGCCAAACTCCAAGACATGACTGCATCAACTCAAATGTATTTAAATGTATTTGTCTAAAATGAGGCCTAGTTCAGCAAAATGGCAGTTTCCAGTGTTTGATATCAGTTATACAATTTATGTTTTTTTACTGTTGGTCGTGTATCCACAATTCTGACACACAACTGGAACCTACCCAAGAAATACTGGAGCACTATGTTAAAACTTTACATGCAACACTAGTGTACATAAATGTGTGACATATTATGGTCAATCGATAGAATTGAATGGATCTATGAATGACCTCAAGGAGGTTTGGAATAATGGCTTTTAGCAAGGTGAACTACATGATGATATGTGCACAATGTCATAATGCAAACAGCATCATATTATTAAGAGCTTTAGGACTGTACTTATCAAAGAGCATAAGTATCAAAGAGCATCGTACTTCACACCAACAAAGCAATGGTCTATAAACTCTTGGTAATATTTATCAAACACACAACTGTATATAATGACTGTCAAGTATATTTTACTGCTACTGGGATAAATAGTGACATTTAATAAAATTATGTTAATTGCTCCTTAATTTAATAAATAGGATTATTTAAATTATTCTAGTATCATTACAATTATTTAGTTCAATCAAATTTAAATGATTGTCAGGGTGCTAATGCAACTTTGTTTCTACTGTGGGAACAATTGTGGGTGTTATTTAATTTCACTTTAATGAAATATTATACGAGTCTAGCCAATCCCAGTCTTATGTTGATACATACATTATACAGAAACTGACCACTCCCCTTATCTGAAAAATAACTACAATAACTACCTTGCATTTACACTCACTAGCCCCTTTAATGAGTTACTCCTTTCTTGGAGATACATAAAATGTAGTGCATCTGTTGCCGTGCACAATTTGTCAGCTATGCTCTACTTGTTCATTACTGGTGGCCTGGAGAACCACTGTGGGCTGGGAATTGGGGTTGGGAACCATTCTCAACATACCAGTGACACTGACATGGTAGCTGTACTAGTATATCAGGCATAGCAGTTCTTCTGGAATTTTGTTTTATATAAGGTGGAGTTAACACTAATTGTATCTCTAACATTATGTCTTTAATAGCATGCTTGCATGTGCATTTCTACTGCAATCAAGCGTCATGGTGGAAGCCTCAGTACATACTTTTACTCAGCAAGCAGAAACGTGCTGCAATAATTACTCTACAGCAACAAAGCCATTCATCTTCATGACTTGCCTACACATTCTCATGTGTGTGCAGTGCCTACATGGTCAGAAAATGATGATGCCAGGCACACAATTAACAATGGTCTAATGCAAAAACAAAAGTTGATGTACCTTACGAATAATAATTTTAAAGCCTCTGTCTACTCATTTTAATGATTATCTTCTGTTATCTATAGCTTTTGTGGGTAATTTACATCAAAGAATGATATTGATCTTTTCTGTTGAGCAATTTTTGAGGTGGGCAGAATACATTTTGGTACATGACATTAGGTCTGCCATAGTACCAACCAAAGTTATCAAAATGTTTACTTCACCTCCATGATGCATTCAGGCATCTTGCATATTTCACAGGCTCCTCTTGTTTTGCTACTGGAAATCATACCTCTGCTCATCATATGTCACTTAAGCAAATAACTTAAACAAGTGAGTAAATGGATGTGAGGGTCAAGAGCTCAAACATGGCTGTACTACATAACATTTTTGCTCACATTTGTGGTTAAAAATATTCTACTTTGAGATAGAAATTAATTTACAGAAACACTCTACACTGCTTTATCGAGATTTGCTAAAAGACCTTTTTCCATCTGAAAGCAGTTTCCAATGTAAAATGCTTGCTTCCCTGCACATAACTCTTTACAACTGAATGAACCTTTGCTAAAACAGCTATCATTTTAGATACACGTTCATATTAATATATGTCTGTTATTTAACATGTAAGTTAAATAACAGACATGTAAGTTAAATAACAGACATATATTAATACAAATTAAATTGTATTAATATGTCTGTTATTTAACTTTGATAAATGCTTATTCCAGTGCAATCTTTACAATTTTTAACCAAATCAAGTTGACAGGATTGTAGCTTAACTAGACAGTCAGTCAAGTCTCGTTTTTATTCTGTTGTTGGTTTCCTCCATACAAGTTGGTCTCTGAGAGCAGTCTGAGCCCTTTAGATCAATAGTGAACTTCACATTACAATCTGAATCTGAAAGTGTAGACTGATTGGATCCTCTGAGAATATTTTTCAGGAAACAGTAATTTCCTTAGATTTGATCAATGCTGTGGTGTGAAGTAATCTTTAACATGGAATATATGATAAAATATTAAATTGGAACAACATATTAAGTTTTGTTTTTGAAATTATTTATTTTGTATAAGAAATAAGGATTTATTGTTTCTTGTTGCTGCCATTATTACCAGAAAGTCTAATGTTCCCCAATAATCCATGTATTATATCACAAAGAACATAATGGTTTATTAAATATTTGCTGTATTTATTATTTGAAGCAGGTCCTGGACGTAGGCTAAGAGGACCAGAGCAAGACACAGAGGATGATTCAGTGAGTGTTGCCACAAAAAGACTGAATAAAAAACTCTGTTCCTAAGTTTTTTCTAATATAATACTAATTCTGAATTTCAATCATTAGGTATTTGAGGAGCCTGAGATTTTAGAGGGGGAAAGACCTCGTCCCCAAGGCTCCTCTCCTGTTGAGGAATTTCCAGCTGAAAAACAGGTAACATTGTCATATCTCTCAAGGATTCTTTTAGTTCAGAATTAGTGGTTTTCAGTCTAATTTTATATACATGCTTATATCCATTTATTTTTCTTTCAGGTAGAGGAGGACATATATGACTCACCACACAAGGGTGGCAGCAGCAAAAAAATACGACGAGTTGGTTTTGGATCTCTGTTTGAAAAGCGCTCCACTGCCAAAATGAGTGAGGTCTGACCTACTAAAATTTAAATATAATTATAAATATAATTTTAAATACATTTTCCAAAGCAAATGTCATGTCTTGAATGTTTTAAAAATATATCTTAGGCACAAAAATACAATTAACTTAAACAAGGATGTTATTTATAGTTTCACATAAAGTAATGGCTCATAAAATTATCATTGCAACTACTCTTCAACTTTCTGTAAAAACTTCTTATATGTAATAATGCTACTTCAAAATAAATGTTATGGATATTCAGTTCATAAATATCTCAGCATCTATGGTAAAAACTCATCATCTATTGTTTCAGGACATACAGAGTGGAGAGTCTGGAGTGATTGTGAAAACAGTGAAAGAAGCATGTGCTGAAGGCCTAGTATTTACTGGTGGAGGACAAGGAGGGATCTTCATCAAAGAAGTGAAACCAGATTCACCTGCTTCAAAGCAACTGAGTATGAAAGAGGGTAAGGACAGAACAATCAAAACATGGTCCCAAGTTATACTTTGATATGTACAGTGTTATAAAGGATACCATTGGCATTTCAGTTATGGATTATTATTTTAGTTTATACATTGTAAAAAGCTTATTCTCATTTGTATCCCTTCAGGTGATCAGATACTTAGTGCTACAGTATACTTCGATAATGTGTCATATGAAGATGCACTGCAAATTCTTGAGCATGCTCAGCCATATAAAATGGAGTTTTGTCTCAGACGCAAAGTGGAATCAACTATGCCAGAAGATGCTGAAATTATACACCCAGAGGCTGTAAATACACTGTTCTTTCTTTTCATACATTTCATCACATTTTAATATGGAAACCTCTTAAGATCCCCTTCTACTCTTCTAGGGTAAAGAGGAGGGCTCACCAGAGATAAGAGTTCAGAGAAAAATGAAGAAACAGCAAGACCGCATATCATGGCCAAAATTCCCTTCTTTTGGCAAGGGACGCAGAACCCAATTCAAGAGATCTCACAGCACATCAGAAGCAGAAGAACACAGGAAATTAGAAATAAGCCCACCAACAAGTGATACTGAATCTCCACTCAAATCACCACTAAGATTTCCAGATGGAAAAGACCAGAAAAAGAAACAAAAAATGCAGGTAAATGTAAAGATGAAAGGCTACAGGAGCAAGTCTGTTGAGGAACCTCAGAGAAAAGGGAAGGAGTTGGCAACAGAAAATTTGGCAGGTTGGGAAAATCAGCAAACTGATATATTGGAAGAAAATTTCCCTGAAGAAGCTACAGCAAAATTAGTAGACACTGCACATGTTATGGATGAAACTGAGATTGAGGTGTCTTCCAAGAGCAAGCAAGACTATGCAATCCCATGTTCATCAGAAATGGAACTGCAACATAGGGTTCAATTTATTAGTTTGGGAAATACATTAAAGACTACAGATATTTCAGTTGCTTTTGCAGAGGGTTCTGCAGGTATTATGAGGACCTTGGAGGAAGGAACGGTAGAGAGGTCTGAATTGAAAGTTGGCATTCATCAGAAAGAGAAAACTGATACAGGAACAGTTAGTCAATCTGGGGAAAATAGAATATCAGATATATCTGCTTCTGACAATGTTGTAGTAAGTCCTGTTGTAATAATTCAGGCACAGTCAGAAACACTTGAACTTACTACTGACATAAACACACAGCTGGACAACATGCATAGTTCAGAGAAAGGCTTACTATCCATAAATACAGAAATGAATGTACCAAAATTAGATGATTCTCAAGAATTTTCCAAAGTAGGAGAAGTGAAAAAATCACAGAGGACAGGCAGTGAAAAGCAATTGAAGGAAAGAAACATATTTGAAAATGAGAGTTATGGGATACGAATCAGAGGTCCATTGGCTGACATGGCCACAACAAAGACTCACTTTGCTAGTACAATAAATGGGTTTCAGTTCTTGCTACCAGAGTCTTCTGAGGAGAAACAAGAGAGCACTATTTCTGACACACAGAAACCAAGTTTTGCTGTACATGATATTTTCCAAGTGAAACCTAAATCAGACATTGTGGTTTCTGCCATTGATATGAATGATTTGGAAACAAAAATATCTAAACTACCAACTAAGACAAATACTGACCACTTACAAGCAGATGTAGATAAAACATCAGAATCAAATTTTAAATTGCCAAATGTAGATCTCCCTAAATTTGCAACACAAGCCCCAATAAAAATGACAAAAGTAGAGCAAATAAAGATGTCTCTCCCAAAACGAGAAGACATTGAAATTCCAGGGATAGAAGATAAAGAATCAAAATCCTGCCTTAAGACTCCTTTAATTAAGGTGCCACATATAGAGAAGGTTGCATATGTTACTAAGGAGGGGAAAATCCAGGCTCAACAGACAATTGAGGAGTTCAGTGTTGAGGATGTTAAAGAGGCTGTCTCCAAATTCCCAGCTTTTAAACTGCCTGAGGGGGATGTTACAGGAGTACTTGTGCAAAGGGAAGTCACAATTATGGAACTGAAGGGAGATAAGGCCAACATAAGCCCTAGAGGGTCTCCTCGTAAAATATCAGTGACAAGTACAGATACTAGCACTACAATACCTAAAAGCCAAATAGAAAAAGAAAAGTCATCAGCTTCTGATATTGCAAATAAAGACACAGGGATCAAAATTCCAAAAATTGAACAACTTTATGATGTTGAACATACAATAACTGTACCAAAAACAGATTATACAAAGCCAAAAGTTCAAGTTCCAAAAACAAAAACAGATACAATGCCAATCACAGATGATGAGAAAATTGGAGAGGCTACATTCAAACTTCCAAAGCGAGAAGACATTGAAATACCAGGGATGGAAGCCATAAAGAAATCAAATATACAAAAGACTAAACTCAAAGCAGACAAAGACAAACAGTCTGTATATGAAACAATTAGTGAAAAAACCCAAACTAAGAAATATGGGGACCTGGAAAAGAAATCACAGAAAACAAAAATATCCATGCCAAGCTTTGGGATCACCAAACCTGACATTCGATTCCCAGATATTGGAACTGATTTACCAAAAAAGGAGGTCCATAAAAAGGATATTGGAGAAATAAAGAAAATTGAAGGGGATGTACCTCATACAGATACCGACCTGAAAGATATTGCTCTACCTGGAGACCCAGATTTCAAACTACATACAGTGGAGACCACAAGGCAAATGTCAGAGACAAAGTTTGGAAAACAGGGAACTGATATAGCCATACAAGGACAGTCTGGAATGGGAAAAAGTCTACCAAACAAGAAAGGTCCTGATTTGGACAAAGAAGCACAGTCCATTAATGTGGATGAGAAGACTCAGAATATTGAAACTGGAGGACAAGGAAGCAAATTCAAATTACCAAAATTTGAGATCAGTTTTCCTGAAGTAAAAGTACCAAAAATGCATTTTAGTCCATCCAAAAAGGATATGGAGATTTCTACAGCAGAGAGAAATACAGATATGCCAGCAGCGTATCCATCTGATGTTGAAATGTCAGATGCAAAGACAAAAATAAAAGAAGACATACCAGAAGTAGATTCTAAAGGTCATGAAGTGAAAACAAAGCGCTCAAGCTTTTCATTTCCAAGATTTGGATTTTCTAAATCTGACACTAAATTTACAGAAGCTGATGTAAGTCTTCAAAATGCTGAAGGGTCTTTACCAAAAGGAAAAACAGACATGGAAGTAGCAAATACAGAGGATGATACAAAACAAGAAGATGACCCAAGGTTTGGCTCTCCAACAAAATTTAAACTTCCATCACTTTCCTTCCCCAAATTTGGAACTAAAGCTCCAAAGGCCACAGTAGATGGAGTAGATGAACAAATTAGAGGTCCTGGAATAAATGTACCACAAACAGAAGTAAGAGTGTCAGATGAGCGCTTATCAGATGACATAAAAAGGCCTGATGCTGACAAAAAGGGAAAACCACTCATGGTTGATATGAAAGTTCAGGAAATGAAAACTGAAGGGCAAGAGAGCAAGTTCAAAATGCCAAAATTTGAAATAAGTCTTCCAGAAGTAAGAGGACCCAAAACAGACTTACATGCAGGCAAGACAGAGACTGACACTTCTGCACCACAGGGAAAGAGAAAAGTGCATGTATCTGATGTTGAAGTGCCAGATGTAAAAACCGAAGTGAAATCAATCATACCAAAAGTAGATTCGAAAGGTCAGGAAGCAGAAATGAAGAAACCTCTTTTATCATTTCCCAGGTTTGGCTTTTCTAAATCAGAAACTCACACTCCTGAAGCTGATGTGAGTGTTCCACAGGTCGATTTGTCATTACCAGGAGAAAATGTAAAAACAGAAGGACCAAATGCAGACACTGTATTTTCAGTGAGTAATACTGGTCAAGAAGATGAATCAAAGTTTAAACTGCCCTCAATTTCACTCCCAAAATTTGGAACTAAAACACCAAAGGATGCTATAGACATTTCTGCTATGGATGAACAAACTAAAGGACCTGAAATAAAGCTTTCAGAAGTAGAAGTTCAGATGAAAGCTCAGGGCATGAAAATTGATGGACATGAAAGCAAATTCAAATTGCCAAAATTTGGGATAATTCCACTAGATGCAAAAGGACAGAAAATGGGCTTACAAAAAGACAAGGCAGAAACTGATATTTCTTTACCAATGGGAAAGGGAGATGTGCATACATCTAATGTTAAAATAACAGATGAAAAAATCGATGTGAAAATTGATTTACCGGAAGTACATCATAAAGGTCCTGAAGTAAAAATGGATAAACCAGGTTTTTCTTTTTCAAGATTTGGCTTTTCTAAATCAGAAACTAAGGTACTTGAAGATGATATGAGTATGCCACATGCTGATGTATCTTTACCAGGTGAAAATGTTAAAATTGAAGGACCAAGTATAGAGATTACACGTTCAACTTGTGATACCAGACAAGACGATGAAAGAAAGTTTGACTCTCCAAAGTTTAAAATTCCCTCAATTTCCCTCCCAAAATTTGGAGCCAAAGCTCCAAAGGAAGTAGACATATCAGCTATAGATGTACAAATAAAAGATCCTGAAATAAGTCTACCACAGACCTCAGTAGTAGTGTCAAGTGAGCCCTTTTCAGTGGATATAAAAGCAACTGAGGTAAACAAAGAAGGGAAATCTCTCGATGTAATTTTAAAATCTGAGGACATGAAAACTGAAGGACAAGAGAGCAAGTTCAAAATGCCAAAATTTGGTATAGGCCTTCCAGAAGTAAAAGAACCACAAATAAATGCACAAGCAGTCAAGACAGAGCATGACATTTCTGTACCAAGGGGAAAGGGAGAAGTGAATTCATGTGATGTTGAAGTGCCAGATATAAAAACTGAAGTGAAATTAGATTTACCAAAAGTAGATTTAAAAGGTTTTGAATTGAAGAAACCAGGTCTTT
>JAOXYF010000009.1:8364018-8378034 GCA_028565775.1 Sternarchorhynchus goeldii
CAATGCCAAAGATTGGATTTTCTAAATCAGAAACAAAGGCATCTGAAGCTGATGTGAGTCTCCCACAGGTTGATGTATCTTTACCAAGAGAAAGGGTAAAAATAGAAGGACCAAACACAGACATTAACCTTTCAACTGGTGATACTGGAGAAGAAGATAAATTGAAGTTTGGCTCTTCAACAAAGTTTAAACTTCCCACAATGTCCCTCCCAAAATTTGGATCTAAAGCTGTAAAGGATTCAGTAGACATTTCTGCTGTAGATGTGCAAATGAAAGGTCCTGAAATAAGTCTACCACAAGCAGAGATAAGAGTACCTTCTGATTCAATAGCAGTTGATATACAAGGGCCTGACATAGACAAACAGAGTAAATCTATGAAAGCAGATATGAAAGTTCCAGACATCCAAAACGAAGGGCAAGACAGCAAGTTCAAATTCCCAAAGTTTGGGATAAACTTTCCAGAAGTAAAAGGACCAAAAATAGATTTACATTCAGGCAAAACAGAGACGGACATTTCTCTCCTGAAGGAAAAAAGAGAAAAACAAGATGCAGATGTTGAAGTGCCAGATATAAAAACAGAAGTGAAATTAGATTTACCAAAAGTAGATTTAAAAGGTTTTGAATTGAAGAAACCAGGTCTTTCAATGCCAAAGATTGGATTTTCTAAATCAGAAACAAAGGCATCTGAAGCTGATGTGAGTCTCCCACAGGTTGATGTAACTTTACCAAGAGAAAAGGTAAAAATAGAAGGACCAAACACAGACATTAACCTTTCTACTGGTGAAGAAGATAAATTGAAGTTTGGCTCTTCAACAAAGTTTAAACTTCCCACAATTTCCCTCCCAAAATTTGGATCTAAAGCTGTAAAGGATTCAGTAGACATTTCTGCTGTGGATGTGCAAATGAAAGGTCCTGAAATAAGTCTACCTCAAGCAGAGGTAAAAGTGCCAGCTGACCCTTTAATAGGTGATATAAAAGAGCCTGACATAGACAAACAGGGGAAATCTCTGAATGTCGATTTGAAGGCTCAAAACATCCACATTGACGGGAAAGACGCCAAATTCAAATTGCCAAAATTTGGCATAAGCTTTCCAGAGGTAAAAGGGCCAAAACTAGACTTCCATGCAGGCAAGACAGAGACAGAAATTTCTCTCCTGGAGGGAAAAAGAGAAATACATGACCCTGATGTTGAGATGCCAGATGTAAAAACTGAAGTGAAATCAGAT
The DNA here is from genome assembly GCA_028565775.1 of Sternarchorhynchus goeldii. Taxonomy (NCBI): domain Eukaryota; kingdom Metazoa; phylum Chordata; class Actinopteri; order Gymnotiformes; family Apteronotidae; genus Sternarchorhynchus; species Sternarchorhynchus goeldii. Next base: position 8,365,245 of record JAOXYF010000009.1, read on the forward strand.
TTACCAAAAGTAGATTCTAAAGGTTTTGAAATAAAGAAACCAGATCTTTCAATGCCAAATATTGGATTTTCTAAATCAAAAACAAAGGAATCTGAAGCTGATGTGAATCTCCCACAGGTTGATGTATCTTTACCAAGAGAAAAGGTAAAAATAGAAGGACCAAACACAGACATTCCAGATGTAAAAACCAAAGCAAAAATAGATTTTCCAGATGTAGATTCAAAGAATCTTGAAGTAAAAATGAAAAGAACAGGTTTTTCGTTTCCTAAGTTTGGTATTTCTAAATCAGAATCAAAGGCTACTGAAGCTGACATGAGTTTTCCACATGATGATTTTTCTTTACCTGAAGAAAATGTAAAAATTGAAGGACCAAATACAGATATTACAACTTCAATTGGTGATACTGGAAAAATAGATGAAACAAAGTTTGGCTCTCCAACAAAGTTTAAACTTCCTTCAATTTCTCTTCCAAAATTTGGAGCTAAAGCTTCAACGGACATCTCTGCTGAGGATGTACAAATAAAAAGTTCTGAAATACATCTACCACACGAAGAGGAAATCATATCAGCTCAACCCCAAACAGTTAATATAAAAGCACCTGAGGTACGGAAAGAGGGGGAACATCTCAATATTGATGTAAAAGCTGAGGACATGAAAACTGAGGGGCAAGAGAGCAAGTTCAAACTGCCAAAATTTGGAATAAGCCTGCCAGAAGTAAAAGGTCCAAAAATAGACCTACATGCAAGCAAGACAGTGACTGACATTTCTGCACCAGGGGGAAAGGGGGATGTGCAAGCACCTGGTGCTGAAGTGCCAGATGTAACAACTGAAGTGAAAACAAGCTTACAAAAGGTAGACTCTAAAGGACTTGAAGTAGAAATGAAGAAAACATCTTTTTCATTTCCTAGGTTTGGCTTTTCTAAATCAGAAACAAAGGCATCTAAAGCACCAAAGGAAACAGCAGATATTTCTGTGCCAGTTGACCCAATAGCAGTTGATATAAAAGAGTCTGACATAGACAACAAGAGGAAATCTCTCAAAGATGATATGAAAGCTCCAGACATCCAAAATGAAGGGCAAGAGAGCAAGTTCAAACTGCCAAAATTTGGGATAAGCCTTCCAGAAATAAAAGGACCAAAAATAGATTTACATGTAGGCAAGACAGAGACCGACATTTCTCTCCTGGGGGGAAAAAGAGAAATACATGACCCTGATGTTAAGGTGCTAGACATAAAAACAAAAGAGAACATAGATTTGCCAAATGTAGATTCAGTGGATCTTGAAATGAAGGTACCAGATTTTTCCATTCCTGTGGCTGGTTTTTCTAAATCAGATACTAAGGCCTCTGAAGCTGATGTGAGTGTCCCAAATGTTGATGTATCTTTACCACAAGAAGTATTAAAAATGGAAGGAGTAAACAAAGACCTTACACTTTCAATTGGTGATGGTAAACAAGCAGATGAAACAAAGTTTGGCTCTTCAACAAAGTTTAAACTACCCTCAATTTCTCTCCCAAAATTTGGAGCTAAAGTTCCAAAGGAAGAAGTTGACATCTCTACTATAGATGTACCAAATAAAGGTACTGAAATAAGTCTACAGCAAACAGAGGTAGGAGTGTCAGCTGAGCCCTTTTCAGTTGATATAAAAGTGCCTGATCTAGACATTGAAGGGAAATCACTCAGCATCACTAAGAAAGCTCAAGACATCCAAATGGAAGGGCAAGAGAGCAAGATCAAACTTCCAAAATTTGGGATTCGCCCCATAGAAGTAAAAGGACCAAAAATAGACTTACGTACAGGCAAGACTGACATGTCTCTCCCAGAGGGACAAGTGCATGCACCTGATGATGAAGTGCCAGGTGTAAAAAGCGAAATGGAAGTAAACTTACCAGAAGTTTCAAAAAGTCTTGAAGTAAAAATGAAGAAACCAGGCTTTTCATTTCCCAGGTTTGGGCTTTCTAAAACAGAAACTAAGGCTCCTAAAGCTGATGTGAGTCTTCCACATGTTGATGTGTCTTTACCAGGTGAAAATTTAAAAACTGAAGAACCAAATACAGACATTACACTTTCAATGGGTGATACTGGAAAAGAAGATAAAACAAAGTTTGGCTCGCCAACAAAATTTAAACTTCCTTCAATTTCTCTCCCCAAATTTGGGGCTAAAGCTACAAAGCAGGCAGCAGAAATTACTGCTGTGGAGGAACAAACCAAAGGAACTGAAATAAGTCTTCCAGAAGTGTCAGCAGAGCCCATATCTGTTGATATAAAAGGTTCTAACATAGACAAAGATGGAAAATCTCTCAAAATTAATATGAAACCTCAAAACATACAAACTGATGGCCAGGAGAAAAAGTTCAAATTGCCAAAATTTGAAATAAGTATTCCAGATGTAAAAAAAACAAAAATTGACTTACATGCAAGCAAAACAGAGACTGACATTTCTTTACCAGAAGGAAAAGGAGACATGCATGCACCTCATGTTGACATACCAAATGTAAAAAGCGAAGTGAAAGTATGTTCATCAGAAATCGATTCTAAGGATACTGACATAAAAATGAAGAAACCTGGTTTTTCATTCCCCAAGTTTGGTTTTTCTAAATCAGAAACTAAGTCTATCGAAGCTGATGTGAATCTGCCACATGCTGATGTATCTTTACCAGGAGAAAATGTAAAAATGGAAGGACCAAACAAAGACATTATCCTTACAACTGGTGATACTGGAGAAGAGGATAAAATGAAGTTTGGCTCTCCAACAAAGTTTAAACTTCCCACAATTTCCCTCCCAAAATTTGGAGCTAAAGCTCCAAAGGCAGCAGTAGACATTTCTGCTGTGGATGTACAAACTAAAGATCTTGAAATGAACCTACCACCAGCAGACTCAAGATTATCATCTGATCCCCTATCCGTTCATATAAAGGGACCTGATATAGACAAACAAGGGAAATCTCAAAATTTCAATATGACTGCTCAAGGCATCCAAATTGAAGGGCAAGAGAGCAAGTTCAAATTGCCAAAATTTGCGATAAGCTTTCCAGAAGTAAAAGGACCAAAAACAGACTTACATGCAGGCAAGACAGTGATTGATGCTTCTCTACCAGAGGGAAAAGGTGAAATGCATGACTATAATGCTGAAGCACAAGATCTAAAAACTAAAATGAAAATAGATTTGCCAGAAGTAGATTCAAAGGACCTTGAAGTAAAAATGAAGAAACCAGGTTTTTCTTTTCCCAAGTTTGGGTTTTCCAAATCAGAATTAAAGGTACCCGAAGCTGACATGAATCTACCACATGGTGACGTGTCCTTACCAGGAGAAAATGTCAAAAAAGAAGAACAAAATATGGATGTTTCACTTTCAATGGGTGATACTGGACTGGAAGAAGATGAAACAAAATTTGGCTCTCCAACGAAGTTTAAACTTCCCTCAATTTCTCTCCCAAAATTTGGAGCTAAAGCTTCAAAAGAGGCAGTAGATATTTCTGCTGTGGATGTAAAAATACAAAGTTCTGAAATACATATACCACACGCAGAGGAAAGCATGTCAGCTCAGCACCTGTCATTTAATATAAAAGCACCTGAGTTACAGAAAGAGTGGAAAGAACTCAATGTTGATATAAAATCTGAAGACATGAAAACTGAAGGGCAAGAGAGCAAGAAAAAATTGCCAAAATTTGGAATAAGTCTGCCAGAAGTAAAATGTCCAAAAATAGGCTTAGATGTAAGCAAGACAGAAACTAACATTTCTGCACTGGAGGGAAAAGGAGAAGTGCATGCACCTGATATTGAAGTGCCAGAGGTAAAAACTGAAGTAATATTAGATTTACCAAAAGTAGACTCTAAAGGACCTGAAGTAGAAATTAAGAAACCAGGCTTTTCATTTCCCAAGTTTGGCTTTTCAAAATCAGAAACTATGGCCACAGAAGGTGATTTGAATGTAGGGGAAAATGTAAAAATGGAAGAACCAAATATAGACATTACAGTTTCAATGGAACAGGGTGGACAGGAAAATACCACAAACTTTGGCTCTCCATCAAAATTTAAACTTCCCTCAATTTCCCTCCCAAAATTTGGAAGTAAAGTTCCAAAGGATTCAGTAGACATTTCTGCTGTCGCTGATGAAATTACAGGACCTGAAATAAGTCTTCCAGAAGTAGAGGTAAAAGAGCCCTTATCAGTTGATATAAAAATGCCAGAGGGAGATATAGAGGGGAAATCTGTCAACATCACTATGAAAGCTCAGGACATTAAGATTGAAGGGCAAGAGAGCAAATTCAAATTGCCAAAATTTGGGATCAGCCTTCCAGAAGTAAAAGGACCAAAAACAAACATACATGCAGGCTATACAGAGACTGACACTTCTCTACCAGAGGGAAAGGGAAAAGTGTGTGCATCTGATGCTGAAATTCCAGATTTAAAAAGTGAAATGAAAGTAGATTTACCTGAAGTAGATTCAAAGAGTCTTGAAGTAAAAATGAAGAAACCAGGTTTTTCATTTCCCAAGTTTGGCTTTTCTAAAACAGAAACAAAGGTTTCTGAAGCTAATGTGAGTGTTTCACATAGTGATGTGTCTTTACCACCAGAAAATGTAAAAATAGAAGGACCAAATGCAGACATTAAACTTTCAGTGGGTGATACTGCCGAAGAAGATAAAATGAAGTTTGGCTCTCCAACAAAGCTTAAACTTCCCACAGTTTCCCTCCCAAAATTTGGAGCTAAAGCTACAAAGGAGACAGTAGAAATTTCTGCTGTGGATGTGCAGATGAAAGGTACTGAAATAAGTCTACCTGATGCAGAAGTAAGAATGCCAGCTGATCCAGTAACTGTTGATGTAAAAAGGCCTGACATAGACAAACAGGGGAAATCTCTGAATGTCAATATAAAAGCCGAGGACATGAAAACTGAAGGGCAAGAGAGCAAGTTCAAATTGCCAAAATTTGATATTAGCATTCCAGAAGTAAAAGGACCAAAAAAAGTCTTAAGTGCAGGAAAGACTGAAACTGACATTTCTCTCCCAAAGGGAAAGGGAGAAATGCATGCATCTGATGTTGAAATTCCAGATTTAAAAACTAATTTGAATGTATATTTACCAGAAGTAGATTCTAAAAGTCTTGAAGTAAAAATGAAAAGACCAGGTTTTTCAGTTCCTAAGTTTGGGTCAGCTAAAGCAGAAATTAATACCCCTGAACATGATCCAAGGCTCCTACATTTTGATTCACCTTTACCAGAACAAAGTACACAAATGGAAGGAACAGATATTATGCTTTCAATGGGTGATGTTGCACAAAAAGATGAAATAAAGTTTGACTCTCCTAAGTTTAAACTTCCCTCAATATCTCTCCCAAAATTTAAAACTAAGGCTTCAAAGGCAGCAACTGATATCTCTGCTTTGGATGGAGAAATTAAAAGACCTGAAGTAAGTCTACCAGAAGCAGAGTTAAAAGTTTCAGTTGACCTAAAAGGATCTGGTGTAGATAAAGAGGGAAAATCTTACAGTGAAATGGATATAGCAGATATAAAATCTGGAATAAAAGATCATATTAAATGGCAGGATTCCAAAGTGAAAGCTGAAATTAAAGATAAACAACCTCCAGAAGCAACTATTAAATATGATCAAGGAGTCAAACACCCCACCATCAAAATGCCAAATATTAGTATTTCAAAATCACAATTTCAAGATGGTCAAGATAATGCAGGCCTCAGTCATAATGTTCTAGAACACAAACTCAAAGAAGAAACACAAAAACAAGAAAAGTCCTCCAAATTTACTATGCCCAAATTTGCTGATGTCCTGAGGGGCTTTGATGTTGAATTCAATGTTCCCAAATTAGATGAAATTGAACAAGCAAATAAAGAAACCTCAACTCCCACAAAACATGAATATGTAACTGGAGTTACAGACGAGGCATCAACAGAAGGCATAACAACCAATAAAGAAGGAGGAGCTCAGGAAAAATCTAAGCTTAAATTTAGATTTCCCAAACTGCGATTCAGCCAGACTTCAGATGAAGGTGATAAGATGGTGAATTCAGAGGCTATTCTCGAAAACAGTGAAAAGCAACCTGAGCCCCAAGGAGACCAGAAACCTGACAATGAGGAACAACAAACAAAACCTGAGAAAAGTGGGTTGTTTACATTACCCAAGTTGTCCTCTCCAACCCCAGAGAGTGATTTGAAGGAAAAAGAGGCTGAGAAGAGTTCCACGGGAGAGGTTGAAGAGGACACTATCAGTCCAACATTGTCACTTAGGTCATCTGAAGCTTTTGCTGATATAAGTGCACCAACAACTGAACAGATTGGCCTGTCACCAGCCTCCCCTACAAAAATCAAAGTAAAATATTCTGAACCTACTATTGAGGTGAGTGACTTGCATGGTGATGTTATTACTTCCACAACCAGGACTGAAGTAATTTCCATGGAACCCCACCAGCCAGAGAAAGTGAACATTCCATTCTCTTCTGAAACCTCCTCTTCTTCATTGAAAACACTGAAGGAGATGTCAGGAGAAGTTCACGTCATTATGTCAAATGTACAAACAGTACCAGACACCCAACATGCTACAATACTTACTTATTTAGATTCACAAGTTATTCAAACCTTGCCTCCAGAAGAAATGACAATAAAATCTGGCTCAGTGTTATTAACTGAGACAGCCAGAGTTTTAAAACAGGAACACACTTTAGTACAGAAACATGTTGTGGAAGAAATGTTTGGCGATGGCAATGAGAAAGTACTTATGACATCAAGAATACAGGTTTTTGAGGGAGGTGCTGCAAAGACTACCACTGATGACGCAGCTTCCTCAATTCAAAAACTTAAAGATATTGTACACACTGAGAAAATGAGATTTTTTGAGGGTGCAGACTCAAATGAAACAATTGTAATGGGCTCTGATATATCTTTAAGGCATGCAGATTCTTCAACAGATGAAAATGAGGGCAAATAAGTTAAATGATTCTTTAGCAGAACTTGACTCATGGCTGTAATAAAATTAGATGAATAGAGTTAATGCTTCTGGATGCATTTATATACTGTGTATAACCAGGTGCCCATTATACAAGAAAGGGCCAGGTATGACATATATCAATATATCAAAACAAAATATGGTTAGATAATAACACTGACTTGTAATGTAATTTATCAGTGAAACTAAGGAACACAATCTAGATAAAAGTTTTTTTTCTTTTTTTTATTGTTTACAGTAATTTCTCTGTAATACACAGGCAAATGCAAGCTAGACTGTATGAGATTTAGAAATGTTAATAGAAAAAGCATATAAAACTGGTGTGGCTACTGAAGATTATTAACAACATAATATTTTGAGGTGAATATTTTGCTTATTTGAACGATGATGCTGTTAAAACTGATAAATAATATAAGCTTATAATTTTGCATTCATGTAAAAAGAACAAGAAAAAAATTATGTAAGTATATTTTGTTCAATTAAATTCATGTCCTGCACTGTTAGATTATGTTATTGCATATGACAATATATTTGCTATTCTAATTAAATGCTATATTCACATATAAATATATGCAAAAATAAATCTTTTAAACTAAAAATGTCTCATATTTCTTACAAAATTCTTTGACATTCACATTTTGCATTATTTTCCAGTACCCCATATCAACTATAATAATCATATTATTACATGCATGAGGAAATGTACATCATGCAAATGTACATCAGGTCTAAGACACCAGAGTATTTGAGTGGAGTTGAGCAGCAGGAAATTTTGCTTTTCACTCCTTGCTGTAATCACTCCAACTTTTTTTTATAAGCACTCCTTGCTTGTTCCTCCATTCCACAAAAAATCCTTTGTTGGCAATGATAACCTCACTGTACTCCATTAGTCCACTGTCCACAAGTTCATTAGAAGTTTGAATTAGACACTATTTTCCATTTCACAGAGCTCTGTGAAATTACGCAGAGAATTCTACCCACTCTCATATTCTGTACTACTGTGTATTTAAATCTTGCTACCCAGTCTGCAGTGGCTTTGCTGTTTATTGAGTTTCTAAGCTGTGTCTTGTTGGGTTTGTCTACGTTTGTACTTGTGATTTTCCTGGTTTTCCATTGTCCTTTTATGTACTTGCTTTCTGTCAATAAAACATCACAATGCTCACAAACAAGTGTATAATATCTGCATCTATATATGAAGATTCCAGTGAGTTCCATGTGAAGTGACTATGTGAGGATCATAGAAACACAGGTCAAGTTCAATCTAAACAATTCTACTGGACGAACCTTGAGAGCAGGAGCTGATGTCACAGCCAAACACCAGGGGTCCGGACAAACAGGGAACTGAGCTTGAGACGGGGAAACAGGTGCCTGACCAGATGACTGGATGACAGGATTGGGTTTCTGTACTTGACTGGTCTATGGCACATATACAAGGACATAGATAGGAGCAGACACTCTAACAGGGACAGGAACTTAGACAAAGATGTAGACTGGGACAGGCAGGGTGACGGGTAAAAGGACAACCACACTTACGGGGACAAGTACTAGAGAATAAGCAGGCAGGCATCTTTGTATTAATTTTAAGAAATCCCTTAAATTGTTTGTGTTGTATAAAGTACATTAACTGTTACTTCCCATAGGATACTTTAAAGCTAGCAAACTGAGGCTGAAGATGAGGTTTTGGAGGTATTTGATGATGATACTGTACCTCAGTGAGTTTTTCAAGATAAAGAAGATCCTCTAGACCATTACAGATGAACAGCAATTGAGAGAGTACAGATTTGACTGTCATTTGATTTAGGAAATTGTTAGCAACCTAGAAAATGATTTTATCCATACAAATGAACCCATGCTTTGCCTCCAAATTTTATATTTAATCTGTGGGTTTTGTTGTTGTATTTGTTTTTTGCAACTTGTTTTTTGTAGGTCAGCGGCAGACACTCTTTGCAAACACTCTAAATCAAATGGTTAAGTTTCTATCTCAGCAGGAGCAAGAGGTCATAAAATATGGGGTTTTTTTTCAGAGAGTTGGCTTTTCATGTATTTGTGGTTTTACTAATGACACAAATCAGGGTACATGTGCTCTAGACAAGTATGTATCTTGCATTTCGATATCCTTATTATTTTATTTACTTATTATTTTCATTAAAAAAAAACACTGTCATGCTGCTTCCAGGTCATAACTAATCGAACTCCACTTCCTATGAGACTGCAGTCAGTCAGGTGGAAGATCTTCCACCCAGATCCACGTATCCAGTAACTCAACAGCGAACCACATTTCCTGAATACTAATTATTTCCACCTGTTTCATGTTATCCCTTATGTTTAAATAACTGTCCTTTTTATTTCCTCACTGTAAGGTATATTATGCGTATGCACACTAAGTGGTTTCTTTGTTCTGTTTGTTCTCTGATTTCTCTCTGTTTTTTTCTTCTGGTTCTTTGTTTTATGTCTTGTTGGACATGTATGTTTTATGTATGTTGCTCAGTACTTTGCCTTTATTTACTCTTTAGAAAGCTCTATTGGTATAGTCTGATTTGTTCTGGTTTTAATCCCTGCATGTTTATCATTGATGCATCTGGACTATCTTAATATCAGTAAAGTTTTACCTTTTGATTTTATCTGTATATTTCTGTCTCATCACTGTAGAAATGTAGTTCAGTTGTTTGTTGAAACTTGTTGTTTCAAGTTTCAACAAATAACTGTGCTGTTTTCAGGCTGGATTATAAGAGCCATATACGATCAGTTTCCTTAAAGATTTTTCTCCTGATATCAAACCAGCATTGTTAGCTGATATCAGCCCAACTATAATATGTGGTATCAGATCATGCTATCTATAATTATTAACAATGTTATTTTTATTGAATAACAAGTTCCAAAGTTTAACATGTAGAAAGCCAAAAATAGTATATCAATGTGCTTAATACAGAACAGGATTACACAAAGAAATTATAACACACCACTTGACTAGCTAGCTAGCTAAATGCATGTAGGCTACAATGAAACATGAAAATAACAGGAAGTATTATATAGGAATGACAAGGTAATGAAGTAAGAGCACATGAAGAAGTACAGTACTGCACAACAAGCTGAAGGAGGACTTCTGAGCTGACAAACAGGTAGTGAGAGCCAGGTGTGAGAGCCAGGGCTAGTGTGGAGGCACAGGTTGGCTAGCTGATTAACAGCCATTACTGATGTTTCTTGAAGTTGCATTGGGGTCACTCATGTAAGATTATGTTATCTAACTTTCAACATAAGTGTGGATAGACAATGGAATCAGACAATGTCAAAGCAATGGATATTCAGGCAGAAAGGCTAGTTTTAAAGCAAAGAAAATACATATTGTTTTTGGTGTAGCTTTCTATACAACAGTACTTTCTCCTAGCTAAACTGTTCAAAATATTACAACAGGGTCCTAGATAAATAGATACACTGTCACCAGCTACTGATACATCTAAATTTATTCTAGTACTCTCTGAATATGACAGTATTTGTTTTCATACATGTCTGTATTTAAAAGGTCAAAATTATACTGATACAACAATCCTCCACAGTGCATCCTCAGAGAATACTTTTGTCAGTGAATTCTGATCAAGTTCTTTTTGAGTACTCCTTCAATGGGAACGTACTCCAATCATCAGATCAGTCTGCCCTTGGAAATGAAATGCAGCCCAACCCATGTTCCAAAATGTTCTTCCTCATGTTTCATGAAATTATATATGTCCATGAAATTGTCAAAGAAGACAATTTCCCAAATGTACATAGTGATACTTTAATTGCCAAGCCATCATCACAAATTCCAATTTAATGTATATCAAATGGCCACTTTATTAGATACACCCATCTAGACATGGGTTGGACCTTCTTTGGCATGCAGAACTGTAGCAATAGGAGGTGTTTAATTCATTCTGCAGGAATCTTGGCCCATGTGGACAGAATAGCTTTTCACAATTACTACAAATTAGAAGGAGATACTGACATGTTCTACTCAGTCTGTTCTACCATGTCCCAGAGGTCGTATGCAAGATTAAGACCTGGGGACTGTGCATATCACAGAAGCAAGGAAAACTCATGTCATGTTCCTGGAACTAACCCATGACTGTACAACTCTTGTGGTATAGTGCATTGTCCTGCTGGAAACATCCTTATGCTATAGCATACACAGTTGTCATGAAGGGATGACCTTGGTGGGCCACAAAGTTTAGGTAAGCTTTACTGTCCAAATGTCCATCCATAATCATCAGAGGACCAAGAAAACATCAGTGTGCCAAGAAAACTTTGCACACATTTCTACTCCACATCTTCCAGCCTAGACTGTTGACATGTGCCTTTAGGGGCTCTTGATTCATAATGATTTAGGCACCCATCAACATATTGCAACAGAAATCTGAATTCATCTTAATTCATCTGACCAGGCAATATTTTTTCCATTGCAGAATGAAACAATTTTTTCCTGCTGTTTTGTTTCTCTTAGACACCAATGACATTTTCAATTGGACATTTGCTGTTATAGCCTGTCCATGCTAAGGAATGACACATTGTGCTTTCAGACACATTAGTTGGAGAACCAGCATTGTATTTGCAATGTGCTTGCCACCTGTTCATTATTCTTGACATCCTTCTCTGATCCCTTTAATCAAAGAGTTTTTTGCTTCCACCAGATCCCCTTTTACTGGATATTTTTTTCTTGATAACACCATTCTCTGTATACTCTTGACACCTTTACACAAGAAAACCTTCCAAGGATTTTGAAATGCAGCCCTGTATTAGTTGCATACCAATGCCAATGCCTTTTTCCCATTCCAGTGTGGTATCACACTAAAACTGAATGATTGAAAACTTGCTCACCTGATTTGATGCTGCACTCTGGGGTCATGACAGGGGACATGTCTTAACAAAGTGGCCATTGAGTCTCCATTTACTAATGACTTGTTTCAGAATAATCTTTAAAGAAAAATGGTATTCGCTTGCATCCACAACTCAGCTGGACTCAGTTATCACTGAGGCTGTTAAAGCCATCATTCAGCTCCACCATATACTGTATAAAAAAAGTGTATAATGCTTTACATTAAATGTGTGTGAACATGAAAGTCATATGTTTGTTTTGAACACGGCTGGGACTTCAATTTTAACTTTCGTTTTGTCAATAATTTTTTTACTGCACTTCTTTATGGGTAAGATGCAAGTTACATGCACTATACATAAAAAATAACAATCAACAAGTGTTAACAAAATGTGACTCTGGGTAGCATATATGGAAAACTACATAAATATTTTGGTTTAAGTCTTAGACTATCGATAAAAACCAACAGCAAAGATAATGTATTATAAGATGTACAAGAACAAAATCACAGCCCTTACCTTAGTTAATGAAGTAGATTCCATTTCCATGAAAATATGTAGTTTCCATTCCATTTTTCTCCCGTAAGCATAAACATACTACAGGCTAATATATTTATATAACAATATACAGGCTACTGTTCATCATTAGAAATGGTTTTGTTCAGTCTCATAAATTGTAAAACTAAATATTTCGGGGAATGACAACAAACAACAAAACTGGCACTAGGGGGCAACAAGGCTTCACTTATATTGAGATACTTCTCATTAAAATTGATCAATCAAAGTCTTTGATGGAGGTGGACTGTGTACATTTAAGGGCAGACAGGCCAAACACATAATTTATGGCCAATAATAAAAATATTAATAAAGGAATGTATATATATATATTTTTATATATTTTATTTATTTGTTTGTTTGTTTGTTTGTTTGTTTGTTTTTTTCTTAGTCCTATTGGCACTTTTCTGCAGTTGTGAGGTTTAAAGAAGACGGA
>JAOXYF010000009.1:8378134-8397405 GCA_028565775.1 Sternarchorhynchus goeldii
ATAAAAATATTAATAAAGGAATGTATATATATATATTTTTATATATTTTATTTATTTGTTTGTTTGTTTGTTTGTTTTTTTCTTAGTCCTATTGGCACTTTTCTGCAGTTGTGAGGTTTAAAGAAGACGGAGAAGAAAGACAGCAAACGAAAGAACGAGAACGAGAAATTCCGTTGAACAGGAGCACACGCACCAAGACAGGACCATTCGAGTAAATGGAAGTCAGATCTGCATTCACACGGCAGGTCAAATGCGCACTTCAGCGTATTTATCAGGTGGGTCTGCCTGAAGAAGTTCATACGTTCTAGCTGTGGATACCAGACTGACAGCTTCGCCTTAAAAACTACAAAGGTTTTGTGCGGTACACATCGCTAAGAAGGAGCAAACGATCGATCGTGATAAACAAAAAGAGGTACGTAATCGCAGGTGCAACATGGAGACGTAAGCCATTCAACGTTTTGTTTTAAAACAACATAATTTACGAAATCTTCCTTTGCATGTAAATTTGTTTGATTAACAAACCGCGATATGATTGTACTATTGTTTCGTTGTGGAGTAGATTATGATGAAACATACAAAACAAATATTCGATTCATTTATACTGAGCCTACATGTAAGAAGATTTTGTTATTATTTTTGTTTGCTGTGCGTTGTCCAGTGTTACACGCTGTTGTATTAACTTAATTTAATGTAAAAACGTGCTTCCCTTTTTAAAATCAAACTTCAAAAAAGGAACAGTTATTTTGTTGAGTAACGTTCTTCACTCAACAAAACAGTTATTTTGTTGAGTAACGTTCTTCACTCAACTTGTAGAACTTGATCGAGCATGGAGAACTAGTTGGCTAAATGTATTTACGTGAGATGCACAGATGCAATAATCAAAATAAATTTGAAAACAGCAGGACGTTCACTATATTGTATTCTTGTCCATCTACATCTACTCTACATCTTTGACACTATTCAATATTATACACATTAAACTTCGCACAATCACCACCACCACCACCATCATCATCATCATCATCATCATCATTCTTTATTGAAGCTCAGGTTTACATTGAAGGAGGGCTCTCATTTACAATGTAGCCACAGGGAGGGTAAAAATAACAGCAACTAAGACTGGTAAAACAAAGATCCTAGAGTAAAAATAAAAAGATAAATAAGCTAAACATTTAATAATAGTACAAAGAATATATAAAAGGTTTAATAATAATAATAATAAAGAGAATAAAATATTCAACTGAAACATTTACAAACAGAACTAAGATAATTAGACTTTTTTTAGAAAAAGCGCAAGAAATACAATCAAGTAAAGCTTTAAAATGCTTTATTCCAGCTCACTGGTGCACAATAACTAAAGGCAGTTTTACCCAGCTCAATAAAAAGTCAGGGAAACATGAGTAAAATAAAATGATTTGAGTGAGTTTTGTAAAGTGTGTTATTCACACTTACTCACAGTGATCTCTAGAACAGATTGTTATGAGAGGGGGAAAAGCTGTAAGACTGATCTAATCAGAAGCTTTCTAATTACTATAAACATGTCTAAATCAACAAGGTTCACTACTTTAGGAAGTGCCCCACTCAAACACTCAAAGGCACCATGCTTTGATCTCAGGTTTTCTGGCAATGGTAGGATGTTGGCAGAATCCTTGTCATTCATTTTTTTTGACTCTCCTTATCTTCTCCCACTCCTTCTCTTTCCTCATTCTCCCATTTTCTGTTTGCAAAGATTCCATGACAGCTTTAAAAAAAACTGCTTGTATATACATATATACTGATTTGACTCATGGCCTTCTTTAAATGATTTCCGTGTGTCCAGTAAGTGAGCTCTAGCATTGCCAATCATTATTTCAACTAACCGAATCTATTTATCTATTTGCATACTTGTCTTGCACATGTATCCAAGGCTGCAGTCTTGATTCCTAGTCAAAGTATTGTCACACCCAGCAGCATAGGCAAAAGAAAGAACAAGAAAGAAACAAAATAATTTTGTAAACTATGGTAAGGTGGAAAAAGTCATGGTCACACTAGCTTTCTGCTGACCATCAAAATAGGTTTCCATGGCACCCTAAAAAGTTCATCTTTATGCACATCAGGAAAACCCAAATGGCTCTATATTGTAGTGTAGAAGTGGTAGAAATAGCAGAGAATGCAATTCTCTACTCAAGGAACAGGTTCTTTTTTTGTAATGCAAAGTCTTTTAAAAGACATACAGCAAAGAGGAGTTACTGAACTAAAGTATATTGAAGATGGACCATTTTTAACATGTAAATTCAGCTAACAAAACACAGCTCTAACAGAACCAAACACATACAAACAACCCAACTACCAAACAAACATTAAATTGACACTAAATAAAATCTGTAGAGAGAAGCATGGCATTCTGGGAACCCTTGCTGTACTTGCTGAAGCCACAATATAATTGAAATCTATCAGGGGCCTAAGAAGAGTTGGAGAGGAGGACCTCCAGAATGTTGTGAGCCTTTATGCAGAATACGTACCACAAAGATGGGGTGTATGTCTTTTAGTTCCCGTCTCCTCCTTTTCCCATAAAGTCAGTTTTCCTTTTCTGCCTGTTTGCTCTGTGTGAGTCCTTTTAAAGCAGAAATGTTCTTGAGCAGAAATGGTATTGCCTTTTTTTCTTCTGCAGCAACACTACATTATTTATAAAAACCATTTAGTTGAATTACACTACAAAATCCCCATAATGGGTCCACATATATGGTTATTATTCTGATGTAAACTTTCATCTGCCTCATGTTGCTTACTGCTTGTTCTCGAGCTTGGTTCTGTCAGCCAGTCTGAGAATAGTAACATACCAACAACCCCTTGCTGTAGCTTTACAGAAAATCCTTGGGTTGAGTTACTGCCTTGCAATTATTAAATTATTTAAGGCCTGGACACTTCTCTGGGACTGGAACTGAAAAGTCTTGCAGTATTCTTAGCTAAGTGAGATTGAAAAATGTGATTTTTATATACATGGATTCCCTCCATAGAATGACAGATATAATAACCACACCAGAACACACAAGAGATGACATGACCATGGAAAGACCTTCTGAAGATGAAGGTGTCTCCATCCAGGTAAATGCAGCTATAAGAATCTGCCAGTCATGTAAGAGGTGTCACCCTTTGATGATTTACTTCCAGAGGGGAGAGGTTATGCTGATGGATGCAGTATTGCCCCTTCCCTAGTCAGGTCTCTTACCAGATTTAGTTATTGTGTTCAGATCTTCCCAGATGTACATGAACACCACCCAAAGTTGTCTAAGCGTCTGCCGTCCATTGTGGTGGAGCCATCAGAGGGAGAAGTAGAGAGTGGAGAATTGCGTTGGCCTCCAGACGACCTGAGAGCGCCAGAATCCACTGACGGCACACGTGTACGCACATGCTTACATGACATCAGAAAGGAAGCTGAACCAACACATGTGACTCATGAATTTAAAAATAAAGGTGTGTTACACTTGTGAAAAACATTTTACATTTTTATTCTGGTCATATAGTATGACAATAGAGTTTTCAGTATGTTAAGTTATAGTAAGCAAAATATACATGCATATTTTCAAGAGTTTTTATTGTGAGTGTTCAAGACTTTGATGTCTAGGTAATGTGCATGCAGTAGCAGGCGCTAAATATCATTATGCCAGTTCTTTACAGCTCATCCCCTCAATTCTCCATCTTCATCTTTAATGAATAATAGGATAAATTATCTATGTTTGTGTCTATGTGTGTGAATGATAACATATTGTTTTCTTCTTAGATTTGATCCAGGAACAGGATGACTGATGCAACATGGACAGATCTGGGGCAAAATGAATACATTCAGAAATAGAATCTCTCATCTGTCATTGTCACAGGATGTTTTCACATGTCTGTCTGTCTCTCTCTTTTTCACATAAACACACTCATGCATGTACACATATATGTAGGGAAAAGTACTGATATTCTTATGTGGCATATATTGTACTTTTTAATTTTATTGCCATGCTTTTAAAATGAATGGCATTTTTATTAGAAAAACATTCCAATATAATTACATATACTGAAAATATATGAAAATATCAAAAATGGTTGACCATTCAAAAAGCTATACGTCTATGTGAAGTCACTTATCCACATTTAAAGCAAGTTCAATATTTAATGTTAATTCCCAGGCAAAAAAAAAACTAGGCTATAGTCTAACATTTTTGAAGAATCCTAGAAGGATCCAGTGAATATGCGGTCTGTAATCAGATGAGTGCTTGGGCTGGGTGCCATAGTGGCCTCTGTGAGCATCATCTCAGTGTGAACATTATTCATCACACAAACACAAGTGAAAACTTTATGTGAGGAGACACCATCCTCACTCTGCACCATCTGGCAGGCAAACGTGTACTGACTGCCATGAAACTTCAGTGAAGCCCACCTGTCAGTTGTTGGTCATATCTAGTTCCATTTCTTTATAAGAGTTTTCTCAAAGTTTGTGTTACAGTGTGAAATCTGCAGTTCAGAATTACATGTATTGCTGTGGCAAACACATGTAAATTCATACATACACAAAAATGTATCATTTAGATTAATGATATTTTACATGACATGATACATTTAAAATACATAGTACATGCACTGGAAAAATGAAATGAAAATTTTTTTTTTAACTTATAAAAATAAGTGTAGCGGTATATTTATATGTGTGTTATATTTATTGTTTTATATACCTTATTCACTTTTTAACTTAACAAATAATTTTACAATATGTAAACATTCCTTAAGGAGTAACACAATAAAGTCCAGAGCTTATTGCCATGGTGGTCCTCAAAGTCAGGGAGTTCATTAAGCATAAAATAACAGAAAACAGACATAAAGTTTGAAATACAAATCTGGATGCCTTTTTGTTTTAGTATGTAAAATAAGTGTAATATATTCAGTCTATACTTTACAGTATGGTGAGGTTTTCCTTTAAATGTTTTTAGGATTTATTATTTTAGAACAAGTAGATTAATTAACAGTAACAAAAAATCTTTTGGTCTTCATGTGTAAATTGACTGGAATAGTGTGAGAACTTTTAAATAAAGTTTTAGCTTAAGTAGCTGTTCAGAATGTGTATGTTCTGGTAATTTTTTCATATAATGATTTTTTAAATTGAAAAATCAGTATGCATCATCACTCAGGCAATACTTTGCTATGAGCTTAAGACTGAGGGTGGAATATATAGGAAGAAGAGAAGGGAGGAAACTAAGGAACAGGTGAAAGTAGTTTTAGTACTTTGGGTAAGTGAGAACAAACATGTCTGTGAGAAGTGGGTGTGGCCCTGACAGAGTAGGTGAGGTCCAGATGATTTGTAAAATTAACATGTAAGCAGTTGTTAACAGGTGTTGATCTATGCAAATATATGTAAATGGTCTAGGCACAAGTTTGTCATAGTTTAACTGCATTTAGTTTAATTGCATTAATACAACAACCATTAAGCAAATAAACAAACTGTAAGTGTCTGTAACTGCCAAGACTATGAAATAATTTGACTATGAAATAATTTAATACATTTTCTGACCAAAGAGAGTCAGACAATAGGTAACTTCACAACTGAACTTAATTTAACTGTAAAACTGTAAAACTGACATCTGCTTTTAAAATAGAATATCTATATGCCAGGGGAAAGTACAGATGTTTATAATCCAAATGCTCAGCTGGTGGGCAGAAACATTTCATTCTAATGCAATGTATACTTCCAAAACTAAATTTGTGCAGGAACTGTCTGCTCAAAATAATGACTTGCATTGCCCAGTCTTTAGAATTGTACAGGAAACAATGTTCAGAGCAGTCAAAGTAATATAACACTAATATCCATTTAATTCTGGATATTTTGGCAAAAAAAGCAGGAAAGAGACATCATTTAAATCTTTGCTTAAACAAGTAAACAAAGTGCCTATTAGAAGCAAATGTTATTGGTGAGTAACAGGCTCCAGATGCAGATGTCAAATATATAATCAAATCTAGACCTTTTTGTTGACTGTCTTGTACTTGAATTAACAATACAACAAGGTACAAAAACAACCAGTATATATTATATATGAGTACCCTTAAAGCTAACCTTCTGCACTTTAACCTCATAATCATAGATACTTACCATAAAAACAACTTGCTCCCTTTAAGCCTCTAATCTTGCAATGTTACACATTTCTTTATGCTTCTGGTGACAGCTGGGGGTGGGAGAGTGGGACAAGACAACAAGGAAAACTGAGTCTAAACAAAGAAACAGGAGAAGGGGAGGAAAAGAAGGTGGATGAAGAGCAGTGGAGAGACAGGCAGATGGATGGCACATGTTTATATTCCTCCTGATGCTGATAAATGGGAAATAAGAGAATAAGCATGTTTTCTGTGAATACAATTCAGAACACCCAAAAGCAATCGAATGATAATAGTTTTTGGATGAATTATGTAAAGATAGAAAGGTAAACATTGACTGATGTATAAAATTGTTAAAAATATTAATAAAGAATACAAGACAAATGTATTTCTACTGATCAGACTGGAGCATCAGTTCATAGTTTTTCTACACTGGGATGAAGACACACTGGCTAAAGTGGACAAACTGTTCCATAGAAGCTTATTGATTTCCATGTAATATGTGGATTGAATTCACTTGACACATTTAGTGATCCCATTCTCCCACTGTTAGTAATAATTTCCAGTGTCCTCAGTTCTCACTGTATTTCCTTCTTCCAGTTTCTAGTTTTCCTGTTTTCAAATGTCTAATTAGCATCAGCATTGTTAGTAAAACCACACACATTTTTATTGGTTGACCACCAATGTTTCATACGATTAATAATCTTAAAAATCTTAAAATGAAACAGGAAGTGCAGAAGCAATTAGTATATTTCTTACCTTACAGAGTTGTAACTATCTTTCCACGAAGTCATCTGAGTAATAATTGTATCACAGAGGGTTGTCTCATGACACAGAGAGTGGCACTTAACCCAGATTGGTAAGAGTCTGAAGGCTGATTATCTATACAGCCATCAGCCCCAGACTGCCTGATTATCATTAATATTATCAACAGAATTGTGGACTCAGCTCTGTCTTTTTCTAAGTATGTCCTTTTGATTCGATTTGTTTGTTCTACTCTAATGGTGTGCACAAAGGGAGCCATGTACAGGTGTTCATCCCTCTCTGTGGACTGCACTGTGAAGTGGAATGAAGTGCATTTGTTGTAATATATTTCTTTTGGTAGTTAAAAGCTGCTTTTTGTTTGCTACATCAGCTTTAATCTCCCCATGCCTCCACCAACTTCAAACACATGATTTCAAAGGTGGCCAGTGTGGTGAAGGGGAAGCTCAGCTATCAACACATGCGAATAGACATGCATAATACACATGCGCAAGGATAAACACACACACACGCACACACGCACACGCACAAATAAGCATTTGGTTAATGATCTCTTTTAAGTTTCCATAACTACAAACAATTTCTTGAATTGACATTATTGAGAGGATTATAATGACATGCTTAGTGAAATAAAACATTAATTAAACTTGAAGTGCAAAGTGTAATACTATAGGATAGCTGTTCTCTGGTCTTCCCCTGATACCAGCATTGCTGCTCTCTAACATGAACACATTAATTTGACACAGGACTAGATGCCTTTGACAGGTGCATTGAAAACCTTTTGAGGATCTTTTACAACATTCCCTCTGATATCAAATTTTACAAGCACATGTAGGAAGCATCTTAAAGATCAATATTATGTTGGGTACTTTTATTAACCCTTATAATTTTGTATATTTTGTTTTCATTTGTGTGATTTTGGTTTTTGGGTGATCTTTACTGTGACAGATTTTGTATCTACAGTTTAGAAAAGGCTATACAAAAAGATGAACTCATTCACTGTCTCTCCATGAATTATGCTAAAGAGATATTAAATGCATTTTTCTAACCTTTCTGTGGGCCTCTTAAATGTCATTTCAATCAGATTCACATCAAACACATCAGCAAATCAGGGCTCCTGAATGAAGGTGATGTGTGCGAATTGCCCTTTTCTGTTTGCTTGAAAGGGGTCAGCAGAAGAGTGTGTGGGGGTTTTGTGAGTGGTAATTTAAATGTCTGTTATGATATATATCTGTAATGTGTTTTGTTAGGAAACAAGGTTTTGGTTTCCTTAAGGTTGAGGAAATCAATCTCTTCCCCATCTCATTTTGCATTCTGAAACAGTTTTTTCAGATTATGATTGGGGTTCTAAATGTGTACTATTGTTATTGTGGTGCCCGATGCTGCCCCCCCCCCTGCTTTTTTGAGTCTTGGATCCTGTCAAGGTTTCTTCCTCCTGCTCTCAGGGAGTTTTTCCTTGCCACTGTCGCCCTTGGCTTGCTCACTGAGGGCTTGGACTTGGACATGTAAAAAGTGCTATATAAATAAATTTTGATTTGACTTGATTTGACTTAAATTTACCCTGGCTTTCACTCAGAGGAAGTGCCAGGGGAAATACCTCTAAAACACAATTCTCCACAAGAACATCTCAGAGCGAAAAGCTCCCAAGTGTCCATGTGTATGATACATAATACCTGCACAAGCACCTGTCCTTCCATTTATCAAAGATCCATCTTGCTCAATAGAGTAATACAGTTGTATAACTGGCAGTGGTATTAAACAACCACTGGGGTCCTCAAGGCTTCATCGGTGGAAGTCAAAAACAATATCTGACAGTGTAACTTCTAAACACAGGTAAACAACATAGCAGAAGCAGGTGAAACAAAGTGGCCGCCAGTCATAACTGCCTGTCCTAATCTTACTTGTGTTCCTCTGTCTAATTATTTTAACTTTTAGATTACTTGCTTAACATTTTCATTTAGTCTCTTAAAGATGGACTCTGTATGCTTTAAGTTTTTCTGGCATTCCTACTCATCAGGACACATTTTACACCCATACAATATGTGAGCACATGTCAAAGTGTGCAGGCTCCCTTTGTTTAGGCTGGTGAAGAACTCCTTTCATTATGAAGGGTGCCCGCCCCCATGGTATACCAACAACATATTCCTGTTGAAACAAAGAGGAAATACTATGGATGTAGAGTGGCCATTAAACTGTAATGGAAGAACTAAATCTTCCTTCCGTCATTAAGAGCAAGACAGACAAAGTAATGGCACTGGTGAGGAGTCTGAGAGAGTTTCTGAAGTGCAGCATTATGTGTTTTACAGAAACAAGACACCATAACGATATAACTAGACTTACACTCCATTGTCAAAGTCAGAGACCATTAGAAGGGCAGTAAGAATAAAGAAGGGGGATTGCTGTTTTCTTTATCAACAGATGGTATAAGCCGGGGCATAAGTTGGGTCAAGGAAAATTGAACTTCAAGGGGTGGCCTATATACTTATTAATTGCCATGGGAATTGCAGTTAATGCTCCACCATTGGCTGACACAACCACAGCATGTGACATCATCCAGAAGAACACATTTGGTTTCAGTGGAGCTCCAATCACAACACCCCAGATCTTTCATCATGAACAGACTTCAAGAGATTTCTATCATATATGCCACCATTAAAGATGCCTATTGTTCCACAGCCCCCCCCCCCCACTTCACAGATAAAATCATAACTTGGCCCACCTCTCACCCCATTACAAGCCTCTAGTTCAGCGCCAACCTGCTACCACCAAGACAGATGAACTCAGGAGATGAGGCTCTGAGAGACTGTTTCAAGGCTATAGACTGGGAGGTTCTGACTCATGGTGAGGACATAGATGAACTAACAGAATGAATTTACTTTTGTTACATTAACTTTTGTGTGGATAATGTCATCCCCACCTTAACAAACCCAGGATTATTACGAACATAAAAGCCATACTTAATGACTAAAAAAGGGTATTCAGTGCTTGCTACAAAGAAAAGATCAAGAAGATCTAGAGGTCAGGGAGAGCATGGGTGAATATAAGATATAAGACAAAGATAGAGTTCAGGCTACAGCATAACAACACAAGGGAAGTATAAACGAGCATAAAGAGAATCACTAGCTATAGTCAGGCAAGCAGATGTACAAGAGAGAACTATGTAGCCATGACCGTTGAGCTAAACCTTTTTTTTCAATAGATTTGAAAAAAACCCACCCCTTACAGCTCCTTACCAGTCCCAAGGGTCTGGGAACACCATTCACACTAACTATCACACATGATCAGGTGAAAGTACACATAGAAAGATTGCATTCAGGCAAATCAGCAGGCACTAACAGAGCGAGGACAGAGGTACTCAGGAGATGTGTAGAACAGCTCTGTGGAGTCCTTCAAAGTACCTTCAATCTTTGACTGAGACTTTGTAGGTTTTAAATACTCTAGCAAGACAAAGAAGTTGGTCAAATATGCCTACTCTGACCTTTGTGTCCATTAATAGAGAAATTGTTCTTGGTCCACTCCAAATGTTCCACCATGAGGCACAGAAGATCATTTTTGCTGTATGTCATTAAACTTTACCAGTTACCAGAAATTGGCAGTATCACCAGCAATGTACAGAGCAAGCTTGCATCATTGGAAGAAGAGGGGTTTGTTCAATAGCACACCACACTCGGGTGTTTAAATACCTCTGACCAACAAAGATAAATTCTCTTTGGTGTTCACTTCAACAAAGACCTCAAAGAGAGACTTTGTCTCTTCATCTGTGTGTTCCTTTCATTCAGCACATGAACCTTTGAACAACAACCAAACAGCCTACCTTTAGCCGCAACGGTAAAGGCAATGGTAGAATTTAACAATTGATCATTATAATTCCAAAAGAATTCACTGAGGACAAGCTTGGATAACTACCAAAATCATCAATACATGAGATGTCATACCATCTATGCATAGTTAATTTCAAGAGCATGAGGTATATTGATCAAATGTGGTTTAGTAGGTAAAAGCACGTATAATGTAAAGTCAAAAGTCAGAAGTAAAAAATCAGAAGTACTCAATCCTAAATACACCTCCTACATTGGATATAACATTCATTTTTTGCAAGTATTACAATTTGCAGTGAATTAAAACTGCTCCTTCATAAAGCTGTAGTATATAAGGCAAACTATGTACATATCATTCTAGGAAGTGCTACATCAGGAATGCAGGAATTCACATACAGGGAAAACAAAAAGTACAACAAATAAAAATTTCAGGTACATTTTATTTTGTAAAAAATTCTAAACCTCCACCTCCTGTTTTTTCAACTCCTGTGAAGTATCAAAGGAATTTTCTTTAGTGCATTCCTGTGTGCTCATTTCCCAGGTCTGTCTGGATCAGAATAACTTGAGCGATCATCTTTGAACTCCTGAACTGAATGGCCTTGCTTTCTCATTAAAAGGTCATCTGTAGATGTATAACTCTGGGGCTTTTGGATATTCCTCTTCCTTTAAGGACCTCTTAGTCTGTTGTATTGCACATCATCTGAACTACATACATTTGATCCCCAGCTGCTTCTAATCATCTTGCTGGCAGGAAGCCACAGGAAAGTAATTATCACAACAGAGTCAGCCAGACATTCACAGATAAATGATCAGTAAATCATTACTGAACAAAGGACAATAAAAAATGAAAAACAGTAAACATCTAAACTGGCAAAAGCTGGTAACAATACTAGAGAGACAATCTGGAATAACCAGGTATAAATAGGATCAAAACCAGAAGTCCAGTACAACCAGAGCTGGTGGACATCCAGAATAGAGCAATCCGAAGAAAAGGATATCAGAGGTGGAGTATTAGATCTTACATTTACAGGCTTTGTAGCTCCATCTGCCCTTTGGACCATCTACCAATCAGTGATAGTCATGTTTGGAAGAGGCGGATGGTGAAGGTTCCTGCTTGTCTAAATAACCAGTAATAGAATTTTAATTGCAAAGAATAGTTTCTTATAGAGGTGTTTCTTCAAAAGGAGTCATGCCAGTCTGTATCATCATTAGTGTCTGCCAGTTGTAACTCTTCCCATACACATTGCGCTTGTTTCACACAAACCATTTCAATACAATTTTGGTCCAATTACTTAAATTTGTCATTGTAATTGTAAGATTGTAAACAATTGTAAACAAAAGACACCCAGAGAGGGCTGTAGAAACAAGTTAGTCTGGTTTACAAGATCAAAAAATCATGGAGTTGTCTGATGATGTATAGCTAGATTGGTAGAATATGTTTTTTTTTGTGCAGGTCTAGATATGTGTGAGATGATGTAGACTGACCCTGACTGGGCACTGAAGAGGACGTCCCTGGGAACCTGCAGTACCTGGCCATAGATGAGATCAGCCAAGGAGGCCTGGAGACCATAACCATAAGAGGGTGAGCAAAACCCTGGATAGCCTCCACTTTAGCAAGAAGCAGGACAGGCCCAAGACTGGTGATGTGGTAGCCAAGAAAATCAAAGGCTCATAGCCTGAACTGGCACTTTGCCAGGTTGATGATCAGCCTGTACTGACCCAGATCCTTAAACGGGCCTTAATGTGTCATATGTGCCACCCAGCTTCTGAGCAATGTGCATTGGCGAGGTCCATAGACTGCTGGACCTACGCTCAAGGTATTCCAATGTGTGTCTTAGTCACATTGAGCTGGGTGGGGCCAAGCATGGACAGGTTTTAGTAATGTGATATTTAATCTTATCTGATGTGAATGTGGGTTCTGTCAAACATGGGAACTCAGAAGTCATCTGAGACAGAGAGTATTCTAGACAACATGGAAAAGATGGAGTGGCTGAATGAGCAAAGGAGTGAACTGAACAGCTCTGGGTTGACTGGGCATCTGTCCTTAACATCAACCAGTAGATTGTTGGCACAAAGGAAGACAGCATGCAGGATCAGCAAGGAGGCCCTCACTAGCACAAAGTCCCATTTGAACCATTGTCCACCAAAGCACAATGGCACTGATTGCTTCCCATATGCCTCAAGTGCCAGGTCCATGTGCCTTGAATTATGACTAAATGAAGCTGGCAACTCCCAGAGACAGTATCCATGAGGAAGAGCAATCTACTGGAACATCCACTGCCCACTGCAGCTAACAGTCACTTCATTTTCCCTCTTTTGAAGCTGCAGGGCTTTGTCATATATGATGGAAGGAGAGAGCTGTAATAGGCTGAGGTAGGGCTGCCCAGACCATGGGCCTCATGAGGGGAGGCGTGGTCATTTGACACTGTTTTCAGTTTCTCTAACCAGACTTTTATGAGACTTATTTTGCTGCAGGTGTTTGTACAACACCTAGTTTTACAGTGACTTCTTACCTCAATCCTTGAACATACTGAATTTAGGAAAAGAAGACATCATAGAGAGTGTCAGAGAGTGAATGAGATAGCGAGAGTCAAAATGCATCTGTTTCAGTAAAGCTCATAAGTTCAGCAAGAGATATTCATCCGTTTCCAACAATTGTTTTGCTTTCTTCATTCCTCAAATGGATAGCTCTGCCACATCCTCACAAAATCTAAGATGCACTTTATATATTTTGATGGCTCAAATGTCATATGTAGGTCACCTTTCACACTGACATACAGGCTCTCACTGAAATTGTCTGCATTTGTCATGGTTGATTTATTGATTGTCATAGCTGTGTCTGTGCTCCTCTATGAGAATGCTGCAATATCTCCATTTGACAACTGCTCTGCTCCACTATAAGTAAACATGAGTACGGGGAATCCTGGGTGGAGAAGAACAGTGTCATGTCAGAGTTAAATATATACCCTGGTGTCTGAGAGGCAGGGACAGCACTACTGACTCAAAGCACAGCAGGCATCTGCATGCAGTCACTCTAACTTTGCCTCAAGCTTGCAAATTCACTTGATCCACTGCTGAAATGCTTGGAGACACACTCCAAGTTTTGTTTTTCTGGGCCTAGCAAGCTGCTCTTCATGGGAGATGTGCAAAGGCCAAGGTAACAAGGTACATTCTAGAAAGGAAAAAATGTGGAACCTGGAAGGAACAGAACAAGAGAGGCTAGAGAAAATAATTTAATGCATATAACTATGCTTACATAGACTCCCAGAATGCCCCAAGTCACATGCTCCTAAAGCAGCAGTTAAACTCTTTAGTGTGAAGACTTTCTTTCCATATTAACAGAAACATCAGAAAAGCCTGCTTGTTGGTTTGTGTAATTCACACTTGTCATTTTCAAGAATGATAACAGGAAAGTTTCAAGAACAATTATCAAGTCTTGCACCAGCGTGTAATTCACAACTCTTCCTGTTTCTGTGAGGCTCTCTCCCAGTGGCTAAGTTAAATTGAGTCCTGCTGTGAAGAAATGAACTACATTGTACTAAGAACATGATGCTTAGCTATGCAACCTAAGTATAGATGCATAAACATTACCTGATCAGTTTAAAACCAATCTACATATTTTCATAGGTAGGGTTAATAAGGGTTAATGTATTTTAATGGGTAGTAAGTAGTACGGAGTAGGTGGATAACAGACAAACTGCAGCATTGTAGATCAAAACTAAAATGTGTAAGATAGTGTCATTAACAGCATAACAACCCTTTTACCATTAATGTGAATATGTCTCAATGTCTCATGCAACATTTCAAAGGGTTTCTGTGTACGAAAGCCGTTATAAACTGGTAGTATACCTCCCTCTAGAGGAAATAAGTTTATATATATAAATTTAAAGAACCAACACAAATAAAAACAGGGAAACCATGGTAATCTCTTTGCATTATCATATGTAAATAAAATTAAAAAAAAAAAACAGATTGAAATATCAAGGCTCATCAGAGTCCTCCATTACATGTAGCAGAGATGTTCTAAAACACTTACTGCTTTCACAGAATTATTTTTGTGATTATATTATTAGATTGTACAACACATTTCATCTCATGTGAGGTTGGCTTTGCTATCAGCAGCCCTTGTTAACTTCTGAAAGGATAACAGGCTGATGTCTGTTTCACTGAAAAGAGAGAAATGGTTTACAATATATCACAATAAAGATCTAGCAGATCTTGAAAAATCAAGTGATCTTACTACATTATATCAGATTGCACAATCACCTTAATGACACTGAAGATGCTGTGCTCAGCAGTTCCAGTCTTCCCCAAATTCTGTTTAAGCTCAGTAAAATGCTGAATGAGCTGGTATTTCTCAATACTTAGCCCATGGTCTCTGAAGTACAGAATTGCCAAGAGCTGCTTCTTACTGGAAATTGGAAAGATTTATGAAGACTATATCACATGAAATTCACATTATACTAGACTAATATGGATTTCACCATAAAATAATGACATAAAGAATGAGGTAGTTTCCTTACCTGATGTCTGGGTAATTTTCAACCAATGGTTTTAAGAGATTTTTTATGTCTCTTCCATTTTCTTGTTCAATGATGTTACTTATCTGACCTCCTAGTGGGTGGAGCCAATCTAAGGTTGATTCCTGAGACCAAAAAGATATAAATGAAAGTATAAGTGTGTTTAAACTGTGAACTTGTAAATATTCTGACAGAAATATGGTGTATACAGAAAGCCCAAATTAAATCTTACCATTTCACAGAACAGACTCTTGAGTTCTTCCCACTGTTGTCTAATCTTAGCAGCTGCAATCTCATTCTTCCTGCCTTTGCAAGAATACTTATTTTTCAGTAACTGAGATATATATTCTTTCACCACGTGGTAATGAATCTCATTGGCAAATAACTGAGGGTTAAGAAAGTATTAAAAGAATGAGATAATTCCAAATAAATCATCTTCGGTAATTCAATTTACATATGACTACAAATGATCAGACTCACTTGTGCAGGCAGTGGTTTCATGGATTTCTTATATCCAGAGTAAATCTCTAGTCTGTTAATCAGTTCTTTGAAATCAGCATCTGTGTTGAGCCATTTTTTGGTCATCATAATGTCCATGTAGGGCTGGTAGAAATCAGTGTGTATTAAACTCTTAAATGTAACTATTTGAAATATGCATTAGAGTGAATATAAAGGTTAATGCATCATACAAATTAATTGGCTGAATTTTGCAGAAACAATATAACAATGTACACCCAATAAAAACCAGATAATTTTAATCTGTTACTCCTGTATCCAGTGCAGCCCACCTTAATTTCATCTCTAAATTGCTCCAGCAGAGCCTGCCTCAGTCGGAGTGTCAGTCCTTCCATCTCACTCTGCAGCTGCTCCACCTGATGAAGACAGGCTTCCCTGTAGCCATTGACATGATCACTGAAACAAGAAGTGACTCGATCGAGGATTACTGTAACAACATAACCATATATGTGCTATTTTGGCTCTATTACTCTGAACATCTTGATGTTTATAAACCATCCACATCACAAGTGTGCTTATGATGAAACCCAAGGACTTCTAGCCAGGTCACAGATACAGTGATGCTGTGTTTGGTATTCCCACCTGAAAGGTAAACCACATTGATGATGAATTTACTGAAGCTTTTTTTTAACCGATGGAGTACCTGAGGGTGCTGAAGCTGTTGATGTAGGCAACGTGATATTCAGCCCATAGACAACAATCCAGTAGGTCTGAGCCCAGTAGAGAGCTGCTATGCTTTAAAAAATCTTCTTTAAATCTAGACAGCAAGTGGCATAAAGACAAATATTTTTCTCATTGGATGCAAAATTAAGTTATGTTATGTGTAGACCTTACAATGGCATAAATCAAAGTACAGCTTGAGTCAATGCTCAGATTAGCAAGTTTTGTTTACCTTTCGGGAAAGTGCTTCAGCGTGTCCAGACAGATGCTCACAACTCTCTCTTTCAGCTTCACATCAAACATCCCAGCATTCTCAGCATGCTGGGCAATCATCTAAACATAAACGAGACCAGTCATTGTCATAGTCACATTCGCTGCCATGATTCTTTGCCTGCTCCAGTAGTCTGCCTGCATGGCCACAAGCTTGCAGGCCCCCCTCCAGCTCACACTAGACTGTATCAGTTTTCCTACCATACAAATGTTGTAGGTCTACAGAAGATGCAGTTTCTCTAAGGATCCATACAGATCTCACCCCACATGGACAGACACTTATGTACGACTGATGTTTCTGGGCTTCAGCTCTGCATTCAGTACCTCCATTTCCATGAAACTGGCACTAAAGCTGAAGATTTTAGGCCTTGGTAACACAGTCTGCAACTAGATTCTGAATTTTCTTACTGGAAAACACCTCTAACCACACACTCTAAACCATGCTGCTATACAAAATCGTTACTTCACCCTTCTTTTTGTAACACTCATGGCTGTGTCACTAAGCACAGCTCCATCATTTAGTTCACTGACAACACCAGAGTTATCGGCTCCATTACTAAAAACAATGAGACTGCCTACAGAAAAGAGGTAGACCTCCACACTACATGATACGCTGATAATAACCTCTACCAGAAGGTCAATAAAACAGATGCAATAACTGTTGGCTTTAAAAGAGGAGGAGGAGGAGAACACGCAGCCTTTTGCAGACAGGGCATTCCAATGGAAAGGCGTCTTCAAATTCCTTATGGTATCACATAAAAACTCACTTGTCCAGACTCATCTCCCATCTTATAAGGAAAGCCCAACAAGACTGAAGACGGGAAAGTCAACCTGCCTCCTGTGCTCCCAAGCAACATGAACAGATGCAGAGCATTCTAACCCACAAAATGTGGAATTGTGGTGCTATAGCCACTGAGCACAAGGCTCTTTCCTTATTCCAAAGCATTTAGTGATTCCATAACATTTAGTCCAAAATTATAAGACTTTTTTTATACAGGTTGTGAAGCAAGTCATAATAAACAACTGAACACAGAAAACATTTCCTGTTCTTCTGCCTTGGCACAGCTGCCTTCATACTTTCAACATGAGATTGTACATATCTGTCCATCATTATGAACCATCTGTGTAAATGGTGTTATATTGCACTTTAACCATATACATTACTTACATCCCACTCTTTGCACATAATAGTAAACACCTACCCTTCATTTTAAAGTCTGTAAAACAGAAAAATACTACACTTCCACATTACCTCCACTATTTATTTGCAGCTAAGTAGTATTAGTAGACTACTCTCAATGTTTTATTAATGTATGTACTTTTAGAACATTCATTTCGATTACTAGAAGAATGTTGTAGTAATACAAAATGCATGTACTGTGTCCTATTTCACATACATGAACACTGAAATGCCAGAACAGACCTGGCTTTTGTTATCCTTGCTCATACTTGTTTAAACTCAAGTGTACAGTATATACCCAGTGCCTCAGGACTGAGTACTAAATGTAATAATTTTCCTGTCTTACCTAATGTCTTGCATATAGAGTGTCACATTATTTGCCCCACACTGCTGCACTAGACTGATTTTTATTGCACTAAATGTTATATATTTACATCCGAAGGTACTGTAATTACATATCTCCATTTATAATGTATGATATGTGACGTATGACAACAATGAAATTGAATTGAGTTTTTTGGAGGTTTTGGTTTTTTTTTTTGGAATTGCTTTCAGTGGATTGTTTGTTTAGTCTTGTCTGTTTCTCTTTAAATAGTGCTGTCTTCATATGCACCCTGTCCTCCCTTCATTACAGTTATAAAGCAGCTGACAGTTTGAAACGAGTGGGAAACTACACAGAGATGTCGAAGAATTAAATAGGAACGAAATCAGTCCGAATCAGGGAGCCAGAATCATAGCATGGGTACAGGTAGAAGCCAGGCAACAGAAAGGCAATCAAACAGGGCAACCAAACTGTAGGGCAAAACCGAACACCAGCAGAGACAAGACTGCACACAGACGAGCAAACAACAGACCTTAAATACACACTAGGACTAATCACAAACTAAGAACTGGTGAGGACTAGCAAGTAACAGACACGTGAGAGAGCACAACACAATGCAAGTTAAACACTTACAATTATTTTTTAAATTAATATTGGACAGGCAGAAATAAACAAGGAAATGTGTTTTACATACTCTACAAATGTCCGTGTGAATTTCAGAGGTGGGGAATATTTTGTCTTCCATTCCCTTGGGTTTTCCTTTTACATTCCATACTTTTTGTTCGAGTTTCATGATATCATCCAAAGAGGTGCAAACATTCTTCTGATAATAAATAAATACACACGCAATTACAAGACATGACATTACTTTTCCAGTTTCCTATAGCTACAAGTATTCTCACCTCTAGACAGTCACAGTATTCTTTTTTAATCTGGTCTAGAAGGACATCAGACAGTGGTGGAGCATTCAGCCATTTCATCTCAGGCTGCAAAGAGGGACTACCAAGAACCTTCTCACTGTAAGGTCAAATGACAAAAAGTGTTAGGGTTAGGGTTAGGACTACCAAGAACCTTCTCACTGTAAGGTCAAATGACAAAAAGGGTTAGGGTTAGGGTTA
>JAOXYF010000009.1:8401103-8446020 GCA_028565775.1 Sternarchorhynchus goeldii
TCAATTACAGGCCTCTCTCATCTTTTTAAGTGGGAGAACTTGCACAATTGGTGACTGACTAAATACTTTTTTTTCCCCACTGTATGTGTATTTCGAGTATGTACTTCTAATTTAATTTATAATGTAACCTTTTTTTATGCCCAGACTCAGTGCTTGTTGTAGGAGATGAACTACCTAAGAAGCGAGAAACTGGTAGATGGAGCTTCCATGTGGGAAGTAAGAAAGAGAAGGCATACAAACACGAACACCTGGAGGTTGTCTCAGACGAGACAGAGGTTACAGGGAGAATAGCAGAAGACAGAATGTCATACACACTACCTGAGATTCCTTTATCACCTTTGTCAGGTAACTGCATTTTTACATACTCTTATTCTCTTAGATTAAAAAAAAGAGCATTTGTATGCCTTGCTGTAGAACAGTTATTTAGCTTCTGACCTAGAATTGTAAAACCAATCCTTTATTTCTTCATAACTAATAGTTCGTTTATGTCATGGAATATAAGTATTTCAGTCCTAACCCTCAAGGTCCAGGGATCTATGGCAGGTTACAAAATCTATGACTGGAACTTAATTTCAAGTTCCAGAGTTGAATACTTCTGATATCTTTGCATTTGCACTTTTGCCACAGTTCTGAATGAGTTTCTTGCCAGGTTTTTTTAGCCATTGAGTTCAACACTGTTCTTGTATAATTGTTTTAAAAGAGATATTGTTACTATTGTTACTATTGTTTCATTGTCTTTGAGAGTTATTGTTGCTGAAGATGCTTATGTTTCCTTTAGGATATCTTTGCATTTGCTGTTAATCTCCATGTGACTGTTTTGCAGTAATGCAAATTAAAAACCTCATTGACATGGAGGTGTTGGAAGAGGCCTATCTGAACCTGTTGTCTTTGCGGCTGGAGTTTTACAGTGAGAAGGAAGCTCTGGGTGAAGAGGCCTTTCCATTGGAACTGGCAAATAAAGAGAAAGACCTGAGGCTGCTCTACAATTCCCTGGGGACAAAACTGACTGATATTGTGCAGACTTCTTGTGCCCTGCCCTCTCGTAACAAAGGACTGCTGATGCATGTAGCCTGCATCATCCAAGAGGAAGAGAAGAGAGAGGGAGAGGGAGATATTGGGGGGATAGGGGGATGGAGAGATCTCTGGAGGGCTGCACTACAGGAAGGGATGAGGGACACTCTCAAGCGGGTCCACTTGGACAGTCATGAGCAAAACGCTTCCTGGTTGGCAGTGCACTTGGGACTTCTGGGTAAAGCAGTTGTGGAGGACTTAGAGAGAGTAAAGGTAGAGCTGCTAAGCTCATATCCACCAAGCTTTAATGTATTTGATACTTACGTTTCATCTGGTCATGAAGTGGTAGAAGAACACCTGAAGAAGCTTTTTGGAAAGTTGAGGGAGCTGAGAGATTACTATGCTCTTCTGGATTTTATTATTCACCGCTACCCCAGGCAAGGAGCTTTTGTCCTTTTTTGACTAATTACAGTGATTTTATCAGATGAGAAGCATCATTAGAGATCAATACCTTGGTGCCACTTTTACGGGTGCTACTATTTCTTATTGTTTAGATGTTATTACATAAACTGTAAAGAACCACAGATTTCTCAGTACCCACCCAGTTCAGCTTCTTACCTATTTTCTTCTTGTTGTTTATTTATTTCTTTTTTAAACATAGTAGAACCTGTAAATCTGGTAAGAAAGCCAATGGTTATGGGAGTGTCTAAGAATAATTGGTTATTGATATATATATGTCAAATATGTTAGCATTTTAAGATATGATTTACAAAATTCTATTTGGAAATTGCAATATGAATGTCTCAAAGTCTTCATTTTAATCTTTATGAAAGTCTTAATATACTGATCAATGAACTACTTATTACCAAATAAGATCAACTTCTATGAAGTACCAATAATGTTTCATTCATGTTTAGAACAGGTTTTGTAGAAGGTTTGCTGAGCAATGTTACAACTTGCTTTTAACTTTAATGCATGACCTTGTCATAAGAATTGGATTAACACATTATAAATGCCATTAAGAACAATATTGAAACAGTTGTAAAATTAAGATTGACAATGTATCTGTATTTCATCCAAACAGCTTTCACTAAGATAACAAAGGTTAACAGTGCCACTCTTTACACAGTGAGAAGGTTATGGGGAGCATTTCCTTGAAACCTGAGTTAAAAGAAGAGCAGAGAGCTCTGAAACTGGGTGGAGATTTTCTAAAACAGATCGAGACGGGATACTACAACTGCTTACAGGTGAGCTACAGGCATAAACAGAATTTGCTTTATACGACTACACAAAGACAAAAATACCACTCAAAAAATGGGAACACCTCTTTTTGTAACAGACAGAGATAAGGACGTTCCTAGATAAAGTAACTGAGCTGGAATATGAGGAAATGTGGAAAGACAAGAAACACCCTGAGATAGAAGAAGGAATCTACATCTCCCACATTGACATGGATATCTGGATGGTGAGCATTGCTGATCTGGTCACTACCATGAAAAGGGGTTAATGGTGTTAGTATTTTAGCTGAATAGTTTGTAGGGAAGTCCCTTGGTTTCACTTAACCTTTTACCTGACCATGAGCAAATCTTGATTTTAACTCTAGGGGGCGGCTAAGCACTAAGATGACTTAGAGTGAAGGCCTGTTGTTTGTATGCAGATAAACTTGTATTATTTTTTCTACCAGAATGTTAAGGGGAAAATCCAGGCATCCAGGGACGTGAACCTAGAACAGAAGGCTGTGCACTGCTGTCTGAAGGAGCTGAAGCACTTTCCAAGACAGTTAGTAATTCACCTCCAGTACCACAATCAAGTGAAAATTTGATCTTAAAATGGATCTCCATAATTACCCTGAAAACATGGATTATGTTTCACCCACATTTCATTACCCCTTCCATTTATCCTTTCTAATCTAATGCATATGAAACATTACGTGTGAATATGATTACTTTGTCTGAGTTATAACTTTCAGAGTACAGATTAAGGCAATGTTGAAATGTTGACACAGTTAGTGTATGAAAGGTTGGGATTTCCCACATCTAATGATATCCTACTTCTTATTTTCCTATTCCCTTGGTGCGCTCTCTCTCTCTCTCTCTCTCTCTCTACCACATACACACACTCTCTACTCCAAAGATTCGAGGCAGCCTTTGTACAGAACAGTGAGGCTCTTCTTCAGGATCCCTCCCTGTGGGTTGCATATCACGTTATGTACATCAACAGCTTCAGTGCTTTGAAGTAGGTACCTTATCAACATTGTAACTCTCCAACAGTACACCAAATTAAAATGGTAAACATTGTAAGACCTCAAAGAATGTCACATTTGATGTAGATGTAGGGATTGAAGCTCTTTTTA
Source organism: Sternarchorhynchus goeldii (assembly GCA_028565775.1). Lineage (NCBI taxonomy): Eukaryota > Metazoa > Chordata > Actinopteri > Gymnotiformes > Apteronotidae > Sternarchorhynchus > Sternarchorhynchus goeldii. The sequence goes on from JAOXYF010000009.1 coordinate 8,404,468, forward strand.
TACACATTCACATTCTAAAGGAAGAGAAGTACCTGGAACATTAGCTGCACAGTGAATAGTTTCTTTTTCTTTTCTTTTTTTAGTTTTCAATTTTAAAGTGCAATTCCAACCACTTTCCACCAGAAGACCTGTAAAACCATCTTTGTCAGATCAGTTTTTTGCACTTGTATTTGAGGATTGGTTATGTTAAAGTCCATATTACTGGCTTACTTAGTCATGTCTTGTTTTTAAATACTCTGTGGAAAATATAAATGTAATCATGCAGAATACTCTGTAACTTAACACAACCTTACTTTAAAGACCATAGCAAAAGTATGGAAATACATAGATTTTTTTTTTATGTTCTTATTCAAGATCACAGTGATGTGCACATAATTCATGCAAGGGCTAAAGGCAAGAACTTTTACCAAATTCAGAGTAGACTTAAGTAAAGCGTAAGGTGAAGCTCAGCAACTCATTGTTAAAAGAATTTACAGCCATATTTTCATTGTCAGCATTAGAATTCCAATGTCAATGCTTAAATCACGTGATTTAACTGAATGAACATTAAGCCAGAATTGCCTGTTCAGGAGGAAAGTCCCTGAAGCTCTGGAGTGTATCTGAAACTGGAATGATCCATTTCCTAACACGATTACGATTACGCAAGTCGATTATGCAATCATTTTCAGAGTCAAATTTGGAGTGCTTTGTAAAGCTATACTGAGTATTTTTCATTAAGAGTTGCCTGATTCATTAATTTCATGTGTAAATGAAAACACTGAAATTTTACAATCGAATAAAACATAGGAAAGGTCTTTCCCAGGATATGGCACATAATAAAAGCCATAATCAAATAAATCCTACCAAACATTATTTTGTAACTTCCTCTATATTCATGCTGCAACTCTTCACAAAACAAATGCATTTTTATTAAAAGGATCTAACATTAAATGAAAGACTCATCAAATTGATTGCAACTCCAGTAAAGTTGTAATTGTATGCTGGGTTTTGGCTATACTACTGTAGTTCCAACTGTTGTTGTTTCACTGTAGAATGTAGTAGAGTTGGTGTGTTTTGTTGTATGCACAGTGAAGTATGGTGATTAACTCTGCCTCGAGTTCTCTGTAGTTATCTGATAGCTAGCATAGCCAAAATGAATGGCTTGTGTTATATTACTTCTATTGTAATAGATTTACATTCAAAAGTAATTATGCCATGTGGCAAATCAGATCATGTTTGAGAGAATATGCAAGTTATTCCACTGGCCTCAAAATGATTGCATCATTCTTCTTTAGAAAAAGATTTAGTCCACCATGAATATGAAATCTCAAATAACACCACCATTCAACATACTTTACAATATAGTATTAAATACATGGTGCAAAAAGTTGCCAATAAACAGGCCAGGTTATGTGTTACATTTATTTGAATTCTTGCCTTTAATTTATCCTTTTTCTTACAGTAAAAGTGTATGTGTTTCTCCAGAAATCATATGGAGGACTATAGGGAGAGCTGTCCTGATCAGGTGGAACTGTTGGGGAAGGAGGTAGATGGGTTGGTTCTACGACTGAGGAAGACTCTGCTGGAACATTTCAAAATAGACATGAAGGTGGGTGAAAGTATAAGTTCTCTTATGTCTTCTGTGGGCACAGGTCTTTAGCACTGTAGCACCTAAATTGTGAATCAACCTTAATCCCTCAATTAGCATTTTTTCAGATCCTTTTTTGAAGAGGAGCCAAGAGTAGAAAACCTTGCACCAGATCCTTGCCTATTCAACCCCTCCATCGCAGGCATTTATTGTAAAGCACAAATCAGCCACAACATTAAAATTACAGAATAAAATTGATTATCTCATTACATAGGCACTTGTAAAGGGGTGGAATATATACCACAGCAAATGCACAGTTTGTTCTTGAAGTTGATGTGTTGAAAGCAAGAAGATGGCCAAGCATAAGCACATGAGTGACTTGGACAAGAGCCAAACTGTGATGGTTCGACAATGAGGTCAGAGCATCTCCGAAGTGACAGGTCTTGTTGGGTGTTTCGGGTATGCAGTAGTTAGTACCTACTTAAAGTGATCCAAGGAAGGACAACTGATAAATGGGCGGCAGGGTCATGGGCACCCAAGGCTCACTGATGATCAGGAGAAGCAAAGCTAGCCTGTTTGACCCGATCCCATCAAAAGAACTACTGTATTGCTGAAAATGTTAATGGTAGCTATGATAGAAAGATGTCAGAAAATGTCAGTGTTTCGCAGCTTACTGTGTGTAGGGTTACATAGCCACAGACTGATCAAAGTACCCACACTGACCCATGTGACCCAATGGGCATATGAGCATCAGAACTTGACAATGGGGAAGTGAAAGAAAGTGGCATGGTCAAATGAATCACATTTACTTTTACATCATGTGGATGGCCAGAGGCAGATACCACAGAACACCTTCAGAGGTCTTGTGGTGTCCATGCATATACATATAAGAGTTGTTTTGGTGTCTGTAAGGGGACCTACATAGTATTTGGAAGCATATACATAAAAAAATCATTTAAGACAGGCACGCCCAAATCTAGTCCTAAATCTTTGAGGTGGGAGGTAAAGGGGATGATCTAGTAAAAAAGAGACATAAAGAACCTGCATGTAAAACTCCTCTTTGCTTTCTCACTGGACCAACATTTATGTGATCTCAGGTGAGGTGATCTCAGGTGAGGTATCTCATTATCAAAATTCGATGTACTGGTGCAAAATACTGGTTATAGCATTATGTAGTACACTTCACACACACTTATATCAACCCAAACCATTTCTGTCTGTTTGTTACACTTTTTAAAACATTAATATCTGTTGCAATCGAATTTAGAGCGATTACCCAATACCATGTGAAAAACTTTCCACAAGTAAACCATGAAAACACCAGGCCTACTGCTACTTCCTGTATATGCACTTTAGTTTCATTTTGAATCATAACATGATATCATAAGCTCGGTCACCACTGTATTTTTTTATGCCCTCAAGGAAATCTTTCTTGGACTCCGTATAGATACATTAGCAATAGCATGCAAATATACAATCATTACAATCATACATATAGAACTGAAAAAAAATCGATGTTTTTTTTTCTGCCTGTTGAAACCATAACCACATTGCCATAATATTGCTAAATATTGTACAATTTCTACAGTTTTTCAAACTCTCCTCATTATCGCAGTTCTAGGTCTGGTAATTTAAATTGAAGCAGGCACAAATGATTGCTGGAAATGGTTAGGATTAGCCTCCTGTACGTTCTGCCAGGGGGTAGGAGCTTATACATAGCTAGGCATGTTTCTGAGATTTCAGAAAGGGCAGGCTGTAGCTGACTCAGACGATCGTGTAAGTATTAGGAAGGCAGTACGCTCCTCGCACGATTTTTTTGTTTATCATGCACACCACCTTGTCACCAAGCTGTCCTGCAATGGTTTTGAGTTTGAACTGTGGAACCAGCTAAGAGACTGTGGCTTTAAGTTAAACAGGCCAAACGTCTTCTTTTTTTTTTGCATCCCTAAACACACGTAAACACACAGGGGAAGTGAAGCTGCTTTGTTTTGCCACTTTGCTTTGTGAGTTCTACTGGCTTACGCCCATTACTTTTACAGTTAACAATTTAACAGTGCTAGTGTTTGCCACTCTTTGACTGCACCAGTTTATGATAACAGTACATTAAAATGATGGAATCAAACATTTTTATTCTCATCTCAGCCCTTTCTTTATTTCTTTTCTTGCACATCTTTCTCAAATCTTCCCCCTCAAAGGATGCAAGGAAGCAGCTCAAGGATGAGATGCAAGGACAATGATTCCAAACGTATTTTGTTAAACCAATGCCTTTGCTCACCGTAGTGTTACTTAGTTGTTTTTAGTGGTGTTACTCATTAATTACATCACAAAACGTTATGTTGAAAAGTTATGTTGCGTGATGTGTGTACTACGATACCACTATCACAAACCCCTTATATGGGCCTGTTTCATGGGAATTCAAGTACGTTTTGATGATTTTTTATGTAAGTTTCATGGTGTGCTGAGCATCCAGCCAAAGGGACATGCCCACTGATACACACATGCTTACACACCACGCCTGCCCCACTCAGTGCTGTGCCCAAGAAGATGCTTTCAGAATAAACAGCTAGGAGCAAGGAAGCATCAAGTAGAGAACTGAGAGCTGGAACAGAACAAATTTGTGGACTGTCCTGAAATCTCTCAGGACGGGACTGTGAACTTCTTTTAGTGTAGGTACGGCTTACATAATCTGACATTTTAACCTCTTTTTCCCTTTATCAGCCCTTTCTGATGACAATGATGACAAAAAAATGGCTGACCACTGACGGAGACTTCCAACAGCTACTTAAAAGACTCAAAGCCCTATCACAACAATGCAGACACTGGTGTCCTGAACATGTGCAGGTCTGAAGGCCTACACATCCTACTGTCTGTTTTTTCTCTCTCCCTTTATATTTTTTTGTCATACACATACATGCATGCATACACATACGCAAACACACAGATTGGGTCACTTTGAACCTGAATAAAATGGCAAATTCTCTTATGTAATATAAAAGGAAGTCTTATGATGTTTCAGATGACCAAATAGTCATAATGGCACTTTCAAAGACCACACAAAATAGCAAGGCATGTGCATCCCTTTAAATATCCCTATGACATTTGCAGGTATCATGTACATTTGTGCTCTCTGCTGTTACTTACGAAATCAAAAATTAATTATACAACTTAAGCAGCTTCATTCTGTTTGCTTATTAATGTTTTATCAAACATGCCTTAAGAGTTTTTGGTTCAAGATTTTAATATGAAAGAGTGAAATAGTTTAAATTGTATTATTCTTATTCGATTGGCTGGAAGAAAATGTTCCTTCATTTTAACTGTTTTAATTTTTAACTTCATTTTATGTCTCAGTTCCATCGCTAATCATTTTCCACTGATTTATTTCTGTCCTTCATGTGTTGCAAAACAGGCATTTGTGGATGACATGCATCACTATGTGGTAAGAGAGTATGTCTCTCAGTTGATGAAGAATAACTACACCTGCAAAAACAGGAAGAACGAAAGAGCAGCCACAAAACTAAGACTGCAGTGGGGTGAACTCAGAGAACTCTTTCAGGAAATGGTACACCCACCGTTGCTTGCTCGCCTTTATTTTCTCAGCCTATATGATGAATGCTTTGTTGAGCAAGGAAAGTTATGATACTGTATTTCCAAAAAACAGATGTTTTTTTTTTTTTACAGAGTTAAAATAAAAGTATTCACTTTCTCTTGTACCTGAACAAAATAATGTGTAATGCCATGTAAGCTTGACTTTGCACATAAGAAAGGCCACAGCATCCTATATTGTGCTTCTTGCCAAATTATTCATGAGGAAGTAGGCAGTTTAATGACAAGAGTATAAGAAACAAGGTGAGCTAAACAAGACAGACTGGGGACACCCAAAACAAGGTCATGAAAAGCAACAGATTACAGACAGGAAAAGCCAGAACACAGGACAACAGGAATGGCATCAGGGTATATATGTGACACCATGTAAACACAGTCAGATTGTGAAAGAGTTGAAAGTTTCGTTAATCTGGTTATTTTTGAAGGAACCACACATCCCAAATATTGTTTTTTTTTATTTCAGTTACCAACTAAATATGCAAATTATGATAAAAGTGGTGTTTAACTTTCACTTTCTAATGCATTACTTCCATATACCACTTTCTGTCTTTAGCTATTTTCACTATTATCACACTTAAAAAGTAACCAACTAGTGCACAGTAGTGAATGCACTGAAGAGTGCATTTAGCAATTATCCAGCAATGGTTGTTTTGCTTCTTATGCTTTGGCAAGAAACCTTTTGGTAACATTAAAAATGATTTTCATAACTCCACTCTTGCCCTGTCAATCTGTTTTACTAGAATATGTTTCTCCATAGAATTCTGCTGAACACTGGCTCTACCCAGTAGGGGACCACCTGAGCAAGATCATTGGACAGAGAAATAAGAGTGAAATAAAGAACATCCTACAGCCATTAATTGATGATTATCCAGACATCAGGTGAGATCCCCAGTTTAATTTATACCCAGTCATTTATGGCTATCACTATTGAATAATGAAGGCTAGGATGTAAAAGCTAACATTGTTAGATGTAAACCCTAAGTAAAAACACATAGCGAAACATTTATTGCTTAGTCTTATTTATGTTCAACACTGTGCTGTGTTGTTTACTGAAGACATAAACGGTGTGCTCAGCTTAGTGGTTGTTGAAAAACTAGTGGCTTGTTGAATGTAGTGGCTTCGTTTTTGCCTCTTTACCAACCGTAAATGTTTACTCCACTATTTTACACAGTAGCTATTTGGTCAGTATTGGCTTGTGCTAGATTTAAAAAAACAACAAACTGCATAAATCCCTAGAAAGGCATCTAGCCTTGGTGTGGTTAAAGTAAAACCTTTGTGCCTATCTGAAATGAGTCACTCTTTTGTGGCATAAGAGGAAAGAGAGCTATCTCTTGTTTAATCAAATCCAGGAAATGGTGTGGAAGGGGATGTGGAGAACAGGATGGTGCTTCCTAGCACTCTGGATTTTCCATCCACATTCCTAGCAATTGCCCCTTAGGGTGTAAAAAAGAATGTTACTGCAGCTACTGTCCATTTATCAAAACAGTCAGTAAAGGTGGCCTACCTTGTATCCTTGTATTGTTACCCCCTTTACAGTAAAAGGCACCTCTCTGCTATACTGTATTTCCGTGGGATGACCCGGGGAAGAGAAAAACACGTGATTCTCCAGCATTTCTCCAGTCAAAAACGACAGTCCAGGAATGCTAGGAGTACAGAGCATGCCCTCTTCACTGAGATCCCAGCAGCAGTGAACCCAGACTGCTTGGCCATCATGCCTTTCTCCTGTCTCTATGGCCTTTTCCCAGACAACTATTTTTAAAGTCCACAATGAATCATGAGTTGGGTATGTATATTAACCAATATGCCTTTCTGACACCTAACTGATTTTCACTTGGGATTGCCTGATGAGAACCTCTATTTACATGCTAATACAGAAATCAGCGTAGTGTAGCTAATACAAAAAACACCTGCACTGATTTTAGAACACCAAAGTGGCCACCCTACTAGTCCTGACTGAACTTAAGGTGGAAGGAATATTTTGAATATACAGTATGTTTTTCCCTATTATCAGTAGATAAAGTAACATGGGAAAAATATTTTAAACCTTAATATCACACTTTTCTTAGGAGGATTTCCAACATGGAAACTCCACCAACAGGGTAGTTTTTGTCCATAGTATAATGATCTGTTTAAAATGTCTATTGTTTTTAAGATAAAAAAAACTAATCCAAAACATTATTATGTGGAATGCCGGAATGATGAATGGTAAGAGTTTGTATACAATAGGCTTAAAATAATATAAGCAAAATACGTTTTGGTTCCTGTAACTGAGCTGCCATTTTGCTCTTCTGAAATCCCTGACTGTGGTTGTATATGTAATGTATATATGCACTTCAAATGACTTTCTAACAATACTGACTAGCATTACTGACAGCTAAAGTAGACAATAAGTAGATAAAAAAGACCACAGCAGAACAACCCCACAGAATTATAGCGCACAAAATGTCCACAAAGTGCAGTGTACTGAGGATTACTTAAAACCAAATATAGGCATAGCAACCATTGGGTCTAATTACAGTAGTATATTTTCACAGCTGAGATTAAAGAGCCTTCTGTTATCCCAGCTCCACCAGTCTCTCTGGGCACGCCACACCCCCTAGAATCAAACCCCAACATTATGTGTATGCAGACTATTTGAGAATGAAACCATTAATATTTGTAGCACTGTGAGTTATGGGAGACTAGGTGGCTTCTCTGCAATTGAATGCACAATAAAAAAAATGTAAAGACAAATTTGGCAGCCATCAGAATATTTATTATTGTTTTGTACATATGACAATTCTGCCAAATCTGGTGATAAAGTTTCAGCCAACTTATCAGTTCAAATCCTGAAAATGAACTGAGTTGTCCAATAACGGTACATATAAATACATAAGTATTATCCCATTATGTTATAATGGCCTGATAGAAAAGATTAAAACTATATGTTATACATCTTTCTGAAGTCCTGCTCTTTCTGTTTAATGTGTTTATACCATGATTGTGTGAGTGAATGCATGTGTTATGAATCTTTAAACATTTTTAATTTTTCTCCACTGTGCATGTTACTGCAAACTAGTCTATATATCTGAATTTCATTAGAAAACATGTCTTAGAGTACAGGGATAAATAGTACACTTGATTTGACTAACTTAGACCCTAAAACCCATTACACTTGTGAAACAATCAAAAAATCACAGCAACGTATTACCATTAAGACACAAAACAACAGCATTAATTATTAATTCAATTTAAAGGTCAAATAATGAACCACTAATTAAACAAACAAAACATTTGAAATGCATTTGATGTTGTTGACAACCCTTTGGGTCACCATAAGGAGTCAAAATACTAAAATATTGGTTCCCTATTAGTCCCTTGGGATGAAAATGTATATTCTGTAGTGGTTACTGTGGTCTCCCTTTCCCTGGTACCAGTGACAGGAACATGACCATTCAAAAACTAAAACAATAAAATTAAAATAAGATCATTTTTGTCTTTGTCATCAGGTTTGTATTAGACTTCTTAGCACTGATGGGAGGCCAGAAGAATTGGGTTTTATTATGAATAATGAATACTTAACAGCATGCAACAAGTGTGTTTACAAGGAAAATGTCACTTTCTATGTGTCATAATTCATTATAAAGCAGAAGTAGGTGTGTGTGAATTTTTTTTAGAAGAAAATCAAAATGTAACAAAAAATCACAGAGGAACATTCTAATTTGTTAGCTAACATCATGTCAATTTAGTCATTTCAAAAGTCCATGATGAATAAGTCTTCAGCAATATACTGGCACTTTTATTGTGGGTTACCCAAGCTAAAACATCAAAACAAATATCATCTGTCCACTACAATACCAAGTGTCAGCAAATTTTCTGTCAGCCTTTCTTTGGATGCTAGAATAATCTTTTGTAATGTGTATGATTGCAACACATATGTAGATACCTTTTATAATGGTCTTCTCTAGCATCTTCTCACGTTCACTTCCTGTTGTTTTTGGATTGATTTGTATTTTTCGCACCAAAGTATATTTATCTCTAGGAGACACAGTGCATCTACTTCCTGGATGGTATGATGGCTGTTAACATTATCCTATAATTATTTCATTTTATTGTACATTATTTGAAAAGATAATGTCACCAGATAGTCGCAACAATCAATAAATATTCTTTCCTAATACTGCATTTGGTCCATAGAGCCATATTCACTGTGGACATTTGTCTTTAGAGGAAATGTGTTGCTCATGCAAGTGTAACACAGACATACATGAAACCACAGCGTCTATCCTCCCTCAACCACATGACTGTATAAGACACAAAGCACCTGTGAACTGTCGGAGAGAATGTCAATAAGACTATAAGAAGCAAATAAGAGTCTTTGTGCAATCATGGCATCTCGTTTAAAGGTCAAGTTTTTGGACCGTTTTCGTCCCCCGAGTAACGATGACGAGGATGGTAAGTACTCTTGTTAATGTGATATAAATGTTACATCTTACACTAGTGCGCATTGTAAACAAATGTTATATTAAACACTAGTGCGCACTAAAAAATAAATGTAGCAATGTTTATTTTATTAGCTACATATATTTCCAAGTACCAAATTTGTAGTTTATTTTTACTGTATATCATGCAGGCCTATTTGCACATATTCTGAATAATATAATAAGAGTAAGCAAACTCTAAGCAAATCTCTAAGCTCTTTCAAAGATCAACGCAATCACGGAATTTACACACGGCCTCCGGGACTTTTTCCTCATGAAAAAAACGCTCAGTCTAGCATATAATGAGAAAAACAGATGTACACCGTCTTATCGCGTTGACTGGAAAGACTCCCCTTACCACTACACGTCATTGGGTGGGAGGACACAGAACACACAAATGAATGCGAGAGGCAGAAGTTAAGCAACATCTGTAAGTACAAAAAGAGCACAGTAAACCGTTCCTAGTCAGCCTCAAACATCACATGATAAGGTATTTCGAACTCTCTGTCTTTTTGTTTGTGTTCTGCGGTATACGGCATGTCTATCTCTAACTAATGTATATTACTGAATTAACTTGTTTCTACGTTCAAAATGAAACTCGCGTTTATATGGAAAAAATATAAACAGTTAATTATGTCTTTTGCACAGTATGGAATGTCTACTGTTTTACATGTTTTATTTAAAATATAATGTTTTTATTAAAACGCACACGTTTTCTATGTAAGGCAGTGAATGCTTGAAATAGGAGCTTTTCCATAAATCTTTTATTTAAATACAAACCCATTTTGAAGATTTGTGTGACTGTTACCATTCTCATTTAGTCCTGTTACCATTCTCATTTAGTCCTGTTACCATTCGCTTTTAGTCCTGTTACCATTCTCATTTAGTCCTTTCTGTCCTAAAGGAAATATGGCTGTGGATTCACTATCTCCCAAGGACAAAAATATCTCATTCAACATTTCCAAAATGCAAAGCTCATTTCCAAAACTGAAAATGTTTAAACCATTTTTCAAGAAGAAACAAATAGAAGATGACATTCAAGCTGGAGGTAAGAACACTTCACTGCTCATCTGTTCCCACTTCAACATGACAATAGTTTAATCAAGTATCTTTAATAAATTCAATTTGCATGGTTTATGTTGTTGTGGTTTCTATACAGAGCAGCCTCTTTATTATAATAATATTGTAAAAATGTTTATATAGAAACATTTTTTTGGAAACACAGGTTAGGTGCACCTAGGGGTGATTCTAGAATTTTATCCTTAGGGAGGCTCAGCCCCCAAAGAGAATGTGGAAAACTAAACAGCTCAATGCAATGAAGGGCTCAGAAATTGCACATTTATGTGCTCATGTACTCTTGTTTTGAAAAGAAAGCAACATATTGTAAATTGGATAAATATAAACATTGGGGTAAGATTGATTGAAATATATAACACATACCAATAAGGCATAAATGAATTATACATCTGACAGCAGTGAGGTAGGTGAGGGCTTAAAGGAGAGTATTTTGTAGAGTATTTCAGTGTCAATGGATCCTACACTTACTGAACACTACACTACTGCTGAGTAACTTCAGTTCTAGCACTTATTTGTTGCTGTTATCTGTTAATGAACTCATCATTCTCTAACAAAGCTTATCCTTGGATCAGCATTGACTGTTCTTTAGCAGTGTTCTAATTAAAAGGTATATTGAATTCTATCCTACTGGCAAGGATGCATTCTGTGAGCCAACAGCAAAGCACTTTTGTAAATCGATCTGGATACAAGCGTCTGCTAAATGCCTTAAATGTAAAAGTAAATGTAGAAGGAGAAGACTGAGGCAGACTGTAATATATAGCTTTAAGGAAACGTCAAGGGTACTCTAGTGGTTTATTAGCTTTAACCTTACGGCCAATCGACACACTTGGATACATTTATAGTTATCTGTGCAGTTATCTTGCTAGAATAGCTATCTTACTATCCTACTATGATTACTAGCCATTTTCATTTCTATATTGAATGCCTCGTCTATAATGCTGCATAAGCAGCAGAACGTTTGGTACTGAGACTGCTACTGTCTCTGTTCTGGGGGTCTAGGTCTGTCTGAGGGCTCTCCCTCCTCCTCTCTTTATTTCTTTTGCAGTCCAAAGTTCTCTTTTTTGTGTTTTTTCATGTTCGTGGTGATTATATAATTTAGTGTTAATTTACTTATGTGAGTGTTCTGTGCAAGGTGTTGTGTTCTAATTAAGTCTGTTTGTTTCTGCACCCTTCAGAGGTTCTGTTGACTTTTAAGCAGAAACTACAACAGCATCAGTTTTCAAGGGCAGGACAGCACCTGATAAACCAGGAGGAGCGATTGTTTGCACTGAAACAAGAAGGAGTTCAATCCAGTGAGAGTATGGTGGAGGAAGAAGAGAATTATGAGGAAAATCTGAAAAAAGACTTTGAAGAATTTTATGAGAAGATACAGACAACAATTGAGAATTTCCTCAAGGTCCAAAGTAAGGAAGAGATTGAGTCACTAAAAGAGGCAGTGCTAGCTATACAACAAGAGGAGGAACAGGACCGGAGATGGGAAGGATTGGATGAGAAAGAACGTCCTTCATGGAGGCCTAGTCACTGTAAACAGATTCATGATTCCCTTATCAAGAACATTGTTAAGCAGCGAATGGACACTGCAAAGCCAGACTCAAACTGTACCATTAAATCTTCAGTTCAAATGGATATTATAAGCAAGGGAAAACAACTTAAGAAGGACCTACTACAAGTGGCAACAAATGTAAAGCACTGTTATCCAGGACAGAACATATGTCAGTGGTATGCCAAGCTATACCATCAGGCCTTTAGTGATAAGCTCAAGGAAATTGCAGACTATGGGCTGAGTGATACTGACTGCGTGCATCTACTGCTGTGGGTGAATACACATTATCCCGGGTAAGTCAGAAAAAAAAGTTACACTGCATTTTGTGGCTAACAAACAAGACTGTTACTGCAATTTTTTAAAAACCTTTAAATTTTCTTTATCGTTGAGCTGTACTCTATTTTATTGTAGAATTATGAGACATGAAGCCCTGACTGGGATGATTGAATATGAAAAACTTGAGCCACTGTTACCTGATGAAATGCTTAAGCCACTGGAAGAGCAGTTTCTGAGCTCTAAAGAGGTGTGTGATGTCATGTTCATCTCTTAGGCCACCTGGTCCACTGTCCCAGGGCATCTCCTGGACTGAGAGACTAATTTCAGTTCGAAGCACTATACTACATTTACATGTAGTAAACGTAAACTATATTCAAAACACATGCAATTATGATCTCTTGTTCTTCATCCTCTCTTTTTCTTGGTCATATTCTTAGAATGAGCTGCAGACATGGTGCCAGAAGTTTTTGAACACAGAGGAGAAAGCTACACCTGAACTGAAAGATGAGTGCTACTTCAGCACATTGGCTATTGATGTGATTCAGGTACTGCTAAATATACAATCCAATGCAATGCCATGAGAAGAAACAGCATTTGAATGTGTGATATTCTGAATACATATCATTGTTTCTTTTTCTCTGGTAGTGCATCCATAGTGTTCTAACTTCAGCACAAGAAGCATTAGGCGATCATTCCAAGACTAAGAGAATGACACATCAAATAAAAGAATTTCTTGTTATGTAAGTCATCGTTATCCTACCTGATTTTAAAATATTTATTACATTAAAGTTCATAACAATTTCATTTTACAAAATTTAAAGCTTAAAGTACAATTTATTTTGCATATACCCTATAATTATGATCATTTTACACTGAATGTCCCTCTTCTCAGTTACCATCGATTTCTTGTGAAAGTTATCGAGGATAATCAGAATGCTGATGCTGTTTTGAAAGCCAACCTTCACTGTATCAGGCAATTTAGGTAAACATGTGGATTTGTATGTTTGGAGTTTTGAAATGTGAAATCATACCTATGAGAGAACCCCTGTGTAAGAGCTGTTCTTTCCTTAGGGATTACATTATAAAGAATGCAGATCGATTTCCTGAAAATATCAAGGCTGACTGTGAAGATTTACTAACCAAAATGAGAGAGACCTGCCATGGATACTTCACCAAATCTATACATAAAGACCTCAAGGTAACTTAGATCTAGAAAATGTATACATTTTGTTTATTGGTTTATTTTATTCATTTTAATAATTGCCCTTAATCTCATGCCCTAGCCTTATTCATTACCCCATATCCTCTATCCTCTTGCTCTTAAAACCATCCTTTATGGTCTTCACTTACACCCTTTATGGCCTTTTCCCATTATTTCTGTTAGTACTCCTTCAGATGAAATGAATGTCTTAGTTGACCATGCTTTGGATTCTCATATTAAACCAAGGATATATAGTACTTTAAATGTTAATGTGTGTGTGTGTGTGTGTGTGTGTTTGTGTGTGTGTGTGCACTTCCACAGGACAAGTACTCCAAACTGGGTACTCAAGTGTGGCTTAAAAACAATGAACATGTGTGTAGTGAACTACTTGAAGGGGTGGACAGACATGTTCAGAAACTCAAAAACCTGGATAATACATGCCTTACATGTCTTAAGGTAAAGAGTGCTTAAATGTATTAATGATTAGTTGGACTTATCATTCCTGCACTGTAGCACGCTGCTGGTAGACCCATGTATTCTAAAGGTCGATCCATTGATTAATTGTTAGGAGATACTCAGCCATCTTCACAAGGAAGTGCTGGCTGAATATGTGAGGAAAATGATGAAGAAAAAGATCAAACTTGGAGATGAGAAGAAACAACTCCAGGCAGCTGAAGCTTTACGTAATAATGGCCAGAGAATACATACCCTGTTTACTGAGGCCGTAAGTATAATCTGTCTTTCTCTCACATCACACACACAAAAACTGAAATCACTAAAAAATATTTTTTAATTGTGACATTCCTTTTTATTTGATTTAATGTTTAGGGGTCTAACATGGATGATCTGAAAGACATCCTGCCTGAACTAGCTGAACTGCTAACACTTCAAGATCCACACTGTATTGAACTGCAGCTTGTCAGTCTATACAGAGTTCACACTGATTTCAGGTACAGCTCCTTCAAACTATTTTAGTCCTTAGAATTGAGATAGATAGCATTCTCTCATTAATATGCTGATCAAATGTCTGACTTTTACAGTGAAGCCCATGTTTCTGCTTGGCTGCATCTTAAGGCGACCCTCCATGCTACAGACCTCAAAAACATCAAAAACACCTTCTCTGAGCTCAGAGAACTAGACAGTTCACCAAGAAAAACTAAGACTAATTTCTTCTCTAAAGTTATTGTCAAATGATCTCCTCTAATACCGTTGTACTGTACATCTCTCACTCATGATGAGTGATTTCTATGCAGTTTAGTCATAGAAATCTTATACTTTTTATATTTTTACATTTATTTGTTAATAAATTGATCTGTTAATCTTTACTTTATGGTTTTGTGTGTTGCATTTGTACTTTTTGTGTCATTTTAGTGATTGTAATGTTTTGTTCTATTGTTGTTTTTGTTTTTTTCAAATCAAATTTTATAAATAAATTGATATATTAAGATTTTACATTATGGGTTTGTTATATTTCTATGTTTTAGTCCATTCTAATATTGTTGTAATGGAGTCAAGTGGGTGGAGCAAGAGTTATTCTCCATAGCGCAAAACACTTGACTGAAACACGAGTGTTGCCGACGCTACTGAACAAATGAAAAACGAAAGCAAGAAACACGTTTAGCTTGGGAAACGAGATTAAGGCAAAGCCCTCCATGCGGCAGCCTGGAACGTCTCTTGGTATATGCTCAGTCAAATGTGCAGCATCCAAGAGTGGAATCTCTGGGCTTAAATAGGTGAGGGTCAGGTGTACCCAGTAAACTAGTGAGCGTGGCAGAGGTGTCTGTGAGGATGGAGTGGGCCTGTCCCGTGGGCACCGTGACAATTGTAAGCAGATGTGTCTTTATGCCCGTGTAAAGTCAGGAACTAAGCATGACCGACTTCCCCAAAATCAGGAAACAAAACACAAATAATTCGTTTCCGTTAAAATCTATTTGTTTCCATAAACATTCTCATCTAGGTTTATTGTAGTAGGCTCTATTGTGTTGAATAAAATATGTTTAGCACCTGTGTTATCTGGTTTGGCCTATGGCCATAAGTGGAAGGAAAATTCACCAGTCCTTGAAAGCTTGCATGAGAACCACCATATAAGATTTCCCATATGGTTTACAACCTCAATTCCTAACAATAACAACAGAATCTACAAGCAGAGCACTGATTATGAAGTGCAGTGCAGAGACTAAACAATTCCAGGAAATATGAGTGTATATGGTTTACTCTAAGCGAAGGCTGGTTTCCAACATCAATTTCAAGCAATATTAAAGAGGCTTCCACAAACACTTTTCATATTCTGTACAGAAATAGCTGGACTTCTGTGGAGTTTGGTTTTATAAACAAATTATGGCATTCCTCCAACAACATGCAAAGCAAAAATAGATATTACAATGTGGGCTTTTATATATATATAGCGGTTATTCATCATAAGCTTATGTTCACATTTACTCTTTTCTAGACAATTTTGCTTATTCTTGGATTAAAAATTAATTTCAAATGAAACATTTTCAGTGTAATTTGGTCTCAGATTCTAAACCAACATCAGTAACACAATCCCTTTGATGAAATCCTTTCAGGTTCAACTGGAATTATAACGCTGCCCTAAACACTATAGGGGAATGTCCTTAAATACATTTAAAAATCTCATTATGGGTAGATGACCAAAGCCTTCTGGTTAAAATGCTGTAATAACATGTTTATTTTCAATGTCCTATCCATCACAATTTTGCAATAACTAAAAAATCAGGGCCTGGCTCTAGCTTGTTAATATACTTGTGTTTTGGAAGTATGAAGTAAGCAGACAAATAACACCTTTGTAAAAACAAGATCCGAAGATGCTATGAGAATTATTTAATATAAGGAAACAAATGTTTCTAGCTCTAACACAGTGTGTAGGTTATGAGAGTCAAACTGTAATTTTAATGGGTGCTGACTTTTAAAATCGCAGTTGCTACAGTACCAACAGTGGAACCATAATGTACAAAAACTGTTAAAACACCAAATATGTGTCACGCAACGGTGCGGTTGTGCCGCAGGAACGATCAGAAAGGGAAACTCAAACTGTAGTGTTTAAACAGTTTTATTCAAACCAACAAAAAACACGAGCGTAAAGGCTTGTGCGCACACTTCATAGGAAGTCCAAAAAAGACTGACAACGACATGATGACATGCACACATAAACACACACACTCTGGCGAGACACAGGTGAAACCAGTAAACGCTGATAGCTGAGCGTCACTCCCCACAACACACACAGCACACAATATGGTTTATAATCAGAAGCTCATACAATTTTAAGTGATTTTTTTTCAAGACAGATACCCAGGAAAGGCAAATGCATGCACACATGGAAGTAGTTGGTCTGAACATCAGTGTAGACTGGTTGTCACTCTACGACCAGGCTGACACTTTCAAGTCTTTTAACATGTATGTGTATTAGAGACAGCAGCTCCAATACTGCAGGCGGTGGCATCTTGTGTGCCCTCTATGTTGACAAACTTCCTGGCTCACATTCAGTACCTCCATAATCTGTCGTTTTGATAATTCTCCCTTCCACTTCAGTAGGTCAGGTAGGTACTCCTCACTACAAAATATTGCAGACATCTTATAAAGCACATTATAGACACCATATTTTTAATTAAGATCTGGTAAAAAAAAATTAAGACCCACAAGTTTACCAAAAAAAATTCTTACACAAGATTTTTTTTAATTTGGACAATTCATAAGAGGCAGGAGTTGCGAGACTAAATACCTCTCAGTAGGGAAGTTTTTGTACAGGTTTGAGCAGATAAGTTTGAGAGCATCCATATCACTGCACCCTAGAATTTTTGTCATCTCCAGTAGAAGCCTTTTTGGCTCATCACTGCCATTCTGGTTAAAACAGATAAGCAAAAATGTACAATATATGACATTTTACCATCTGCATACCTTCTCACATGATTGGTTTACTACACAATGTATACAAATATATTTTTAACACTCAGCTTTAGTTCAGTATTAAGCATAACATACCAATAATTTATTTATGGCTGAAATGCATGGCTTGTAAAAAGAATGCATGAAAATGACTACCAGGGATTAAAACAAACACAAAAGAATGGCATGGAAACATGTCTGACAATAACAACATTGGTGAAATTATACCTTATTCAATAATATGAGATCAATGATGTAACTTTAGAATAGGCACGATTCAGTTTAGAGATGAGGAGCTCATCGTGAATCTCTGTAAAAGAACAGCATTTACCTGAGGAGAATGTAAATTTAAACTTGTATTTCTTGCATGATAGGTGAAAGTGTCGTGGAAAAGACCAGCATCTTGTATCAGCCTCTTTTCTACACCATCCCATCTACTGTCTAGCTGCCTGTACTTCCTCTGCATTAGACACTGCAGGTATGCTCTGGTAACACTTTGATATGCTGCATTCACAATGAGCTAGAAATCACAGGAGATGTAGGGAAAAATTATTAGTAAATAGGACTTTAGGCAAAATATGTTATAGTGAAATTCAGTTACTTCATCAATGAAACTGTTAACATTATGCTTTCATTTTAATTGACAGTACATACTTCCTTAACATCCTTTCCTTGTTCTTTTTCTGAAAGAGGTGCTAATATATTTTGTATTTTGCTTATCAGTTCGGACTTGTGCCTGTCTTCTTTCTTGAAGTATTTCTTAAGATAGTCCTAAAAATGATCATGCAAAGTGGTCATTTAAAAAAATCCAGTCTACTTATTACATTTATTGTCATTGTACTGTAGGTGAGTGTTAAGATTCAATACACGCACAGTCATTAAACCGAAAGATATTATAAGTGTTTTTTGCTTTAACCAGTAATGGGCCACCTTATTTACAAAAAAATGACATTTTCTATTCCTATAAAGCAGGAACACTTCTGATCAAAGTAATGAACAGCAACTGACTAAACAAGTGGAAACAAGTCTGTTTCTGTTTGGTTGGAACAAAAACCTGCCATCTGTCATTAATGTCAGCATAATTAATTATTATCCCAAAATGAATAACTTGTTAAAACATCACAAGCCTACACGTTTTGATAAGCTAACAACCTGAGGATTAAAGACCTACCTCTGCTAAGGTTTTTAACTTCTGTGTTATGTTGGATAAAACCTCTGACTCCATGTTCTCTAACATCAGAAGAGTGATTGAATCAGTATTATTGTTGAAATCCACAATGGTCAAGGCATAAGATCTGTAGTGAGAAAACATGACTAAAACATTGGCTAAAACTATAATCTGTTAAAGCTGTTCAATTTATCTTAATTACTTGTTTACACTGACTACTGATCTTAAGAAAGATAAAATGATCAGATACACCAAGACAAAAAATATCAGTTGTATCCACTATCACTAAAATCCCCTCAAATCTTGCTTTAGGCAATCTGTAAGGCTGTAATATGTCACATATATCCTTGTGATTTAACCATCTTCTAAATTGTAGGAGCTCCCCTCAACTCAAATCACATTGTGATATCATATTGTTACAGTTATACAGTTTTCAGTTAAACAAACATTTGCATTTTCAGTCATCACATCATTTTAGTTGAAAAATCACATTCCAGACTCACCGGATTTGCTTGCAGTTGTAAAGTATCTTAAAGAAATGCAGTAAATTCGTCTCATTGGGGTTCTGTAATTTGAGCCATTTTTTCTCAGCATTCACATACCTGATACAGTTGTAGGTAAAGAGGTACGTTTCATACTATTAAACTTCAGAATACAAATACTGTGCTGTAATAACTGTGAGCATATCTTGCTAGTGTAACAGTGATGTACCAAGGATTGGGTTTACATTGCTAGCATGAGCAACTAATTGCTAGAATGAGCTATTTAGTTTAAAAAAACTGACCTCTTTACAAAACTCTGTAGTTCATCACAACAAATTCTTTGAACTGCATTGTTTAGTGTTTGGCTGAATCTTTTGGTCCCTTGAATTGTGGCATTCAGACACTGAAAAGCAAGTGAGTTAGTATTAGAAAGATATCTGAAATTAATTAGATACAAATAACTTACATTTATATTCTGGCCATTGTCAATTAGTGTTTCTGTCTGTCCTTAGTCCGTCCTTCTCTG
This sequence comes from Sternarchorhynchus goeldii, assembly GCA_028565775.1. Classification (NCBI taxonomy): domain Eukaryota; kingdom Metazoa; phylum Chordata; class Actinopteri; order Gymnotiformes; family Apteronotidae; genus Sternarchorhynchus; species Sternarchorhynchus goeldii. The sequence continues at coordinate 8,424,277 of JAOXYF010000009.1, forward strand.
TCTTCCTGTATTACCTGTATAACATCAAGCTGAACTTGAATGAGAGCCTCTTCATCCATGTAATCACAATCACTCTGAGCCTCATACAGAAGGATGTTCTGTAGCATAGTTGAGATGTGTTTGTGAACAAGTGTAAGAAATTTCTGCTTGGACTTTTCCAACCAGTCAGCTAGCAGCATAGGGTCAGATACCCTGAGACAGCCTTTTAAGTCCTGACTGAAATATAATTAGACAAATCATGGCACAATTAATTTTATATTCAATATCACTGTGTAACTGACAATAATAATTAATTTTAATTATTTAACTAACCCTACCTAAAGTATGTCTGCTTCACCCAATTTAGAAGGAAGAAGGCCTCTATCAGTGATGAACTTCTATCCATTAACAAGTCCAAAGTGGCAAAGAAGTGGCAATTATAGCTGTAAATTAGGTCATTCTGCAGTCCTGAATCCCCTAAAATAGGTCCCAAGACATTCACTTTGCTACACATCAAACTCATAGCATCGTTCAAATACTCCCCTGTCTGAAGCTGAAATTCTTTGGCCCCCTCTGGAGGCAAGGTGGAAAAGATTTTTTCAGCAGACCTGTCCACTGCCTCGAGGTACTCTTTCAACCAGTTCTGAGAGCAGCTGTCCAAGTTGTCATTATGCTTCAGCCATTGTTTCACCTGTTCATCTACATCCTTCAGCTCCTGGGAATGAAGGTCTCCTTCAAGAAAGTTTTTTAGAGTGGAGAGGACCATCTTTTCTTTATCTGCAGAACTCTGATCATCTATAGCAGGATCTATGCCAGAGTGCCCTGTTGGATGAAAATGGATATCCGTGAATGTCATCTTGCTAATTGGTTTGCGCCGACATGTTATATACTTTTTGTTTTAACAGCATAATGTACTACATTTCAACATCATGCTCAAGTGCAAAGCCTAACAGGTATGACTGTCTAATCAAAGCAGCATTTAATTATAAAAACTGTGAAATTCACCTTCCTCCTTATTACATACATACAAAAATACACTGGAGATCAAAATTTGAGAACAACACACAATTTCCTATGTAGTCCTATGTGAAATTATCCTAACAGGAGTGACATAGCAGTATTTTAAGCTTATTTCATTCTTATTTGGAAAATAAAATTCCAAATAAATGAATAATTGTCTTACCATCGACAGGTTGACTGAACTGTGAGATCATCTCGCTCACCAAAGGTGTCTTACTATCATCTTCCCTTGTCCTGCCTTTTCTCTTAAATGCATTGTTTAATGTTTTCAAAACCTTTGACATTTTTCCTTTTCTGGTTGCAAATCGTTCCACCAATGTTGTGTAAATATGATTTGTAAATATTATTTTGAAGAGCTCAGATTATCAAACGTGGATGCTATCCTTTCTACATTTAGAAGCATCTGTTTGGTAGTTTATATACATAGGTCTAGTAAAAGAATTAATGCCCCGCCCCTCCTTGGGCTTTCCCCCCAATCTCTGTTCTTTTCTTTTTCAATGCAAAATTCCCCCAGGTTTTCCCTACTGTAGGAAACACAAACAGATTCATAGGTAAAAGGTAGCTATTTTAAAAAAAAAAAGCTTTGTTTAACTCAATGTGTAACAATATATCAATATACCATGAAGCCAAAATCCAAGCACAAATGAAAAGTATTCAGTTTATTTAGAGACTGGATGTATGTATGTCTGAGAAATGACGTATGCCGTGTGTAACAATGAAAATCGAAAGTATACAGAAGTCAGTAGAAACCTGTAGTAAGTATTTCTTATTTAAAAGCAATAAAACTGTCACACTGAACTGGTACTTCAGTAAGTGTTCTGTAATATTTCATTTACAGCTAACCAGAGTTTGTAATTCTGCACCTCTGCACAAGTGTTGGTGTTGAAATAAAATAACAGCACTTTGGAATTCTAATGGGATAAGTACTAAAGTTTAAATGATTTTTACTGATATATTTTAATAACACTACTATTCGCGTGATAAAGAAAAAAACATTGGAGCCTTTGAACGTATATGAATTTAATCCACTGTTAAACCATGTAGCCAGATAACTATATAAATGGCACACGCAGGCATAGCTCATCGTGATTGACATTTGAACAAGCAACTTAGCGTTGTAATATTTGCAAAGGCTAGGAAGCTTGTCCAATTGGCAACGACAGAAGGCATCGAGGGAAGGAATGACTAGATGACTAATGTTCTCACGTTAGGTTTCGCTGTATAGCGACGTTACTTTGCCATTGCGTAGTGGAGCAAGAACGTTAGAATAGGTAAGAATAGTAACTAGCTAGCAAGTTAAAACGCATTAATAGAATTTGAATTCGGATGGCAAGCGACTTCATTGTTTAACTTATTAACCGTAAACTAACATTGGTAAAATGAAACTAGAACTACTGCTGTCCTGTTTGTTGCTTGCTGGCTAGATAGCTGATTAAATGCTAGCTGTTAACCAGCTATCTGGTGGTTAGGTTTGGTTAGAGTATGCAGCTAACTCCCTACTAGTTCAGTACCTAGATACAATGACGAATACCTAATCTCAACAAACGAAATATAGTTAGCTAGCTAGCTACTTAAAAATGTTTTCCGCTTCTTTTCAGATAACCAGCTAGCTGGCTAATATCGGCGCTGTTCACTGCATCGCTCCGCACTTCGAAGATCAGACCCGTCTCTTCATTTGTGTCGTGTTACATTCTTGGATCACGACCCAGCAACTCTAGCTAGACTGTCAACCCTTCACTGCGTCGTTGGACGACTAGCGTTGTGTTTATGTCTTTATTTTACGGAAACGGTAAGCATATGTCATATCGACTGAGACCGTTTTGCTGGTTCATCTTTTTTTTATATATAGCTGTCAGATAGGTTCAGACTTTGAGATGAATTGTTACCCGTTACTTTATTGGCAGGGTTAGCTAGCTAGCTTGCTTAAAACGTGAGAATGTGGTGGACAGGCTAACTTGGATCAAAATGGCGTCATACATGACTTGCGTACCCATGTCGCACACTTTATTGCTGCTTGGGAAGCTAGCAGGCTAGCTATGACGCACTCTGCACCATATCGCATAAGAGATATAATTTAGCGTCGTTTTATCACCTGCATATCTGGTTCGTGTGTCCTTTAGCGAACCGATCACTCTTGGTTATCTTATGGACAGTCCAAGCCTATTTCAAAAATAAAATTAACATTAACTTTGGGATTTCATGGCGACTTTTCATAGCATGTAAGCAGGCATTGTGATAGCTTCGTGACTGACTCGACCTTGAATTTTGGACGAATTACTAGGTGGTACGAGTTATTTATTACCTTGGCATGTGCACTAAGATAGCTGTACTAGCCGTAATCGTGGGACAAATTTCCCATTTCTAATTATTTTGATGCTTATCCCAACTTTTGCATGAATCCATTTAAATTGGTTCGTGGGAACTACTGGGCCTGGTCTTTCTCATATATGTTCGTTTCATTTGCTGACGCAGAATGTAAGTGTAAGTTACAGACGCTGGTGAGTGCCGGCTGGGCATGACTCTGTTACGTGAGAGATGACCGTAATTAATATTTAAAAAGGCCAGCTGATTAGAAGTGTGAAATGTGGGTTTAAGGTGTGCCCCAGGTCGCCTAATAAATTGTTCTTCCCTTTTCAGAGCTGTTGCGCAGCTGTTGGAACGCAAGCGGTGTAAACCTAGACCACGAGCAAGCAACTTGCAGCCACTGTGGCAAAATCTTTTTCATGTCAGAGACCGAGCACGCTTGCAGTCGTTTATGTCATCCCTTCTTCTCCAGACAGAAGATACCCCAAAATCCCCATCCAAGATCTTTTTATTTTGCTGATAGTGCCACAAGCTGCTCAAAATGTCCCTCAACGTCAACCGCAATGTGTCGGACCAATTCTACCGCTACAAGATGCCCCGTCTGATTGCTAAGGTATTTGTAGTCATTAACAGTTTTGTATTAAGCAAGGGTACTCCCTATCAATAAAATTGATGCCTCATTTGATTTACTTAATTTATCAGGTGGAAGGCAAAGGAAATGGAATTAAGACAGTCATTGTCAACATGGTTGATGTTGCAAAGGCACTGAATCGGCCTCCAACATGTGAGTTTTGAGTGACGGCCTGTTTTGTCCTTTTAGTGAATTAGATCCGTGGAATAATGATTTAGAATAATGCAGAGTAAGAAAGCAATAATGCAGAGTAAGAAAGATGTGTGGCATAGCCATCCTTCCTTTGGGTACCAGAAAACTATTAACCTAGTATTCATGCTTGCAGCATAGAGTAAATGTTGCAGTTATATATAGCATGTGTATAGCTGTAACTGATGTCTAGGTACTCCTAGTGCATGATTGGGTTAATTTGTCTGTTCTTAATATTTTCAGCTACTGTAATTTTTTAATGCTTCATTACTTACACTTTTACTTACTTAATTACTTACATTATTAGACACTTGTTTGTGAGCATTGTGATGTTTTATTGACAGAAATCAAGTACATAAAAGACAATGAAAAACCAGGAAAATCACAAGTATAAACGTAGACAAACCCAACCAGACAAGCCTAATCAATTAATTTTATATGCTTTGAGTTAGAAATTTGACCAGTGGTTTGTGATGTTTCTCATCTCTTTTTAATATGCAGTGATTCAAAGCTCAAATAGTCCAGTGTATCTCTGGCAAACTTTTGTTTTTGTTTTAAATATATAGATCCAACCAAGTTTTTTGGTTGTGAATTGGGGGCACAGACCCAGTTTGACACAAAGAATGACCGCTACATAGTGAATGGCTCTCATGAGGCCAACAAACTACAGGATATGCTGGATGGATTCATCCGCAAGTTTGTGCTGTGTCCTGAGTGTGAGAATCCTGAGACTGACCTGGTAAGTGAGAAGTATGACCTTGCCAGAAAGAAACTTTTCTGATTGATGATACAAATTCAGGCTTATGTTTTTGTACATTGTATCAATACAGTAGTGCTGTTCACTAACCGAGATGGTTGGTTGGTGTCATTTCCTGGGCTGTTGTTTAAGTGGAACTCTAGTACGTTGCCTATTGAAGGGGGGCGTTGAGATTTATTTGACATTTTGTTTGTTTTAAACTTGGTGTTTTGCAGCATGTTAATCCAAAGAAACAGACTATTGGAAACTCTTGTAAAGCCTGTGGTTACAGGGGCATGCTCGACACTCGTCACAAACTTTGCACTTTTATACTTAAAAATCCACCAGGTGAGTTTCAGTTCAGTATAGTCAGTGAACACATGTCTAAACTGCGTACAACACATCCTGTTCTTTAATCACTATGAATAATTGTGATATGCAGAGAGTGACAGTGGTTCTGTAAAAAAAGAAAAAGAGAAAAAGAACCGAAAGAAGGACAAGGAAAATGGCTCGGGCAGCAGTGATGCTGGCAGCCACAATGACATCGACGCACCGGATGTTGTGGTGAGTGCTTAGATTAGATTATATTTGATTCTCACAGACTTCTGAAATTGCAGACAGCTTGTCTGTGTAGCTTTGATTTGCGTAAATCCTAAACGGGAATGCTTGCTGTAGGGGAGTTTGTAGTTGAAATTTTTACTTTCGTGCAGTGATGGACATGTTTAACTCCTTAACTTTGTAAAGAATGATAACTGGTTACTAAAACTGAATGAACAGACATCCATTGTGAATCTTGAAAAGTACAGTTGTGTTGTACTTTGCTTTGATCTTCCTTTGTTCAACATTGCATCTTCATCTGTGTTCATTTTTCTAATTTTCTAAAAAAAAAAAAAAGTAGAGAAAAACAGGGTGGTTATGAGTAAGACTACTGAGAAAGTGAACTTGGAGGTTTTTATATCACTTCTTTGTTTCGTCACTTGTTTATACACGTATCTACATTATCAGCTATCCATATGAGAGAATTGGTTTCATACATTTATCTTGATTTTGTTTGTTGTTGTTTTAAATACTAGACATTCCTAACCATTTGCTTGGACATGTAAAATGAAATTTTCTGCGTGTGTGTGTGTTTAGGATGGTGATGATGATGATGAGGACTGGGCAGAGGAGACCACTGAGGAAGCTCAGCGGCGACGGATGGAGGAGATCAGTGACCATGCTAAGAATCTGACCCTCACTGAGGACCTGGAGAAAACCCTGGAGGACAGGGTTAACTTGTTCTATAATTTTGTTAAGGTATATTGCACTTGTACTCACTTACAATACACAACAAATAACAAATACTAATCATACTAGTAATTGGAAGTAACTTAAAGGGCATAATGTTTAATAAGTAGACCAGTCTATGAAAGCAAAAGTCAGAAAAGGCTGAATTGTTCAGTGCAGCACTACTCCTGGACTTGATGTGAATGCATTAGATCTGCCCTGAGTGATAGCAGGTCCCCCACTTGGTGGGTTTTCATAAAGCTGTCTGACACCATGCTATATTAGAGGTATTTTAAAGTTTTTAAAAAAAAAAAAAAAAAGTATGCAATTTTATGTGTAAAAGGTTCATTTTCAGCTCTGTCAGAATAAGTACCTTATCCTGCTGTGTCATGTTTCAGCAAAAGAAAGAGAGTGGAGCAATAGACTCTGCAGACAAGGACATTCTGGCTGAGGCAGAACGCCTGGACGTGAGGGCCATGGGGCCGCTCATCCTGAGTGAACTGCTCTTCAACGAAAACATCCGAGACCAAATTAAAAAATACAAGCGCCACTTTCTTCGCGTAAGTTACCCCAACTTTTCTGTCTGCGGGCAACATGTCTTCATGGAGTGTATCACGAAATACAGTCTTAAGATACGGCAGCACAGTCAGCGAGAAAGTAATTGGTGAAAGTAAATCAATGTATAAGCAGTAGTTCTATGCAAAGGTGCAGTAAGGTCTCAGATCTAAAGCTGCAAATTACTTCAAAGACGGTCTGTGAAAATAGATGTTTTTATCATATATAAGAATTTATAGTTGTTTAAAAGATGTAACTAATTAATTTATCTCGCTGTCTAAGGTGGTTGAGAAGTACTTATGTAGCCCTCATGAAATGCATCGCATTCACCCAGTTGAGATTGTATTATCAAACTACTTATTGACAGACTAATTAAATAGTTGTTTGCTGTATTCGTTGGATGATGGCTGTTCTGTTGGAAATGTAGCAGATGCGATTGAGGGGCTGCAGTTCTTTGCTACCCACATAGCTTTTGTCTTTGTTCCTGTTTGACCCTGAATGTTACCGAGCATGTCGGAGTAAACACTGGCACTGCAGCAAAATGTGAATATGGCTGCAACTTGAATCGCAGCCTAAGACATGTAGCCTCCGTGTCACCTTTTGTAAAATGCGCTTTGTTGTGTAGATGGAATACGAATCAAAATGTTAAATGTCATCTAGTTCACTTCCAGAACTGACGTGAGGTACTGTATTCTTGTGATGCTAAATCACTCCTCTCTCTTGCAGTTCTGCTGTAATGACAAGAAGGCTCAGAAATATCTGCTGGGTGGATTTGAGTGTGTGGTGAAGCTGCACCAGACTCAGCTGCTGCCCAGAGTTCCGATCATACTCAAGGACCTTTATGATGCTGACCTGCTGGAGGAGGATGTCATCCTCACGTGGGCTGAGAAGGTGCGTATCTACAGATGAAGATGACAAGGTCATGAAGAGAGCTAATGAACTCCTGCTTTTTACTTCATTGCTGTTTGTGAAATTTCTCCACCAAATGTGTTATTGGCATTTAATTCCTTTTCATGGTAAGCATTTTGGTAGTTTTAAAAAGAGAATTCTTTTTTTTTTTTTACCTAAGGTGTCAAAGAAGTACGTGTCTAAGGAGCTCGCCAAGGAGATCCATGCCAAGGCAGCTCCTTTTGTCAAATGGCTGAAGGAGGCAGAGGAGGAGAGTGAGGGAAGTGGAGAGGAAGAGGAGGAAGATGATGAGAATGTTGAGGTATATTATTTCAAATCACAACTTTTTCATGCTAACTAATTTTACATGTACTGCGTGACATTGAATACAGGCAGGACAGTCGGCATGCAAAGTTTGTGATCGCCCCTACAGTGTGGCAACACAAAATGTGACCAGGAGATTTGGGGTTTGCTTTTAGTTTGATGCATTAGTTTTAGCAGCTATAATAAATGTGCTGAAGCAGTAGATAGATAAACATGTACTAAGGATTAACGAACTGTCTTGGAGATTGCGTGTGAGCTAGTTCAAGTAGTATTTAAATGGATTTTTTTGTCAAACTGAAGTGTGTATGCTTTTTTTTCCTCCCCTCCTTCAAGAACCTCCATCATCTCAAGTTATAACAGATCAGATATTTAATTTGAATTTAATTGGCAAATGAGTCCTGGGTGGCCTGCATTGCACGGGAACTGACTTAAACTGGGTTATAGGTAGCTAGCAAACTAAATTGGTAGTCCCAAAACCAATTGCATTAAATTGCATTAGCCTTACATAAACACTAGATTAAACCCATTCTGAAGACTGAACGTTTTTTAAATGATTGTTCACTGTAATTGTGAGTGGCTTAGTGAACTACTGTTATAATGCCTGCAGTGATTTATCAGTAGGCAGAGAGCACAGTTTAGAAATTTCAGCTTATTTTTTTTCTCTCTCCATTTTTAGATGTAACTAAGTAAATTACTAGCAAGCTGTGGCTTGGGCACCTTTCTTCTGCACAGCGTGTAAACTATAATACAAAAATTTACTTGTTTTCAACACAATTTACTGGGGTTCCATTTGTTTTATTTGCATGTACATCAGCATACTTTACCTAGACATGTCTGCTGAAAAAATTTAAAGCTAAGTGTTATGTAAGAGTTACATAAATGCGGTTAGTCTGTCATTCTTTGCTGGTAGCCTATTCAATCTTCTCTGTGGTGTCAAATAACTATAGAAGATTAACAATCGGAATAGTCAACAAAAGTAAGGTAACAAGTGCAAGTCACCTTGTGTCTACAAGCCGCTCTTGCAGCCCCTTTCTCTCAGACTACTATTAATGCGGTCTGTGTGTGGTCTAGTGAGTTTCCTGCAGCTGTGTGGCATAGCCTGGTTTTGGTGTGAATGAATGAATGTTGATCAAGGACTTGGGACAGTCCTAACCTAGTGGGTACATTTGTATTATTTGTTTTGGTATTTTTAACTCCTGATATCCTGATGCAATGTTCATGTTCCTTCCCTCCCAGGTTGTATACTCTTCATCTGCACGTGAGCTGAAAGTGGAGACCGTTCAGCCAGAGAAAACTGAGGAGGAGGATGACCTTGACATCGATGCCATTTAATAAACAATAAGGAGGGGGGGTCAAAACATTAGCAGCCAATTAATAACCTTCCCGACTTCACTTCAGTGATGGAATGAGTTACAGTGGCCTCTTGTTCAGCCGTTTCTTCTCTGCGTCTTCCCTTTCCACTAGATTATCCTTGCTAACTAGGCATGGTTTTAACCTGCCGCTTTTCTTGTCTTGCTGCTGAACTATTATGTAATGTTTAAGATGTCTGTAATGAAATTTATATTGTTTGATTCCTTTGATTCTTGAACTTAAACTGCACAGTTGTTTTGTGATTGTTTAAATTTTGTCCTTAAATAAATGCTTTGCTTTTCACTTGCATTGGAATTAGATATATTTGTTAGGTTGGATAAAACGTCAAAACATTGCTTAGTTGCATGTTTTCATATCAGATTAAGACTAAATCAGGGTTTGCTGTATGTGGCAAGTAAGAATTAATATATTGTCACTTTGGCTGCAAAATTAATGTTTCTTGTTAGCCATATTAGCTTTATATATACAACTGTGTGCATATATTGTGTACATTATATTTGCGACAACATTACCCCCATAAAATTATTCCTATATCACAAAGGTATGAATGTTTTTTTAACCCGATAACAAGCAGATTATTCCTCGGTTTTAAGACGTATGTCTGTATATATAAGCTGCTGGTACTCCCTCCGACCACTAGGTGTTGATATTTACCTACCTTGCATGTTTTATATACCTAGCCCAATAGCAAAACAGTATGCTAAATTACCACGTTACGTCAAAATGCAAATATCCCTTGTTATAGAATATAAACACTGTTCTCTATGAGGTGTTAACGTCTTTATCTAAGTCTAGTTCACTAAATATTGTTTTACTTGAATTTAAAGCAGTAACGAACGCCTTCTGGTCTGAAGATAGCCGTGCACAGTTGCGAAAACAAGGTGTTAAATAGTTTGTTATAATAGACGTCATTAAACAGGAGTCGTACGTTCGTAGCTATGCTGTATATTCCTTGACTTTTTATTTTTGACTTCCCAATATAATTGTGAAAGTGTGTGGGTACATAATTTTATTATAACAGAGAAAGTAACAAATCACAGCTAACTACTGCAACTGTATATTACAGAACCGTATACAAATTCTAGTAACAAATCACATTCTTCAGAGAGTTTTACATTAATCTATAGGACAAATAAGGAGGTACAGCGATAATCATAAAACAATGATTTTTTTTTTATCTTTTCCACGAAACAATCACGCCAGTAAAAGTATTTGCCATCAAATTACACTGGCAAGCTTTATCTTGTCTATAAATTAAATTGAACCTCTCATCTTACTAGGAATAACAGTATGCAGTGAAGGAGCCGGGCTCTTTTCCTACGTATTTCATCTCTGAAGGGTGTGCCATGGTAGTGTTAAGGTATGACGAAGATTTGCGCAGGTTTCCTGACAATACCTAACTTTAAAACAACAAACCAGAGTGCCCGAGGCCGCGTCAGTCTCCAATGAGCACCAAGTCTAGTGTTTCCTCACTTCCTCTGTCTCTTCAGGGTCTGGATTGAAACTCTATTGCCATTGGGTGGCCATCTTGGATCTAGCGTTAACGAAAACCGACAGACAGCAGTCACTGGAATGGAACCGTCAACGAGAGCGACATCTCCGTGGCCTCAGCGCAAGTGAAAACTCTTGCTGTCGCTATTTCAAGAATGAAGACCGAGAATGGTGAAATGATTTTTCGGTGGTAACATCAGTTGTTCGTTTCACGAACGAAACGTAGAGGGATTGCTGGGGCCCTGTTTGACTGCAAGGCTTTCTCGTCCAATTCAGCCGGACATCCGAAATGTGAAATAGGTTGAAGCATCAGGCTAAACTGTTCCTTAACGAAGCTAATTAAAGGCGTTCGGTTATTTCGGAAACGGTTTACCAACATAGCCAATGGCTCAAGACCGGCGCTGTAACACATCTTCAACGGAGGATATAGTTTAGACATTAGGATAGGTAGGTTAGCTAACGCTAGCTATTTCGCTCTGAAGTTTTTCTCAAGTTTTGCGTTGACCGTGCACTTGAATTGCTCAGCTAACCAATGGTGGTTAATTTTCGCTTTCTTGAATAGTCTATACCAGCATCTCTTCGTTTAACGTTAGCCAGACCGCTAGGTTATCTAGCTACCCAACTAGGTTAACCTACATTTTCCAGAATCTACTGCTTAATTTAAAACCGTAACGTCAACCATAAGTACAATGTCAGCAAGAACACCTCTACCCACCGTCAACGAACGGAAAACTGAAAATGTAAGTTGGCAGTTTCATTCTAATTTATTTAGCAAAATGGTACATTTACGGATTGTACTGGTCGGGCATTATGTTGTTTTGTTCCTGCTTTGTGGTAGTGTTACAGTTTTTTGTGCTGACTATGCGCTTTTAGTAGATTAGCTGGCTACACTGAAGCAGTCTTGGAACAGATGGGGCACCAGCCTGAAGTGACGCATGGGGTCTGAAGCATCAGGGACATTGCAAATCTAGATAGCGTTTATTCTCTAATTAATGCACAAGATAATTGAACGAACACTCCGAGTTGAACACTTATTTCCGTAGCAAATGTTCAACTTTGTTACAGCCTGTAACATTCCTAAAATAATCCCGCAGGATATGTGCATTTATGTCATCTATGCGTCACTGCCTTGTCCGCATAGTGTGTGCGGGCGCAACAAATACTCTTCTATTGGCGGTTTGATATATATATATATATATATATACTGACTCAGGCAAGTAACTGTGAACAAATAGCAGAAGATGGATCGAGTAATTGTATGTAACATGCAGAATACATTTTGATCGGCACTTTTCATCATTTCTAAGTAATATTCAGACAAAGATGAATACACTGCACCTAGAGCACAATGTTGCACGACTTTAAAAGGAGGTTGTGAACATCACTAGACTGCCCTTGAAAATCAGTTCCTCACTAGCCCTCTAATTTATAAATTTAAGTCTGTCTGAGAAACAGCATAATGATTGTATACATTTAGCTGCGTTGTTCTCCATAACGTAGCCTGAATTTGTTTGAGGATCCTAACGAAATAATTTTAGACCTCCAAATGTTATGCATTTTAGATATATACCAGCCTCCATATAAGGTCAATAATGGTAGGTGTGGGTCATCCTATTGTAGCAAATAGGCTGACCCACCCGTTAATAGGATTTCAGCACTGCTGTAAGTGCTCATTAATGGGTATCAGCAGATAAGAGTGTCTATGAATTTCCAGTCTCACCTTAAAACAGGTTGTTTCAGTGCCATTTAAATAGCCAATGAGACAATGAAAGGGATTCAGTCTGCCTGTCACCTTGTCAGCTTTGTAAGTAAACACCCTCTAACCAAGTTTTTTCTCCCTGTTTGTAAGTGTAAGTACTTAGCATTTTTTTTCTATTGTGCTGCATTGCTAGCCACTGTGGTAGTGGACTTCTGAGGCTTGGGAATCAATTTTCATTTACACTGTGCAGCACAGCACACATTATTTGTTTTATGCATTTTTGTGTGGAAACCTGTATTTGCCTGCTATATCTGACTGTATGGATGGCATTGAATCTGGCAGCAGTGAGAATATGTATGATTTAGTTAAAGCTATGTGTAGTGCAGTGTTGGCGTTCCCCGGAGGCAGTAGTATTGCTGGAGTATCACATGAGTCTCACCAAATTATGCTGGTGCACAAATAAACAAAACAGTTCAGTCAGTTGCAGAGAGGATTGTTATTGCCTGTGTCACTTCAGTACTTATTTTTCAGAAGAGCATCAAACTTTTAAGAAGAGATTTCAGAAGTTGTTCTAGCATCATTTCATATTCGGAATGATTTTGGCTGTGATTAGGGTCTGGAAAAACCTTATGTGTTTTCAGAGCTGCCACGCTGCCTGTGTTTCATCAATGTTCCTCATTAGTGACATCTAATTTTTACGTCCAGCCTAGTTTATGCCACTCAGCATGGCTCTGGCTCTTGTCTATAGATGCTTCATAAATTCTTAAAAACCACATGCACCCAATATAAGGATCAATATTAAATGTTATTGAAGACTAGAGCGCAGCATTTGATATGATAATGCAGATCAGTTTTGCAGATCATGTCAAGGTTTTTTATATATATATATATATATATATATATATATCACACAGCATATCACAACTGCTATACTGCAGTGAATTTACAGTTTATATTCTGTAGATTAAGTGTATTCAAAATACAAACTCTAGCTGCAAAGTAGCAACTTGACTGTTTAACTCGCGGGCTTAGTGGCAATAGTGGAATTGTAGCTCTGTACGTTTCTGCACTGGAAAAGGATAGAACCACTTTTCATTTCTGCTGAATAGGGGTCTAATTATTTCACCCATTTTCAATGAAATTTAAAACTGATGACCTGTTCAGTTACATACAAAGTAATCAAATGATTATTTATCATTTTTATTGCATCCACAGCATACATCAAACGGTCATGGTCGCATGGAGGGGACTTCTCGATCTGTACGGTCAGGTGGTCGAAATCGGAACTCGGCTGGTTCGGGATCTGAAGAGCAGCATCCTCATGTTGGGAATTACCGGCTCCTCAAAACCATTGGAAAGGGCAACTTTGCCAAAGTCAAGCTGGCTCGTCATATCCTCACTGGCAGAGAGGTGAGTAGTGAGTTGAGAAGACCTGTGACGCAGTCTTTATGGTATTAAACTCGGTGTTAAATCTGTGTTTTTGTTTTGACTAGATTAAGCAGCACAAACTCAAGACTCTGCCTTTAATAGCACACTGAATTCATTTGGCTGCCCCATACTTGGCCACTTTTTAATAACGGTGCTTTTGTAGCCATTTTTTAATCTCCTATTAAGACTCTATAACCTGTTATAACAGAAGGATTAAATTAGGCCATTATTAGTAGTTCAGACTGCTTTTAAAACCACACTTTTTAGAAGTGTGGTTATCTTGAAATAATATTATTTATTTTTAACAGGTTGCAATAAAAATTATTGACAAGACACAACTGAATCCAACAAGTCTTCAAAAGGTGAGTTATAATATGGGTTGAATATTAAAGGGTGGAGTATTGCTAATTTTCATTAGATATCTATGGGTCATACATATGATGAAAGAACGGCTTTATTGTTTAAAGCGTAGCGATCCAGATGTTTGGGGACTGGCCTTGCATCAGCAGGGTTGTATCTTTGTTCTCAGGGAAGTTATGTCACTCATCTCAGGAAGGGAGATTGTTTTAGAGTCGGAAGCATTGTTTTAGCCATTGGGGAAACGATGTACACAGAGGCTTTCAATCAGTGCAGATCAGTTAGCTGGGCCATTTAGGGAACATTTATGTATAAAATAGTTTATTCTGTTTCCACAAGCCAACTGACTGATATATTTGTATTCAAAGCTGTGCCACAGTTGTACAAGAGCTTGAACTGTCACAAATATCCTAGCTAAAAGTGGTTGAATACACAGTGGGTTCAAGGATTTCAGTTTTCTTGTGTGTGCAGTAGCTGTTTTACAACAACCTTTTATGATAAATGGGATTTATGAATGTGATAATGGTCAAGTTAGGTCAGTTTATGATCCCTTCCCGGTGATGAAAGTCTCCTAGGCATTTAGCTGAGGCCTGTGTACTGTGTGTCTACTCATCCTGCACAGTCATCATTGACAAAACACTGCTCATACAAGGGGCGTTTACCCCAGCAGGAACAATATCACACTCTGTTTATTGTGGGCCTCAAACAAGTGACACATGGCCCAGAGTAAAGCTGCAGCCAATTTGCTCATCTGCAGGGGCCAAACAAATCCTTAAAATCTAAGCCTTGTTTGTACAATCGGGAAGGTTCACGGGTTTGCCAGCTAACAGTAGTTCACTATCAGTTGATTTTATGGATCCCCTCCTCTGACAAATCACTGTAGCCGGTGATTTCTCTGTCCGCTGTCACCACCTCAGTGTCTGATCTCCACATGGCAGGAAACCTTGCAGTCATTTCCTGTCTACCTGTGGAGATGAATTGTTTTCAAATACCAGTGGAAACAGTATGGTTTCCAAATACCATACTTTACTGGTAAAAGTAAAGTGTTAGACACTGTGTGCTAAACCTCCGGCTCTTACGAGATGTTGGCAAAAAAAATGAATTAAGTTAGTTTGAATCATCTACAGATAGATGATCTACTTTATGCTTGGCCTGTTGCTAACATCATCCAGCGTGGGGGGTTGAGAGGTTTAACCAGGAACTGCAGATGAATAGATATGAGGCAGACAGGAGTGAAGTGAGACTGAGGGACAGCAGGACAGTATTTCGCAGGCGAGATAAGAAGAAGGACAGAAGGGCCGATGACGTGGGTGGTGCGAGAGAATCAGAAGAGGCACATGAGAACAGATAATGTGAAACGCCAACTGCAGAGGAATGGAGAGAAGGACATCATGCGAACAGGAGGGATGGAAGCAGTGATTGGGCCCCTTGCCTTAGCTGATCATGATAATGTGGCATTGGGTCCAGTGTCCATTCCGACGCACATATAGGAACTTTGTATCTGTTGTTAGCTGGGCACAGTAGACCCTGCAGCGACCGTTAGTTTACCCGTTTAGTGTATGTTCTGTCTCTCCTGCCTGCTAATTCTGGACCAGCACAAAAAAGCTCTGACTCATATATGGATTTTCATCCATATATGAGAGCATGACTAAACCTGCGGGAGAACCCTCTCTCAGTTTTCCGATTTGTCTCTTTTATGCCGATTTATTGCCAGCACCATCCTTCTCTGTTTTCACCTACTCTTGCCTCTTTGATCTCAGGGTCCATGTTCGTTCTGCCTTCACAGGCTTTTTCCTGCTCACTTTCAGTTATCGTTGTAGCAGTGCAGTAACACCGGTGCATCACATCTAGCTGTTAAGAGTTCTTTTTAGCTTTTGTTCCAAAGTTCCACATTGAGTGTGCAAGCACCTCGTTCTTGGTGAATGATTATGTAATTGAGTGGGTGTGCAGGCTCCGACTTGGAACTTGTCCCTTGACTGAAGCAAGATGTTGTGCTGTAGTGTTCTTTAGTCATCATAGAGGTGTTAAGACAGCAGATCAGAAAGTAAGAAAGGGCGAATGGACAAAGCCAAACGGCTAGAAGCCAGTAATATACATCTCTAAACTAAGAACACTTCATACTTGGAGACAGATATCTGAATGCCTTTCTGAACTCAAGGCATTCCATTCTTAGGCTGTCAAAGTTACTCAGTGAACACTGACCAATATTCTCCAAACTTTTCATGTTTATTATTACTTAGCTTTTGCCATATTTAGGTCACCGTAAAGCAAGATGACCTGTTGGCTCGTGATTGATGACATCTCTTGTGCTTTAGTGGTTAAGGCAGCCAGAAAAGATCTTGTGTTAATTTTTCTTTGTTGCAAGTTAGAGATGCTCTTAACATCACTCTGTCTTGGAAGGACCTGAAGAACATTACTCTTTGCTTAGTCAGTGTGAGGAATGGATTTGGGGATTAATAGTAGATCTGTAGTATGTGTAATAATGGGTATCTGTGATGCCTACTGAGAACTCCCTCTTCCAAAAGTGAAATTGTGTGAAAAGTGTGAAATTGTTCTCTCTTAACATGGCATCTGATTAGCTCATCTGATTAGCTTCCTGGACCTGTTGACACTGCCCTACTTTCATGCTGACTCACATTGCTCTTTTCCGCTGTCTCAAGCAGCCACCACTGTCATCCCCAGATGGACTCACAAACACAATATAGAGCATTTAAAGATGGACTCACAAACACAATATAGAGCATTTAAAGCGGCTTTTGTGCAATTCACAACAAAGTCTCTTGCGCACTCGGAAAGGCACCCTGTTCAATGTTGCTTGTAAAGCTTATTTTCACCTTAAAAAATGTTGCAGAATATTTTTATTTGTGTTTTGTGTTGTATTAGTGTTTGTGTCAAAGGAATAGAAAGTGTGAACCATCTCACAAGTGCCTCTGACACTTACACAGTGTCTTCAGTCACATCTCCAAGCTAAAGCTTTAGTAGCAGGAACAGAAGGGTACAGCATCAACATCTCAAGAGCATCGTCTGCTCTTCTACACCATTTGAGCCAGTAAAGGAACTGAGACAGGAACTGGTGCTGCTTACCATTTGACATTAGCTGTCACTAGCATGGCCAGGCATATTAAGAGATTTCTGTTGGATGCACACGCAACCATTATCTGAGAATTCAGTCATGCTCACACAGAGTCACTGTTTTGCATGGTATGTGTGATAACCATTGTAATATAGAGTAATGTTGTTTGTGTGGACTAAATGTATGCAGTGCATTTTTTTTTCCCCCCCGTGAGGAGTCAGTAAAGGTCATCAGAAAAAAGGAATTTGACATGAGCTTTATGAGCTTTAATGCAGTGCTTGTGTAAGAGCTCTAGTACATATGCTAATATGGAAATTTACTTTGCTAAAAGTTTATTTGATTGATTATGATGTTGAATATGAGATGGGCAAGTGCATGTGAGAGCTTGGCCAATATTCCGTCTTAGATTTCTAGCCCAATATAATAATTTTTTCTCTCTCTCTCTAACAGCTCTTCAGGGAAGTCAGAATAATGAAGATTTTGAACCATCCAAATATTGGTAAGCTGAAAATGAATCGTGTCTTGGGAGTAAGAGGTGTATCGTTCTCCCTTGTCTCTCTTACAGCACCATGTCTTGTAGAGAGAGAAGATCCTCTAATTTTCTCCTCCGCTTCTGTTGTTATTTTCTGCTTGGAAATAAGATAATGAGTAGGTGATTCAGACCTATTATCACGTCCACACAGAAAAAGGTCCTGTGTGTCTCCTCTTTAAATTTAGACTAGATGCTGCAAGCATTCGCTCTCATTGTGTATGAGAGAGAGATGGAGAGAGACGCGTTTCCTTGGAGATGTTACTGACAGCATTCTGCAGAGGGGAAGAGGCATAATGATCGATGTGTGGTGGAGAGTGCATCTCCCGAATTGAAAATGGGTAGACCTTTTCACAAAGTGTATGGTTGGCCTTAGTTCCTATAACAATAAGGATGGACACGTGTCCAGGACTGGGAATTGGCAAGTACTTCATGATAACGTAGGAGAATTCTGTAAGGATAACTCCTTAATTCTGTAAGGAGAAATCTTGGAGGAAAATAATAGGTCTATTATTGTGTCCAATTTTTAAGTATCCATACAGCTTTGAGTTAAGTGATAAGGACAGCAATATGATTTTAATTTCAACACAATGCTGTGTGTATTCTTAAGCATGTTCCTACATATCTGCTGTAATCTCATCATGCCAATGTGTTTGACATTCATTGAGGTCTCTTAAGCAGTGTGATTTGAACCAATTTAAACCAAAAGTATTATAAAACTAGTCGATGAAAGCCATCTTGAAGGAAAGAATTACTTATGAGAGCTGGAATAAGAGTATTCAGGCTTTAAAAATCTCCACCTACACATAAGAGGGATGTATCTGTTCATAACAAAATGCACACAGTGTTCCTGTATTGCAATGCATGCTTTCTTGCTTAGCAGAATGTAAGCAAGAAAGCTTACATACACAGACATGATTTTAAGAGAAAATGCTCACAATCTTGTCTTACTGGAGAGAAAAAAATGAAAGGAAGTCAAGTAAACTTGAATTCATATTTCACAGAACATGTAGAGTCTGGTCTTAATGAAAAGTCTGCATAGTGTATAACCAGCGATGCTTAGGACCAGTTTGACACTGAACTTTTAAACGTGACCCCCGTAGTGTTGCTTTCTTTGGAACATGAAATGAGACTTCATGATTGCTTGGCTTCATTTGGAACTCGAGACCAAATGGTGCTTCATTCATTTTCGACAGGATTAAACCACACCTCCATTTGAAGCATTTTATGTGAAATAAACCCACTTGTCTTATTATCTGTGTCTTTAGCTGTTGTTTTTTTTTCTTTTCTTTTCTTTTCTTTCTTTCTCCCCACCACCCTCATGTTTCCTCACGTGTCTACAGTAAAGCTCTTTGAGGTGATTGAGACTGAGAAGACTCTGTTTCTGGTCATGGAATATGCCAGCGGAGGTGAGTGTGCCTGGGCTTTTGTAAGACAAAAGAGGCTTCTTTCCATCAATTTGTGTTGTCTTGCTTTGAATATGAGCCGTTCATTTACTTTGTTGGGTCCTGCTTTGTGTACAGGTGAGGTCTTTGACTACCTTGTGGCTCATGGAAGGATGAAGGAGAAGGAGGCCAGAGCTAAATTTAGACAGGTGCAGTGCTCTTAGCGTCTTGGTGACTGTTGCAGTGTTTTCACACACTGATTGATTGATTTTTGGTGTGGGGCTTGAACGTCTCCACACTGCTTAAGCGAATTGTTTCAATCAAATTGTGTTTTGCTGTGTCCGGAATAACAGTTGTGGCCTTTTGAACTGTATCCACACACCCACTCGTGCTCTTTATTACTTTTAACATTTTTGGATCAAGCCATTAGTATAGTAGCTTCCTTCTTTCCACCCTACAGCCTTGTGAGTAAAGATGGATGGAACTGAATATTGCATTAAAAAAATGCTTTCTCCAGTACATGTTTAGGGCTTTCAGGTCCAGTATGGCCTGGTGCAATGGCGATAGACTGAAAACCTCTGCACTAGGGGAAGTTCTGTGTATGGGAATATGTACAAAGTATCTGCTCTGGTTTAGAATCTTTCTGAGCATGGGCCACGTCTTCAGATGTCTAGCTGATTAAAGCCATGTCGCTGTTTGAGGAGGGGTCAAAGTGCTTAGCTTTGCAACTGATGCTGAGAAATGCAAGTCAGTGCTGGTGTAAAAAACCAGCCAGCCCTCCTGCTCAGGCTGCTCATAGCTCAGGCCCCTTTCCTCCCGTCTGGTTGGCGTGGAGCCGCTCTGTAAGACCTGACTGAAGTTTCACTCGTATACAGGAGTTGAGTAATAACGATGGAGGTGATTAACGGCTGTTTCACCTGTGCATGGACTGTAGTCGCGCGTCATGCTACATTCTGTAAAGCACCTGTCTGTTTTTTTTTTTTTCAAGGAAGAATAAGAACAATATGAACTGATTTGTTAGGTTTTCATTTGTTGTAGATACTACTTTCCTTCCCTGTTGCCTCCTAATCTTGAGCCCCCCCCCCCCCCTTTTTTTTTAAAATTCTCTTTAGATTGTGTCTGCTGTGCAGTACTGTCACCAAAAACACATTGTACACAGAGACCTGAAGGTAAGTGTGCTTTTAGGAAATGCTAATACTAAGAAAGAAACACTAACTCTTCTCCTATATATCTAAGAGGTATTATGTGTGTACACAAATGCATGCAAGTTAGAAAACGGCATGTTTTGCTGAGAGCACACTAGCCGAGAGACCATTGAGATGGGTCATGGTTATATGCAGCCATTAATGATCCATGAGAACGGAGAGAAGGTTGCAGAGGTGGAGACATCTGCATGCGTAGGAGGACAAGGTCTACATACACCTGTAGATGCTAGACTTTTTGCCTTCTTCTAGCATGGATTCGATGTCTTATACATATTGCGTAACGTGAGTTCAATAAACACACCAAGAAAATGTGCTGCAGCACAGAACATATTTTAGACAGCGTGTATCTGTCAAAGATTGTAATACATGGCGTTTCTATAAAATATAGTTGCCAACTTTCATAGAGGTGTTTTTAAGCCATTGGACTGAGTAGGTATTTGGCCATAGCAGAATTCGGTGAGTAACTGACAGAATTGCTGAATTTTACGATCAAGGAGTTACTGTTATTGTTCTCCAACTTGCACTGCATTTACTGTTATTACTTTTTTGGGTCTAGGCACTTTTTTGGGTGAGTTCATTTGGGCATAGATGTTTGGGTGAGATTGTTGGGAACAATCAGTGGGTGAGTTTTTTTTTTTTTGTTGTTGTTGTTGTTGTTTTTTTTTTTATTATTATTTTTTTTTTTTTTATGTGGGACATCCTCACATCCTATTATGTTGTTTGCTTTGCATTTCCCATACAGCTCCACACCTGCCTTCACTGCCCCAACACACCTGGTCCAACTCATGAAGGCCGTGATGCTTATCTTATGGATTGAATTGGATCGGGTCTGTTTTACATAGAAGAAAAAAAAAAACTGGGAATAATGTATGACAGTGTGTCCCCAAGTCTGGAGTTGAGAACCTCCGACTTGGGTTATATAGACTATAGTCTACTGATATCCACCCACATCTACATGTCTTCCCCCACTTACACTTCACAAGAACAAAGGTACAGCTGCTTTTCTGTTCGACACCAACATGTTTAAAATTGTAATCATGTCCAACCACTGGAATAATACTAGTATTTTTAATATATGTTGCACAAAATTGCAATATGTATATTTTAAAACATTACTGCACATATTTCCACAGTTACTCAGGTAATCAAGTCTGAAGGGCACATGTGCTAAGCATGTCTGAGCTCCAGTCCCTTCATGTGTAATGGGTAGTGGGGCACACACCCTCTGTGATGTGCTGGGCACACACCCTCTGTGATGTGCTGGGCACACACCCTCTGTGATGTGCTGGGCACACACCCTCTGTGATGTGCTGG
>JAOXYF010000009.1:8451112-8492982 GCA_028565775.1 Sternarchorhynchus goeldii
TCAGCCTCCCTCTCGCTGTCTCAGCTGGGCCTTCTCTCCTAGCATCCCCAGTCTTGCATGCAGGTGCAGACTACAGAGGTTCCCATCTACTGAGAAATTAGGGATGGCAAGGATGTGGTAAACCAAGGAAGCCTGGTGAAAAGCACCAGACACAGCACATGCTGTATGCTAGTTATATATACCTTAATGGAAGATGATGCATAAATGAATTCCCTTCTGTAGCTGCATGGTGTAGACAGCATCCATCTTCCAGCCAAAAGCCCCTTTGACCTTGACATCATGCTGCATGCCTGCACGCGTGAGCAGGGTTCCTCAGGAAGCAGACATATGCTCATCAGAATGTTTTCAGCGACCAGTTTTTGACTGTTAGCACAGGTTTTTCTACATCCATCATGATCTGTGTAATGTATGATCTCATGTATATTTGAAGAAGATATGTCTGTTTGAAGAATGATGTGCCTTTGTCTGTACACATTCTGTACACAATTATGTGGTTTTGACATAGGACTGCAATAATTGGACAACTATGTCATTTGTGAGACTGCATATCATTTTGTATTTTATTTAACGTTTATGTTGTGATTTTGTTTACAGATGTCATGGTTGGGATGGGCTACTCTAGGGAGGAGATTCAGGAATCTTTGTCCAAGATGAAATATGATGAGATCACAGCAACATACTTGCTGCTGGGCAGGAAGGCCAATGAGGTGAGAATCCACTCCAGAAATGCCCTTTACACCGTGTTAAACATCCTTCTAGATAATAGCACAGAAAATCTCAGTGCCTAAGAATTGTTCAGTTGGTACTGAATCCATGAAGAGTAGTTGACCGTGTGGGATTTCATTTTAACACTGTGTGGATTTTTCAGGAGGTGAGCGAGACCAGCTCTAGCAATAGTCTCTCTGTGGCCAAGAACAGGCCCACTAGTGAGTTGAATGGCCAGTCACCAGCTCACATGAAGGTTCAGAGGAGTATCACCTCCAATCCGAAAGCCAGACGTTACAGTGACCAAGGTAACGCCTTGTGAAGAAAAAACACCTGTAGACACATCACATTATATTTCATTGACAAAGCAGACATTTGTGAAAATGGTTTATAGTCATATTTCATGTGGCAAAAAAATGAACTTTTAAGTCGACTTCCATCACTCTTTACTACAGGACACATTTGTACATCTGCATTAGGAATGTGCATCATGAACATATGTAAAGCAGACTTTGTAGTCACAACAAATCTCTCTCCCCCTCCATCTCTCCTGTGCGTTGCTGTCAGTGGGTGGTGTTGCGACCTCAGGGGTGAGTAACGTTAAAAGGACCGTCCCTGCTGTCGTGGAGAGCGACGTGAAGCAAGACGGAGGGGTGGTGGCCGTCCGTAAGACCCCTGCGCACAACCCCCCCCCCAGCCCACTGCTGGGCAATGCAAACAACCCCAACAAAGCAGACATACCTGATCGCAAGACGGGCACCTCTTCCACTCCCAGTGTGAGTGTTTGAGTGTAATGCTTCCGTGTGTAGTGTAGTGCCTGTGTGGCATATTTGTGTGTTCAGTGTATCTGTGTATGTACGGTGTGATTGTGTGTGAACTTTTCAAGTCCACTCAGAACTGCATTACACTTAAAGTGATCTAAGGTTTAATGACATTTTACTCCCTGTGCTCAGAATAACTGTGGCTCTGGAGGAATGTCCCGGAGAAACACATATGTGTGCAGCGACAGGGCCAACGTGGAGCGCCTTTCTGTCATACCGAATGGGAAGGAGAACAGGTAGACTTCCTATAGAAGTGTGTTGATATTCCAAGTATCCCTAAGCACTCTGTAAATCGCTCTGGATAAGAGCGTCTGCCAAATGTTACAGTACAAATGATCTGTCTTTTATACTTCTTCTATAGTGTGATGTAGGAAATTGTACATCATCAATAGATGAAAGGAGAAAAAGGTAACTGCGACTTTTCCTTTCTCTGCAGTGTGTCTTTGTCTCCGGACCAGCGGAACCCTGGAGCTTCCACTCACAGCATCAGCAATGCAGCCACACCCGATAAACTACGCTTCCCACGAGGCACTGCAAGCCGCAGTACCTTCCACGGTCAGGTGAGGGAGCGCCGCACTGCAACGTACAACGGCCCGCCAACCTCGCCCACGCAGCCCCGCAGCCGTGGCAACGCCAACAACCTTCTTACCAAACTCACCTCCAAACTCACACGCAGGTAAATACTCCAGCGCATACGCCATCATTTCACCACAATATTTTTTTCCAACTATTCCAAGAATGTACTACAAAGTTATTTTCTGATCATGTATGTCATAGTTGCCTTAAGAATGCCTTAACACAAGATACTACAGGACGTTGTACAGGCAGTTGTACATTTTAATACAGGAAAATAAATGAAAATATATTTGCCCTCCTTTGTCGTTGCTGTTTTTTTGTTGTTGTTTGTTTTTTGGGGTTTTTTTTGTTTGTTTGTTTGTTTTGCTAATTTTAAACTCATTGTTCCTAACATCCTAGAATAAGCCCAATGGAGAATAGGTTTTTCCATATCATCCATCTGTATAATGTTTCCTCCTTTGTTTTCTCATCTTGTGTTGTAGAAACATGTCATTCAGGTTTTCCAAAAGGTAGGAATTCAAGCCTATCTGGGTTTTTAATCATTCAAAAAGAGTTGGACAACTAACAATTAGCGGTTAGCGATTTTCTTTGATTGCTGTGCGCAAGTATCTTGTGGAGTTAATTTAAGCATGCCTTAAAGCTCTATTGCATGCTAATATGGCTGGTCAAAATCAGTCAGCTGCTACTGATTGCAACTAATCAAGTTTATCTGCTTATTGGCGGCTACTGGGTGTACTCGGCTCATGTTGCGCTGTCACACCGTGAATCCTGCACTTGCACTATATAATTTGCACCTATGAGAAATTCATAGAGACATGATTCATACAGAGACATGATTTGTAGCATGACATTTTCATTTATCTTCGGTTAAGTTGCAATCAAGTTATTATGCCTGTATTGGCAGTTTATTGTGCCTATGTTGGCCGTTTGCTATTAAACTGTTGGCAGCTTTTGACAGGGCTGTACAGACCAAATCCAACGATTTGATTTTGCTCTAATTTTGGCCTAAATGTATGATGCATTTTAGCCTAAAATGAGTGTGATGGGAATATTTCTATGTTTGTGGAGACAGTGGGATACTCTCGTATTACGATCTTTCTATTTCAGGTGACTTTGGTGTGTTAAAAAATAAAACAAAATGAAAAAAATTCTGTTCCACCTGTTCCACCTGATTTGCAGGCAAATGACTGAATGACCAAAGAAACTGTGACATGTAAATGTGGAGTATGCATACGTATATGCATTTTATTTTGGACATCATTCATGCCCATCATGGGTGAAAGGGAATGGTCAATGTGACCTTGTAGAATATAGAATATACTGCCCTCTTGTGGTAGAAGCACAGGAAGATTCTTTTGAGGGCCTAGGATATTTCTTGTTACATCTCTCTTGTCCCTTTTTCCTTAACTTTACTCCATTCTTCATCTGTCACAGGCATGTTTATTTTCTATTATTTCATTATTTTATAGGATAGTTAAGTATTTTATTAGTTTAGAATGGGAGATATGATAAAAGTGAAGTCATAACGCATCTTGCACTCAAATTGGACCACAATGCAGTATACACTGTAGTTAACTACAGCATTGCATTGGTATATTCTAATATATGCCTGTCCCAAGAAAGAGCCAGTGTTGATACATTTAGCAGGATAACATTCTCAAGTACTTTGTAGTACCCCTGCATTTCTGTCTATTGTATAACCTCATGTAGAATTTTTCTTTTGGGGGTGGGTTTCTCTGTCAGACATACACTAACACTAGCAAAATGTTCCTCCTTGCTGTTTCTTCTGTCTTGCAACCTCCTTCCCTTTTCCCTTTCTGTCTACCTCTGGTTTTTTTCCTTCGCTTCTTTCACTTCTCTCTCTCCCTCTCTTTCCTCTCTCTTTCTTCATCTTTCTCTCGACTACTCTCTGGTTGTCTCTCCGTCAGGGTCACTTTTGACCCGAACAAGCGGCAGTCTGCCGTCAAATCAGGGCCGGTACCCTCCGTGCCCCCCACCCTCTCCGCTCCCTCCAACCCTGCGCCAAAGACTCTTAGTAAGTCTGTGCTCTCCTCCTCTCTGCCACCTCCTGACCTGATCCATCCATCCTCCTCTTCATTCCTCGCTGTCGTGCAACATGTGGCTCTACATAAGATCCTCTTCCTCTGTTCCCTTATTGATATTTCATCCTTTAGAATGATTTTTATATTGCCAGAATCTGCAGTTTCAGGTACACTGGATATGAGTTATAGGAAAATGTAGCTGGACAGAGTTTATAGTATAGGCTGAGTAAAATACACAGTGACAGGAATTCTATGTTTAGGCAATAAAAGTATGTGTGGGTGTGTGTTGTGTGCTTAAATTGTGTGCTTGAGAGAGAGGTTTTGTGACTGCTGAGGAAGAACTTTTTATATACGTTCTCCCTCACTGTCAAACCTTGTATTACCATTTTTTGTAAATCTTTACACACTGAGAGCGAGTTTCTTATCACCCTATTAGATTAGAATTAGGTCTCTATGAACAGAACCTCTAGAGATTTTGAAGTGGCCATCGCCAGAATTGTCCACTATTGGTTAACGTTGCTCCTGTCATTTTAAAATGCACTGAGGCTCCTTTCACATTTTAGATTGTCCCCTTATTCTCCTTCTCATCATTTAGTTTGAATGTTTCTTTTCTCTGCTCTAACAAATGCTTTCTAACTTGGCTAAATGTTCTGTACTCCCTCTCTCCTTCCTGTCTGCTTTCAATAATAATAATAAAGAGTCTCAACCAAGTTTGAGAGAAGCGGGAGATTTGAGGGCACAAGGTGAGGAGTTTCAGAAACCCTTTATCATCCTTTATCTCCCTTTATCTCCAGCCTGCCTCATGAATATTTAGTCTGTGTGTCTCAGGCCTGATGTATTACAGACCCTTAAGTCTCTGATGCATTCGGTTCTATGCAAAAAAGTAACTGTAGTGTCCTTGGTCTTATTCATTGCATGTGATATTAAATGTAGTGATGGAGTATGTTACTGTTATTACAAGGTGTTTTTTAATGCCTGTGGTTGTTTTGTGGAAGAATGTTTGTGTCACAAGATTGTTGTCATGTCTGTACTAAAGTATGCACCATGTTCTGAACTTAATTTACTGTATTCCCATGTTATTTCAAATCATGCATATTGAATAGTCATGGCACAATTATTGCACATTGAGTAAAACTTGGCAAGTGTTTCATTAAATATTTGCGCTGTTTTTTGTCCTTAAGTATTATACGTCTTATGTACTTGCAGTCGCCATGTACCTGGGGATCAGCAAAAAGATGAAGGGAAAGATGGAAAAGACGGGAAACCCCGCTCTCTCCGTTTCACCTGGAGTATGAACACCACCAGCGCCATGGAGCCAGCCGCCATCATGAATGAGATCCGCAAGGTTCTGGATGCCAACAACTGTGACTACGAGCAACGTGAAAGCTTCCTGCTTCTCTGTGTTCATGGTGACGGCCGTGCTGACAGCCTTGTCCAATGGGAGATGGAGGTTTGCAAGCTGCCCCGCCTCTCACTCAATGGTGTTCGTTTTAAAAGGATATCGGGAACATCCATTGCTTTTAAGAACATTGCATCCAAAGTTGCCAGTGAACTCAAGCTATGAATATATCTATAATCTATCTACATAGAGGAATATATGAAAGTGTTAAATCCTATATAGAAAAATTAAGCTGTACAATCACTAAACGTAGCAGTTTCCAGATGTTTTTTTTAACCACTTACCATATGTATTTAAAATAATGTATAGACTTTAACATTGCTAAAAGCAATAATTTCTTATGTCAGTTATATGGTTACATGTTGCTAAACATTGTAAGAGAACTGGTTTGAACTTTTCAGTTAAGATTGTACATTCTTTGACACTCTTAAGTATCCATACAGGAGTGGGGAAGTGTCAACATGGTCTCAAAATTCAGTACCCAATCCTTTTGAAGTGAAACTTGCTTCCTCTCTAGACAGTGTTTATATATATGTATTTGGTGTCTTGAGCTGCCCATGTATAAAAAGTATGTAGAATCCCTGAAGAGTAAAAACTGCTTTTAAATTGCTTACGTTATTTGAATCTATGTTGCTGTGCTACTCACTCTGGCTTATTTTGTCATCAAAAGCACTCGTTCTCGGCCCATGCTCCAGCCAGCCCATGTTAAGTTCAGTTTCACTGTGTGAATGAGTAATGCTAAAGGAAAAGGTCCTTATTTATTTCATTTTATTCCCACCACTCCAGTGTTTTGTGTATACAATGTACTTCTGTTTTACAACTATTATACATTCTTGTACTGTTTTGCTGTTTAAGTTCTCTCATATTTTGAGGGCTACTTGTTCATGGAGGAAATTCAACATGGATTCTATTAAAACAGCTATACTTGACTGACTGTACTTGCAGACTTGGCTGAATGAGAACTGGTCCTTTAAGTCTTTCTGATCCAGACTCAGTATATATTTGGTAATGCTCCATATTGTTATGTATGCAGGATGTTGCTTGATTTGATTGTCTAGATTCAGATCAGGGTGCTTAGTGAAGGGCTTGATTTATTAGCCCATTAGCTCAGAAAGGACTGATACATTTCCTGATTGCATTATACAGGTAGGTAACCTGTCTAGTTTGAATTGAGTACTTTCAACCAACTTAATCTGGTTGATCAAAGTGTTTATATCCTATTTATAAATGTCTTTGTGTATGGCACTCATGGCAGTGTTTTTAAAAAGCTATACTTAAACCAATAACATATATATTTGGTGCGCATATATATATATCTCTATCTCTGTGTAATTATAAGGTTATAGTTGCATAGCTACTGCTTAAACAGACATAATGACTGCTGCTGGTTTACAACGCGACAACAGGTCTACATGGGAGTTTTTAATTCTGTCATTGTCAATGAAATTTTCAATGTGTGACAGGAAATAGTGCGTTAAATACATTACTGAACATTACTGAAGAGACTCAACATTCAATTTTCAGTCATATGGCAAGAATGGGATGTGGGGAGGGGGTGATAAACCAGCAGTTTTGGGAAAGTGAGATAAAAGGGTGCTTTGGCACGGTTCACTTTTGGGCAGGGATGAGATCATCAATTGACTTGTTGTTTTCCAGCCGCTTCTCCATCTCCACCAGAAGCTTGACTCCATCCACCACCATTTGAACCAATTCCACCTCTGAGAACCCCAGCCGATCAGCATTAGAAATATCAAAGACTCCACCCACAGCAGCAGTGTCCACGCCACCTGATGATAAACAGTCATTAATATCTGTGCTATCAATAACCTACCCATAGTAACATTCTGTGCTTTAAACAAAAAAATTATGTTATGGTAATGGGCTTGCATGGTGCTTTGATGTTTATTTTACCTGTTCCACGTTTCTGTAATCGTAGTCTCTTGAGCACCTCCTCAAACTTGTTGTGTTTACTCATATTTGGGAGTTTGACATGCACTCCACCACGCAGGCCAGTACCCAGATTAGATGGGCAAGTAAGGATGTATCCCAGGTGCTCATTCCACATGAATGCATGCCCTTTGCCCTTGAACAGCTCCTCAATCTGAAAGCATAAACGTAATGATTAAACAGTACAGTGCAGTTCACTAGAGACGTATTTAACGGCTACCTAATAATCAAATATAAAATGGCCTCAATCTAGAGAGGTGAAGAATGCATTACCTTGGTAAGGCCTGTGCAAAAACGAGTGAAGACCTCCTTCATGTTGCCACCTTTCTGCATTGAGATGACACGCAAGTGGTCCTCCTCATTCACCCACACCAGGAATGTTTTGTTGTCATTGTGCCTGCCAAATGTCAGGTAAGTTGTGAGAATGAAAAACTACTCAAGGTTTCCTGACTGTACATTCTGTTTTAGAAGGGGTGTCACAAATACAATGCGATTTGAGCCATGCATTGTGTCCTTCATCCCACTTACCAGATACCCCTTGCATCAGGCCAATCGCGGGCCATTCCAGAAGCTAGCAGCAGAGGAGACACTGGCTTATCAAACAGGAAGTGGTCATCAATGAGCTGCTGCTGCTCTGCTTCAGTCATGTTCTTCAGAGCATAGTACTTCCCCTTCAGATCTCCACTAAGGGCATTCAAAGCTAGAAAATTCAGATAGAATAAGATTTTAATTTTGTATATATTTTTTCTTGTACATACAACAAAAACTGGTATTTTATAATCCATGACAATCCTTACTTTTGTTTCACCCTTTGGCTTCTTAACTATAATGATCAGTTAAAAGGAGACATATAAACATAACCACATTCCTTGCCAGTCTACATACAGTGGGGTGCGAAAGTTTGGGCAGCCTTGTTAATTTTCCTGATTTACCTTTATAAATCATTGATTGTTTGGATAAAAAAATTCAGTTAAATATATCATATAGGGGACAAACAGTGATATTTGAGGCATTCATGCAGAGGAACAAGTTTTTACAAAAACTTGTCTTTACAAAACATCTCTAGTTCATTCAGCTTTGATGGTTTCTGAGCATAGACAACTCTCTTTAAGTGACACCACAGATTTTTAATAATATTCAGGTCTGGGGACTGAAATGGACATTCCAGAACGTTGTACTTGTTCCTCTGCATGAATGCCTCAAATATCACTGTTTGTCCCCTATATGATATATTTAACTGAATTGTTTTATCCAAAAAAATCAATGATTATAAAGGTAAATCAGGAAAATTAACAAGGCTGCCCAAACTTTCGCACCCCACTGTATATGGGATTATCTTTTAACCTACCAAGTGAGAAATTAAGAAACATAAAATGTCCATTGTTGTTATGTATTTCCCATTTCAGTGAGAACATGTAATTCTACAAAGTATTTACTTTTGCCACTTGTGACATTACATCAATGTTACAAACTCCTTAAATATTTTCAGCCTGCAGAGCTCCCTACAACTGCTCATCATTTATCCTGATTAAAAGCAGCCAGTAGGAGCAATGATAACTAGTAAAGAAAATTAACACCATGAACAATCAAACCACATATAAAAAATACCATACAAAAACTCTAATAGTGAATTTTATCAACCACCTATAAGTATGATAATATATATTCTACCAAATTATTTGTACAGTTATACAAACAAACTAAGTGTGTGACATGTTTAAAATGACTTGAGGCCTTACAGTAAGTATCCATTCTTATGTGCACCTTAGATTAATAATAACTTTATAACATTTTATCAAGTATTATCCATCACCACTAGAGTGAGCCATTTATCCAGGTTTGACTTGCTGTATACAAGCATACCTTCCACAGAGAGTTTTTCAATGGCTCTCCTCTCTCCACGACTGCAATGTGGTGGCAGACAAAATCCACGAATGCTCCTGCCAGTTCGTACACGAGAGCTTAACACATATTTAGGATCCAGATCATCTCCACCCTTCAGTGAAAGTTGGAAACGTGATGAAAGAACTATCAGAGACACAGCTAGCATAAGTGCAAAGACTTTTATTAACTATATGTAAATACCGTAATACACATCAAACAACATAAAATTCTATACCTTGAGGTTGGCAGGGTTCAGGTCAGTTTTATGTTTGTCTGTGGGCTTGTATCCTCCATGTCTGTCTTCAATCACAGGGTCCAGAAGCTCTTTAAACACCTCATAAGTCTCCTCATCTCCAGCCACACAGCCCACAGTCATAATAAAAGGGTGGCCTAGGTTACACAGACATGCAAACAAAAGGTCTTACAAGAGATAATCTGCAATGTACAAAGCATATAACTAATAACTAACAGTCCAGATTTAATTTGGCTTTATAGTCTTACTCATTAGGTATCTGCACCCAGACATTTCTAAAAACTGCTCTGTGACAAAACATGTTGTAAAAAGCTCTATATAAATAAAACTGACATTAAAACTTAAATGT
This sequence comes from Sternarchorhynchus goeldii, assembly GCA_028565775.1. Taxonomy (NCBI): domain Eukaryota; kingdom Metazoa; phylum Chordata; class Actinopteri; order Gymnotiformes; family Apteronotidae; genus Sternarchorhynchus; species Sternarchorhynchus goeldii. Next base: position 8,461,089 of record JAOXYF010000009.1, read on the forward strand.
ACATAAGGACTCTTCAGTGAAAACCCTTCTTGTTTGTGAATGTCATATATAAAATATATACTAATCTGGCCCCTGACAGTCTGAGTGTGCTCTTTTACCAGGATTATCTACGCCAGTCTGAATGACTTTATCTATGGTGAAGCCATTGGGAGTGGTGTGCTGGCAGAGCTTCTTGTACATCTCCAAAGTCAGAACCTTGGACATATGGTTGTGGTGCTGACTGAGGAGTGGGTACTCATCCTCAGCAGGAAGTTGCTTGATGGTCAGAGTGGTCATTTTACGATTGCTACACAAATACAACAGATAACAATACATTCTACAGAAAGAGATTTCATTCTTAAAAGGGTTCTAACAATTCAAATTTCATATAACCATCAGCCGAGTTTCCCCAAGCAATATGCTGTGCCTATTGGACAGATTTGTTATTAAAGTCATTTAGGTATTTAGTATTGTCTGTGTACAGAAACTGGAATCAGCACGGTCACTGGACAGCATAAAATTATATAAAGCGCATGGTCCCTTTTTCAGACAACGAAAATCGAAATATGTTGTCAGCATAACATATGCATAACATGTCACTGGGCACAGGCAGATTTAGTATTTGTAAAAGAAGTAAATCCACTATGGATGACGCTATCTAACCAGATATTGTTGAGTAAAATGTTGAAATAGCATCCAGAATGACTAACAGACGGATTTGGGGTTACAAATATAGGCTGCTTCTGCGAATTTACCTGGGTTATCTACCCCGGTCTGTATCACATCATCCAACGTAAATCCACTGGGAGTCTGTTTGTTGCGCAGCCGATCGTACAAGGCACGGGAAAGCGCCTTGGCCATGTGGTTGTTGTGCTTTGAGAGGTCGGGGAACTCCGCTTCAGCTGAGTACTTCATCTTCAACTGGTTGTGAGTGTTTCCGAAAGGCATAGCTGATGTTCCCTGAGTGCGGCGTGGATGGGATAGTTAAAGGTAGTTACAGCTGAAGCCGCGCAAAAGAGCGCAAGGTCGTTTCGATAAAAGGTCGACCATCGGGTAATCCAGACAAGGACTTGGTTTTGTTTTAATAACTGTTATTTTTTGTAAAACGGGAAACAACTTTTCTGCTATAACACACTGGAGATGATAAACGAAAATTTGAAAGAGGTATTTTTTTTCTTGAAAAGCGGAGCAATGAAAAGCATATTTAATCACATTTCTGTAACCTACAATCCGAAACAGATATTAGCTAACAGTAAACTGATTGGATATTAAAAACAAACTGCGGTGTTAAAATGTAATTTGATTGTAAACGACCGTCTTTGACAAGTTTGAAAACTGTAAGATACCCATCAGTGCTGAAACTTTCTCTAAACGCCAAGAGGTAATCGGAAAGTTGATTCCGATTCCAATGCCGACCTTGGATACAAAAATACAATTTCAGTGTGGGCTCATTTAAAAAATATACCAGGTCATATATCACCAGAACAGGTTGACACCAAAACCAAGTCTTTGTCACAGTTAAATAAAAAAGCTGTTATTTTAGTGCCATCGATCCTTTTTTTCCAAAACAATCTGCAGATTTGTAACGCCTGAAGCTTTTTCATTTCCAAAAATAACATATAATCTTACCTGTAAGATACTATTAGTCGAAGACAAGGCTGACACAAACGTCCCAAAAAATTTTTCGGTTGAGGAGCACGCACTAGTTATTCTATTTTCTATTTGCCCGTGATGGACCATTTGCTTTATAGTGCGCAAGAGCGGCTCCTATTGGCTACTATTTGTAGTCCATTCATTCTATTGGAAGGACTGGATGTAGACGACACACGATTTATTGTAACATGCACTTAGGCTAACAAAAAATATCATACTGTAAAATGTATTACGTAAGTATAGGCTAGGAGTGTTCTTCCATAAACAGTGCAGAGCTACGTATCTTGCGTGAAGCACCCGTTACACCAGCTAGCCTCATAAAGCCTACAGCCCACACTGACCAAACGTAAACGGAATGAAATAGATTGGTCAGTTGGATGCAGGATTTGTATTTCAGTCATGCAAAAGCCCACCTGCAGCTATACTGGCACTTTGAGATAAGATTGGACATCCTTGGCATTGACTCTCAAACTGTTTCACTCAATATATTTTATGGTCAGTATAGGCTGTAGTGTTTGCGAGGCCAGTGAGTGAAACTATTGCCTAACGCAGGACAAGTAGCTAGTAAGCATTCGTTGCAATGTAGAGGTTCCAGTGTGCACTGTGATTAATAAACAATATATAATAGCACTGAAATCGCGTACCTCGCACAAAATATACATGAAATGTACACTGATTGTACTTTTTAAATCATTGGTGTTTGTCCTTTTTAAATCAATACTATACTACGAAGATGTTATTCAATCGGCCTTTGACCGATTATTTCAACTTTGTTTTTGCAATTTTTGTTTAATCTTTTGTTTTTCTTTGCGATTGAGAGCTTTAGGGGTGCTGATCACCTGTTGCTGTTTTTGTGTGCATTTTACCGTAATTTTGGATTATCATTCTTGCCTTAAACCACATGCTTTATAATTGTTCAGCTTCCGTTTAAAAAACAACAAAAAATTATTTTCCTCTTATTTTGGGGTGCTCAAGTTGCATCCATCGGAGAAAGTTATTGTGGGGCGCCATAATCGTTGCGTCATCTTTCTGCGACTTGCACACAGCATTACTTCAAATGCCGCATAAGTAGCATTTTACTTTAGTCTTGATAGGCGTCTGTACTTACCTAGCTAGCAGGCTATATTGTATTAAACAGCGAAACACGTGTGTTCCTATTTGACTGACTGCCACATAAAAGATAACCCGACGAAAGGTATGTGTTTTTGTAAAATAGTCATGGTTTCGAACAGGGCTAGCTACCTAGCAACGTTGGGGCAATGTGAAATCTGTAACCTATACTAACTAAATTATGATACGTAGTTAATGGTACTTTAAATTGACTAGCATGCTAGGATGAATAATGTACAAAACATTTTTTAAGAAGTTACCGTTAGTTAACTAGACATGTTACATTCTGTCGTATAAAAATAGTTATATTCTCTTGCAGATTTTTGCTATAGATTAAAGTAAACGTCGATAGTCTATCCAAAATTGACCAATTTTAACGGTGCAGTTCTGTTTTACTACGCTAGCTGGTTATGGGGTTTAACCAGAAAGCAATGGTAGTCGAAATGGAGCTTAAATCTGCCCAAAAGTGTGATATCAGTGGCCAATAGCTGATTAGACATGGCCAGACATGTCAATTTCCACGAAAACTTGTGGGGGTTTGGCTAGCCTGAAAAGCTAGCTAGATAACTAACGTAAAAAAGAAGATATTAATAGCTAAACAAGCTAGCTTACAGGTTACATCAGCAACATATTTTTTAACTAATAATTAAAAATAATAATTTTATTTTTTTCTGAATTTGTTCCAACATATATTGTGTTGGATATATGGTTAATCCATTTAAACTCGCATGCTTGGATAATGACCGGTAAATTAGCAAGATAGCTAAATAACGTGACCTCTTTTACAACATACGCCTTTTTAGAACATACGACTTTACCAGTCTGAATAATAAAATTGGCATGTCGTACAATTAAGGCTCGCTAGCTAAAGGTGGCTTGTACGAATTAACCTAGCTAGCTAGTTGTCCTATAGTTCTGAATTATGAGAAGTAATATTGTGTAATTTAGCTAGAGATAAAATAAAACAGCTGACAAACTAGCTGGTAGCAAAAGAAGCAAAACTCACTAACTTGACAGATGGTCGATCTGGCGTTAGCTATCTATCTAGCCAGCCAGCCACTGTTTATGTGACGTGATCGTCATTGCTAAACGCATGTTAGCTATCTACCTAGCTAGGTTAACTATGGTATTTATAAAATGAACTTTACATTGAGCTGTTTGGTAATGGTACATAGCAATCTAACTGAATAACTTGGCTAACACTTGCTAGGGATAAAGGAAACTCCTTAATATTCAGTTAAGATAGCTAGCATTAGCTATAAACTGACCAGTTGGCCAACTAACCTAGCTAACCAGTGTTAACCTATATCAGCCTGCTTAACGTTAGCCTAGTTTCGATCGACTAGCTGATGTTAGCTAGGTACTACTACTCCTAGCCTTAAATCGAACATTAAACGTGCTGCTTCCAGTGACCGTGCTTAGTCAAACCATTAGTTTGCTAATTACTTAAATAATTGAACATTTGACGTATGTTGAATAGCTAGGTACATATGTAGGTACAACTTACAGGTTGTCCATTTCGACTTGGCCCTACGATGAATTTGTAGAACAATATCGGAATGGTTAAACCGGTATCCTTTCTAGTTAGCTAACGCTAATTTGAAAGAAAGCAAGATAACGGTTTGGAATGCAACGGATATTATCAGCGTTCAAATATCAACAAATTCTATAGTTATGCGAACGTTAAATTGCAGTTTTGAAAGTACAACACAAAAGTTGTCTTTATAAATGCAAATAAAGATGCGGAAAGTGCCATAAAAACGCTGTATACAGAATAGACGTAAAATGTATAATAGTGCATGTTATAAATGTCTTATTTCCCAAGACGCTTATATTGTTAATGCATTAAATACTATAAACTATTTACCACTCACAGTTAATTCTGCGACTGTGTGCGCGCGTTTTTAAACTATGAATAGTTATTAACAAACGTGTTTTTTCTCATCAAAATGTATTTATTTGTTTATTTAAAGTCCCGTAAAATAATCCCACAAAAAATTTCTCTACAGCAAACCTTTTCCCCTGTATTGGAGCTGATGACAACAGTCCAATGAGTTTTGTGGAGTATTCAGAATTCATTCAGGAAGGAGATGTGGTTATCATCTTCAGTGGTCATGATTCCATGATACCCATCAAAGTTGAGTCTGGTGCTCAAACACAGACACGATATGGAGTTATCCGGCACTCCACTGACTTAATTGGACAAAGATTTGGTTCTAAGGTGACCTGTAGTAAAGGAGGATGGGTGTATGTACTGCACCCCACTCCAGAGTTGTGGACTGTCAATCTGCCTCACCGAACACAAATCCTATACACTACCGACATTGCCAACATTACACTGATGCTGGACATAAAACCAGGATCCATTGTGTGCGAATCAGGTGAGATGCCGAAAACATAACACACTTTATTTTGACAACAAATCATTATGGATGGTTTACATGCATTTTTCTTATAAACTTTGATTCTGTATTAAAGTTATAAGTTAGGAGCAGAAATCTATTATGTTTTGTTACTTGAATTAAATTGTTTCATGTACCAGTGTAATGTAACCTGTGTCAGGTTAGGTCAAATGTCAGGCTTTAGAAAAACACATAAGCAGCCACAAAAAAGGAATGGATGTGAAATGTGCTTAAGAAATAAATGATACATTATTAAAGTTGTATACAATTATATAAAGACACTGAAAACTGTATAATAATAATAATTATTATTATTATTATTGATGGTTTGTATGATTCTACACTAAAGTGCAATATTAAAAATTCAGCAACTTTTCAATGAAAAGGGGAAGGAAAAAACACAAGTGATGACACTCTTCAAAGAACACCCAAATTGGCTCATCTGGTCTAGACATAATATGAAATATTCCAGTGAATATGCTTGATTAACAGCCTGCTGTCACAGACTTGTTGCTTGCTATACCAATTAGCAGTGCTGCATTTAATGGCACAAACCAGGAGAATTGGAATCAACTGTGCATATACGAGCCTCCTGATTAGCATGCGCAATTCTGATTTTCCAGCAGTGAAAGGTCAGGGTGAAACAAGAACTGTAGGCTAGACACAGACTGCTAGCTCCATGGATGTTGTAAAAATTGCACTACATTTGACACATAGCACAATTGTAATTTATTGGACAAACTTTGTATTTACGTTGTCTGCCACAGAGTAGGGTTAACCTAATTAGAAGCGGGTGGTCATATTTATGATTCTGGAGTAAAATCTAATATTCTGATTCAAAATGAGATAGAACGGTCAAAACCTTTACAAAATTAAATGACTATATGCAACTAAATTAAAATGGCTTTACAAGTAATTGACTGCTTTAATATTCAATAAACCCCAAATAAGTCATGAATAAAAATTGTCCTAGACGGTCGTTGCTGTGATCAGGCCTGCTGTTTGCCACTTACACATCACATCACTGTTGGCTAAATGGCTTAATCATTCAGCAATCGGAGCTGTATTTTCTGAAGACATTACATTTCATAAAATTAATTTTAAATTTGCTTTAAAGTATGGTATATAAACTATCTACACTTCACATCTCAGTTTGTCTCACAAACTGTTCATCTTCAAAGTGATGTACTCTAGGACATAAGTGGTGCTTGATTATCTACTGAATGTTCCTGTTCTTTTAACAAGTGGTGATGACGCTGGACAATAATACCGATGTTGTTCTAGTTCTTGAGTGAGGCATATGAGATTAGAATATAATCCACTGATCTGTGATGGGGAGCTCCATGGTGCTGTATTTGAGCCCACATTGGTACTGATGATTATCACATGGACTCCTGTAGCTCACCTGGTCAAGCTGGTAAAGCATGGTGCTAGTAAGAACCATATTGTTGGTTCTGTTTCCAGGGCTCATGTGTATGGTGATTCTGATAACTTTGTTGTAGTTGTAATGTAAATATGGTGCAAAGATTTATAAATGAAGATGAGGTGGACCTGTACTGGTACATTGCTAACCAGAAATGGTTTGCTACTGTGTTCTTTAAGTATGATGAAACTGGTCCATCTCTTTGTCATTTAAATTGCTTTGAAAGGTTGTTTTAATCAAAAACCCCATCTCATCATTTTAGGTCTGCAGTTCCAGCTGGCATGTATAGTAGTCCAGAGCCTTGTTTTTTTATATGAACTCATTGTTGGTGCTTGGTAACAGTTATCTTCTGTATATGCAGTGAAACAAGAGGTTGGCAGTGATATCCTTAGAGCTGGTATGGCTGCTGGTTTTCTTTTTTCTTTTTTTCTTTTTTGCCAAGCAGGTGCACACATGATTGCGTAATCAGTTGGTCTCACTTTTCAGATATCTGATTAGTTTGTATCAGATATGCTTCTGTTTAGTTTGGAACATAAACCTGCAGCCTCACTGGCTGTTTGCCGATAAGCTTGCCAACCACTGTTAAACTGACTCTTCAAAGTGACTTTGTGAGCAAGTTGAGTAAATGTCCAATGCTTATCAAGGATGTTATGCATTTAGACCATGCTAGCATGGGAGTATGTGCTCTTGAAAGTGTCACCTTGTGGAGTTGGCACAGACACTGGATCAAAGGTCCTCTTATGTTCCCTGTGTGGTGTGGTTGTAATACACATACATATATGTACAGCTTCAGTCTCGGGTTATACGGCACCATAGAGTCTTTCAAAATGTTCAGCTTTCCACCAACTATATGAGTTGGACATGTAATCTATTAACCTGGGACATCAGATGAAACAAGCTCAAATTGTAGTTCTTTAGGAAATGGTTTATTGCATTCAGTTTGGAAAATGCATACAACTATGCTATTTTTTATTTTTATATATAATATTTTAGTCAAAAATGAGAACATACTTTATTGAGTGGTACTGTAATCCATTCTAATCATTTCCGATGTTTCAAAATCCCAAGCATGCTGATAAAGGCTTATGGGCCTGAGGCAAATAAATAATTGTTATGCAAGTGCTATCCAACTACTTTGATAAATTGATTCTTTTGAGTAGAGTCTTCACCATAAGTAATTTCAGTGATGTAACCAGTTTTGTTTCATCTTTTCTTTGGCGCATGTAAATGTGTGCTAGGTACCGGTAGCGGCTCGCTGTCTCATGCTATTCTTCGCACCATCGCACCCAGTGGGCACCTGCACACGGTGGAGTTCCATGCCCAGCGAGCCGAGAAAGCTGCCCAGGAATTCAGAGACCACAAGGTGGCTCATATGGTGACAGTACGAAACCAGGACGTGTGTAAAGAGGGCTTTGGGGTGGTGGGTGTAGCCGACGCAGTCTTCCTGGATATTCCCTCACCGTGGGAGGCTATCACGCATGCCAAGAGGGCATTGAAGCACAAGGGTAAGTGTGTACATGTTTTTGAAAGAAGGAGAATACACTTTCAGTTTAAAGGCCCCATATATCTCCTTTGCCTCAGTCAGATTTCCTTGTAAGCGGCGTTAGCACGTTCTGCCGAAGTCCATTAATTGTGAAATGATCTTCTCTGCCAAATAAGTGCATGGTTGTTTCGTCAATCTTTTGTTTAGAGACTGGTCAGTCTCTGATAACAGCACTTCAGGTTCCATTTGGGTGGCCATGGCAGAACAGCTCACTGAGGTCATAGCCAAGGACCCGAGCATATGCAGTCCTGATTGGACACCCCCCCCCCCCAGTCTCAACTCCGGTGAGGGTTTTGACTGTGTGCGAGTGGGCGGGCAGCGTGCGCGTGTGTTGCTGATAACTTGCAGATGCGAATAAACTTCATAAAAGTCCATTGATCATTGATCTACATATTAGTCAAGGCTTTCTTGGCCAGAAAATGGTGCTTTTGTTGGAAATTGACAATGACAATGCTTTCCTTTCTTCTCAGCATTGTTCTATAATATTAGTTTTTAAATATTATTTCTTTTTTTTATAGATGTTATTTATTTGCTATTCATAAATATTATTTAGTTAAGTGTTTAAATGTTGTTCAATAATATTATCATAGAGAAGTGTTTCTTCATAAGACCTAGTCTGATGCATATGGAATTATCATTGCTTGTTTAGCAGCTTGTTCAACACACGTTCTCACAGCCATAAAGGGGCAGGCAATGAGACTGTTCAGGGACTTGCAGGACAGAGTAGGGTTCAGTAAGGACAGACTTGTAAGCACAGGACAGTACCTTCCTGTGCTCAGGATTGTTTTTTCTCTCCCTCTTCGGTTTTCCACTCTGTCAAGAGGACTGTTGTAGAGTAATCGAAAGTCACATGTGCTTGGTTATCTAATGAAGGATTAATACAGTCCTTTACATGCAGTGGTTTCAGTTGTTACTCTCTCTCTGCAATTTATTTTTCATTCTTTGGCTTACTGCCCACTCATGTTCGGTAGTTAGGGAGCTACTTTCCTGTATCCTGGGCACTGTTGCGAGGGAACCTGTTATGCCTGGTTGCCAGGAGACTTTATTTATTAGTGTGTTTATAAGGAATTGCCTTATTTGTTAATGGTAAGTTTATCAAAGCATATTTTAACCCCTTCTCGCTTTCTCTCTCAGTTCAACCACGTTCTCTAGAGCCTCCCCTCAATGGTAATGTGTGCCTGTGTCCATTATTTGTGCTAAAAGAATATAGCTAAGAAATATAAGTAAACACTTCAATGTAACTAACTTAGCAGCTAATACACACACACACACACACACACGCGCGCGCGCACACACACACTTGTTCCATGGATGACTACTCCTGCACATAAGGCAGAATGTGCTTCTCAGCAGAGCAGAACACTAGCGTCCTCTCCCCATGTGCACCCCTCTCCCTGGGTATCTTTAAGTGTGTTAATGCCACTAGTTTGAATTTGATATAGGATGTTTTGCATGTTCCAGTAGACTGATATTTACCTTTGTGCAAGGTACACTTATTTGTACAGTACATACACGCCTGTGTCTTCCAGTGCTCAGTCTTTGCATTGCATTCTTAGGCTTTCACATAGACTTGTCGTCGGTTTACTCCAGCTGATTGTGCAAGGGTTCACTCACTGTGGAACTCCCACAGAGGTCATAGCAACAAAGTGGGTCTCCATGGAGATGAACTTGAGCACAGACATTTGTCTTACATGGGGATTCCAGTGAACCTTTTTACATGTTTTTAATACCTTTTGAGCTGATTTAAATACTAATTAGGTGGCTAGATCCTTCACAGAGTGGGGCTATAATTACTTGTAAACCTCCTGGGTAGAACCACTTGTACTCACAGTCAGTGTTCTGATATCTAGTAACTCATCCGTCTAATGCAATTTAAAAAAAAACTTGCAATTGTAAATGTCTTGTATCTGACCAATGCAGCAACATCAGATCTACTTGCTGTAATCTTTGTCTTTATCATGTAAACATGATTGAGGGCAGTGTAAATGAGCCAAGTATCCTGTTTCTCGATGTCCACTGTTTAATGTACCAGAAGTCTCCACCCACTTTATATCTTTTCCTAACTAGAAATTGTTCTTGAAAATGGCCTCCTTGACACTCTGTTTCTGTTCATCTCTCCTCTCAATACAGGTGGTCGCCTGTGTTCATTCTCTCCATGCATAGAGCAGGTGCAACGGACGTGTGAGGCCCTGTTGAACCAGGGCTTCCAGGAGATCTGCACTCTGGAAGTTCTGCAGAGGATGCATGATGTTCGCTCCGTCACTCTGCCCTTACCAGACTTCGGCTCAGAGGAAGGAGGATTAGACAGTGCCAAGATGACCTTTGACCCCATTGCAGAGGAAGTTCCTGCCGTGATCTGCCGAACGGCCACCCCCCCTCGTGAGATGGCTGGACACACGGGGTATCTCACCTTCGCTACCAAACCACGGGACTAGGGAGCACTGGGCATCAGAATCTGTGTTCTTACAGACTCTGTGTAAACGCCACTCTCGCTGCCTGCAGCCTAGGGTTGTCAAACCTGGCAACCAACTGTTTGCTGGATAAAGGTTTGTTGTCCTTTATCCCATAATCTTATAGGTTTTTTTTGTATTGAAAATGGCAGTGGCTTATAGTTTTATTGTTACATTACAATAAATTTTAAGTGAAAGGAAAAACATCTGTCAGTCTTGTCATGATTTGATTGTGTCTTCATTGTGTCAGAGCTTTTATTTGCATGTCAGCAGGTGTTTCACAATTTGAGAAGGCATGTATATCTCACTTAAAATACAAGTCTAGGAGAAGGGGGACTTCACAAATGGCCATGAATGCGAAGGTGGCCATTTAGTGCCCGAGACCTCGTAAATCTTTTTATTTCTGATCTAAAACAGCTTGATCCCAGCAGTCCCTCAGTCCAACCTCCCTTCATTTTTATTGGGGTGATGGGAGAATCTCCAGTCAGGACTAGGCACCATAAAAGGTAATGCTCTGTCTGTCCTCTGATCCTGGGCAGCACAGATTATAGTTTGCATTGCTTATCCATGCACTTTCCATTTCTCTGCCTTGTTTTGAATGTGCTTTTCTGTTTCTCGTGCTACAGTATGATAGTAACTTACACTATAAATAGTGTCTTCTCTGAGATGTATGACGTGAGACACCCAAACAGCATCAAATCTAAAAATAGTTTCTTAGCTGCAGTATTTATTGAAATATATATTCTGTTTTAAAGGCCATTTATAGCATGTGTATCATACATGAAAAATTGGGAAATGATCAATTTCTATGTGTGTATATATGCATAGAAAATGCCCCTTTCCCCATATATAGCAATTGTGATTTAGAGAGGGTTGGCAATTAAAAGGGTGGTTTTAGAACTGATGCAGGGCTGAAATTGGTGGTTGTTCATTTAAGGATGTCATCCTCTGGTTAAAGAGAGCGAGAACAGGCAGTGAGGAGAATGAAGGAGGTGAGAGGTGGCCCACGTGTGCACATCCTCCGCTCATCCCTAAGGCATCTAAGCTCGAGCGTATGGCACCTGAATAGCAGCACCTAACCCTGCAAATCCACACACCTTAAGCAGCTTCTGTTAAGGACTAAAGCAGCTCTGTTATTTGAACTCACTCACACTGAGGTTGCAGAGCATGTGCCCTAATGTGGAGGTCATAGAATCAAGTGGCATATGACTTTGTGAACTGCTGGAGATGCAAAGAGATTAGAAAGAGAGAGGGGGGGGGTGTAAACGGCAGTGCTTTATGAGGATGCCATGACCCTATGTTAGATCTGTATGGGGGGGTTAAGATGAAAAGGTTTATGGACACATCTTTATAGAATGAGTGAATATCTACACTACTAATATACACTGATATTTATTCAGTTCTGATGGAGCTTTTTATTCATAGTCTTCCCTGTGTTCCAGTAATAAGAAAATATGCTTACCATCTACTGTATCGGTAAGTGCTTACCAAATGGCCATTAGCTTAATGCAGCCTCTCACTTATGAAGGCATCCATGCACTGCTCTTAATCTTGAAGTGGGAGTAAAGCAGAAAAAAAAAACCCATATCGGGAAGTATTGCAGATGTAGCTGCTGTCGGTAATGTGGATGGATGAAGGGCTTGCATACGTTGAACTGTGTGCTGGGAAAAATTCAACATCCCAGAGCTGACACCGCTTTACTGACCTTGTATATGATCAGTAGAACTTCTGGGATCTATAGCCAGAGATGTGTGTTTGTGAATGATTTGTTTTAAGCCATCTGAGATGTACATGGGTGTGGTGACTGTTCTTTGTTTATAAGTCACGTGTGGTCTCTAGGGGCTCTCTTGGTAGATCACAGAGTAGTCACTGTGGAAGCATGCTACAGTGCAAGAGAAGCCATAATCTTTTCCTATAGACAGGAGTATTTAGAGGAGGAGGAATAGTGAGTAAACGTCTGAGTTCCTCTAAAGCTGGAGATGACTCATGGGTCACATGCAGTGGAATTACTGGGAGGGTTTGTCTTGTGTGTGGATGGCCATGATTTTCATGTTCGATTTTATAGTGCTTATGAAGTGCATAACCATGACCGTTGTAAGGATCCCCGTTTCAAAACACATGTGCAGGATGACTGGATATGTTTTCAATAGCACCCTGGTCTAACATTCTCTTATCTACTGTTGTAATAAAAAATAAGTTTGGGTCAAAATCTCTGGTTTCTATTGAGACAGAGATGGAATGTTTTCTACAATGACAGGTTTTCTCATTTAGACCATGGCTTCCTTTGTACCTCTTCTGAGCCAGGTTTGACAGTATGTATGATTTCTAGCCATAATTGTGACTTGTTCGAGGAAGATGGCTGGTCACTGTGTGGGTGGTTGGCATGACCTTCACACACGCGTAGGCATCATTATGGCTCTCACCCATGGACATGGCCCACAGCACTTCTTAAGTGTAGTGTTATTCTCACTTCTGCATCACTTCCTGCAATAGATTTCTTTTGTTTTGAAAGCTTCCTCTCTATCTCTGTTGTTTCTGCAATGCCCCTCACCAGTCTCCTCTCTCTCTGTTGCCAAGCTGTAGATAGATCCAGTGGGTAGTTTGCACTGGACCTCCACTGACATCCAGTTTACATGGCTTAATTCATGCCTTGTGTGGTTTCTTTATCATGTAAGCATGATTGTGAAGGGACACAATCATGTTGGAATCACAGAAAGGCATGAACATTTTTATATTACTCCTACCATAATACAGCCCTTGCCTCTCCACACTGATCTGAGGTCAGAGGCACATGTTTATACTGATAAGATGATGACGGAGTGTAAATAGTAACAGTAAATAAATGGGTCACAGGCTATAATAGCACATTTCAGTCCTGCACTTGTGGCAGGCTGACAAATCATCTAGAAATATGTCTACTGCAGTCACTGGTATATTCAGCAACTATTTAACAATACTCTCCAGCCACATACTAGCGCTACTTTAAGGTCCACTCTGCACCAGATCTTACACCCGTACAGGAACACTTCCTCATTAAGTTTACCCTCTTGACCATTGTTTAATTTCAACTCCAGCTATAAAAGCATATCCACAAAAGCTTATCAGAGAATGGGTGGGGCAGTATAGCGTCAGGCCATGTTCTAATGTTTGTACTTCCCAGCCTGAAGAGCACTTTGGGCACTGCTGTCCAGCAGCAGCTCGAATGATTTTTAAGCTTTAACACTGGCTTGGCAAACGGAGCCTGGTGCCACGTGATTGACTGGGCCCAGGACCTGAGCTCAGGAGTAGGTGTATAGACAGAATGATCTCTTTGAGCTGTGTTTTACATTAACAATGTATTCAAGTTACTTTATAAATTATAGAGCAGTGTTAAAACTGCCTAGCATAGGAGAGGCTCTTACTGCACTCTCTTGGACATGGATGTATAAATGTCAAACAAACTTAACTTCTTCCCTGAAACTTACACACTGGTCTTTTTTGTAGCGTCAACACAAAGGGGTTAAAGAAAGTCCAAAACGGAGAACAGCAAATGTGTGTGTGTGTGTGTGTGTGTGTGTGTATGTGTGAGAGAGTGGGTTGACTGCATTGATGTTCATTAGAGCTTTGTTCTTTCTGTCACACACACACATGCATGGGATGGGTAGGTAGTCAGCTGAGCGAGTGAAGACTGAGGGGGTAGTGGCTGACTAGATGAAGGCACAGAGCAACTGTGTTGAGGACAAGGTTTTTGTTATCTGCCCTGAAAATGTCATTCACTCTATATTTGGAATGTAGCCCATCAACATGGTAGCTAACAACAACACTACTGGGAGTTGTTGTTTTTTTTTGTTTTGTTTTTTGTTTTTTTTAAGAAAACTATGGAGACACTCTGGAATAAACATTTTATTTTGGATAACTGATTTGCCATGCCAATAAACATTAAACATGTATTATGGAACAATTTAGTCATTTTCAGTGATTAATTTAGATCAAATTAGATAATATATTAGTCTCTTACTGTACAACTGCAAAATGTATCTAGTAAATTAATGTTTCAAATAAGGTAGGGAATGAGTGTAGATTCATGCAAAAGAATGGAGGAACTGACCATGACAAGGTTTTCCTGCTTGATGAATGAGTGCTGCTCTTGTGCTTATGAATCATTAGTGGATTCTGCAGAAACTGCTGGTACAGAACAGGCTTAAAAGAGAAAAGTCAAATTATAGGAATATTGTGTCCTGTGCCCTGTTTAGTTACATAGCTGACTTGGTCCCGATGTGTTGTCTTAAAAGATAAGATATCTTGAGAGTACTTTAACTTTGTGCTGTATCTTTTAGTACACATGCAGGTGATATGAAAAAGAACTCTAGAACATTTTTTAAATGATGTCATGTCTAAACACAATTTTTGGCCGATTCCATTATTGAGAGATGAAAAATTTGAGAAAACTTGTGTGCCATGTTGCAAATCTTAACGAAAGAAGGGAAAATTCAATTCTGCATTTTCAAGTCCATATACAAAATTATCATATTATATTATGCTTAAAAAAAAAAGAACCCATTGGACTTCTGAAAGTCTGGGTCCAACCAGAAGCTTTGCAGGACGCTTTCCTGCTGAATACTGGAACTAACAGCTGGCCAGGATGTTTCTGTGTGAGCTGTGTCTCAGGTGCCATGTGATTTTGTACAATAGATAAGCTCGATTACATTACTGCTATGCCCTGACCTTCACTCTCTTACACCTGATACACATCATGCCAGTTGAGAGAGTATAGAGACGTGTTACTGACGATCGTAAATGTGACCGATATCTAGCACACAGTCCAGAATTTATCCAGCTTTACACGGAAGTGGGGGGAGGGTAAATAATGCTGCATAGTTTAGTACTGCCCTTTTTAAGGCTCACTTGAGTGAACTTGCTAGTTAATAATTAAACTTTCCATAAACTGAATCTGATGCGTCACAGTAAGAACAGCACTATAGTTCCAGTGTGTATTTGACTTCAGTAGAAAAAATTTTAATGTGCGTTAGTGCTTTTTAAATATGTAGGTGTTTGACATTGTTAAAATGTCAAAATCAAACTGGACGTCGATAGTTTACTGAATTTTTTATTTATTACTAAAATAGTAATTAATGTGCGTTCTGTCCAATCTGTACTTCTGACAGAATGAAGGTCTTATTTCTTTGACTACAGGAGCGTAGTAGCTGACAACCTTGGTATATTTAGTTATACAAAAAAAAAAAATCTAGCTGTCCAGCGAATGGACAAAGCAGCTGTTATAGTGGTACTCACATTGTCCACTTCCTGGTTGCTTCCATAATGGTGTTTAGTATGCAGGGAGCCTGAATGGCCCTGTGGTTTATTTTAATCTGTTTTTCTGTTTGCTCACATGAGGTGGTGTGTGCGCCACATTCCGCTCAGTATCTGTAGCACAGCACAGTCTCTCTGTCCTGCTCAGCAAAACCATACATGCATGCACGTACACACACACAAATCCACACCATAGAGAAAGGAACAGGGCACTCTGCATGTAACTTTTTGTGGGAGTTGGGCTGTATCATTCTTTCCAAGTTGGTGAGTTGCCCTCTTATGGGCACAGAGCAGACATTCAGTATTATGAGTGAACTAAACAGGACATTTGGAACAGGTCCCTGATGGACATGGGGGACGCTGCTGGTTCAAAAAGAGAGTAATTCAGTGTACAGTTTTGCTTGGCAGGGTGCTGCGAAAGAAAGTCTTTGGAATGGCGATTTCTTAGGCTGGCATTGAATATGAAAGCCTCAATGAAGTGGAGAAACAGAGATGATGTATTTAAAAGTAGCTGTGTGTAGGGGACCATATGCAGAAGAGTGGGGGGGGGGACAAAAAAAATCACACACTCCAGCCATTAAAGAAGAGTATATCACTGTGGGTTTTTTATTTTATAAAATCACATTGTTGTGTCCTTCAAAACCCCCTACTCTAGTTCTGATGCGATTAGTCCTTCTCTACTTCTAGATCAACTCACACTTTTACAAAGGCTTACCTAGCAGACGTCATCTTCAAATTCAGAACCGCATAGGTGCTGTGCTGCGGCAGCAAATGAATGTTATGTCTGTGTTACTATAACTAACTTGTAAGCCTTCTATGAGAGTGACTGGACACCTGGGTAAAGGAAATGCAATGGTTAAGTAAAGCCTGATCCAAAGCTTGATCATATTTTCCAGCTGTAGTTGTGGCCAGCTGCCCAACTGAGATATGGTTTCAGGCACATAACATAGCATGTCAGAAAACAAATACAGAAAAAAAATATGCATGGTATGTTTGAATAATTTTATTTCTTGGGGTTTTGAAAGTTAGCATGTCTGTCCCTGAGACTTCCACTGAGGGATTTGGAATTCAGACCCTACACTGACTGTGAGCTCAACTTTGGATGTAGCAGGGTTTTCTCACAGAAAGGCAGAGTAGAGAGTAGATAGCTTTTGCAGCTGTCTGGTCTGAATGCTGTGATTCGCTGTCTGGAGCTGTGGTTCGGCTTGCCATTGCCAACATTCCAGCAGCTGCACTGAAGGCTTCAGTTTACTCTAAATACAGACCTACACACGCCAAGCTCTTGTGGAATTTTATTGTTTAAAAGATTGAAACTTAATTGAACTTACCGTGCATGCTGTCAGATACAGTATTGGACAAGAGAACATGAAGCCAAATATGTGTCTTTATTGTATGTTCTCATATTTAGGATAAACGGGAATAGTGCTGTGTGAAAAGGACACGGTGACCTTATTTATATTTAATACAGCTTGTGGAAAGTATTGTCTCTCCCCTTACATGTGTGTGAAAGAGGCACAGTAACACAGCCAAGGGAATGAGGTTGCACAACTCCTTCATAATATTCACCACATGTGAGAGAATGTGTTCCTGAGATGCAGGAGTAAAGAAACAATGTATAGTTCATGCTACTCTTAGCTAACAGAATGGGGGTTGGGGTCAGAGTGTATGTAACCACATGGGGGAGAGGTTCAAGCAGGACAAATATTACATGTGACCTCCACACACGTGACCAGCTCAGAGAATAGCACGTGTATCCCACCTACATGGTTCAGTTTAAAAAGTTTTGAATCCTGCAGGGTAAATAAGTGTTGACCGACATAGTATTCTAAGAAAACAGCTCTATTTATAAAAAATGTAGATGATAATACTGTACAAAAATTGCGGGAGATTGTGTAATGGCTCCTGCAGAGGCTACAGACAGAATGGCTCCAGAGCTAATGTCTCTGTAATGCATATTGCAATCTCTTTGCTGGGCAGAACCTTATATGGAGTTTATTTTGGTTTAAACATTTTAAACCTCTGACCCTTAGACACGCCCACTCCATGAGCCACCAACTGCCCTAAATTACCATAATAAACGTCAGTTAGGTATGTGTAATACAATAGTCATTGTAGTTAGTAGCCAAATAATTTTTTAAAAGCTGAAACAAAGCCAGTTAACAAGAAAGTGACAGATTAAGACACCAGATACTGCCATAATCTGTGACATAATGAAGATGTACTTTATTCATGAATCATATCCATAATTTATACTAATGAAATTGTTGCATTATTTTGCATAGAATAATCAGATGGTCGATCCATGAATAAGTATTCTTGGTTAAAGAAAAATGAGAAACTAGCAAAAATATCATGATCAATATGCTCTAAATATTATGAATATTTAATTTTTAGAAGCATATTTTATTACTAAAGTATTAAATGATGATCGAAAATATAGGAGGCTAAAACACATTTCTTTTGCATTAACAAATTAAAATGAGACTTCACATAACTTTTAATGAACCGAGATTGCATTTAGTTACTACACTAACACAATTTATAGCGAATTGTATTGGGCATTAGACAGATACAGAAAAATAGCTAAATACTGTATCTGAGTAAAGTCCACAGTAGACTGTGTCCAGAAAGTAAGGGATCCAAAAACTTCAGAGTCATATTCAGTATATACATTTTTCACGCATGGATGCTATAGCATAATTATCTAGCTAGAATACAGATAATATTCTGGAAGTTTAGACTACGTAAATACAATTTCGCGACTTTCTGTTGAGAAACGTAAAGTTCCAAATATAGGGAAAACGCAGAACTAACGAAATCTTGTAATTGTCAGTTTGATTTGCATTTTCACTTTCTGTTGATTTGTATTTCGCACTTATATTTATTTAAAACTGCGAATAAGCCAAAAAGCTCTTGTGTGGTGCGTTGCGCGACAAACTATCAAAAACCCTGATTTAAGGTTTTGCGAGACTTAAAACGCAAAACGGAACCGAAATGACTTCATCGTTGGCTTAAAGCTATTAAAAACAAGAAGGCTAGATATCGCCACAAGGGCTTTATCGGATTGAAGTAGTCGTCACCTATATGTGTGCAGCAGATATTGTGTGTCCGGTAGCTAAAGTCTAATACTGTATATGGCAATTCGTTGTTTAAACTTGTATCCAGGTTCCCAGATACATTCGTTTAGCTAGCTAGCAAGCTAGTAAGCTAGTTAGATTCTAGCTATGTTAGCTTGCGGCACAAATTTTTTATTTCGAGCAAATGCTCCGAAATTCTGCGTTTTTCCTATATTTGGAACTTTACGTTAATAGTGTAGATAAAGATTATTTCTTCTAAAAATTAAATGCTCGAATTCATAGTACATTTGTTTGTCAGAAATGTTCAGAGATAATTGTTTTACACAAATGCATCTTGTATTAATTAGCCGGACATAGAAAATAAGCCTATTTATGTTTTTGTTCCAGTGTCTTATAGTTTTTGCGTGTACTACAAGTATTTTTTAGATTTTGACAGTTAATATTTTGATTAATATCTTGCTTTATTTAATATTTTTGGACCAATTCAGCCACGTGTCTTTAAACTTTGAACCTTCAGACACTTTGCATTAGCTAGGTATTTCACAGGGGCCCAAACGATGAACACGCGTTTATTATACTATGGCTTCCTAACTTGCATGACTATCACATGGCAGATGATGTGGGGGTATAAAGTAGAATATTTTCTAATGAATTTCTAATCTGTTTTGAACCATCTTCCCTCACACAACCAATTGTAAAGTGATTTGGATATCTGGCCCCTACAGTCCTGAAATAATATGGAAAATTCACATTAATTAAATTCACTTTTGACAATTAGCCCTTCGACTTTGACAGCGTAGCTGATGGTGCCAGATGTCTATAGTCGTTTAGTGCCATCTTCTGGCCACAAGCAGATTTCAGGGCCCAAAATTGTAAAAAAAATTTCCTTCTTGGTTTTATTTATTTATTTAGGCAATGCATGTGTATTTTGAGTAATGGTCTATGCATTGGGTCACTAATTCACTACAGTTTTTAGTTTTTAAAGTAATATGAAATTGGTTGAGAATGTGACAGTCCACAACGCTCACAGTGTAAATGCATTTCTTACATCATCCTCCCTAAAGCTCAAAGGGGAGTGGTAACTGTCCCTCAAACAAGACCACTTGTTTATATGTTGTGATTTATGTGCGATTTAGCCAAAGGGACATGTTTAGTACAGCTGCAGGGTTAACAGTCCCTGTTGAATTGTTTGTATGTGTGTACAGAGCATTGGAGATATTTCCCAGAACGACTGTATATGCTTGACTAGGAGTTTTTTTTTTCCCCTCAACTCGTTGCACTGTACTTAAAAGATATAGACAAGAGATACAGTGTGATCAAAACACACAAAATTACATTCTTTTGGATCATTTTAGGCATAAAATATATACGATCAAAGTAAGATTTGAAAGTGACAGCAACCTACAGTGATGGTAAGGACTGTGGCAGAATGTGTCATTCAAGAAGTCATACTGGTTCAGTCACTCTTGATGGGTACAGTGGAGATGAATACTTGCACCATGTTAAGTTCAGAGGAGCGTACTGATAACTGCATAGTTTGGCTTGTCAGCATGCAGCGTATAAGCACAGTAGCAACAGGGAAAAAAAAAAAAATCAGCTCCAATATGGTCATTCCAGCTGTTGGTCATTCAAAGCACATGGAAAGCTTTTCTAGGCGTTTCTTTTACTGTATCTAAAACAGCTGGCTTTTAAAAACACTTCACCTGCTCTTCTCCGTGCACAGCAGAACGTTGCCATAGAAACAAGTTGAAAGAGTGCGGGCACAAATGATCATTTTTGCTGTGCACACGATAGCTATTCCGAATCACCTTTTAAACTTTTATTTTATATTTTATTTAGAGATAAATAAAATGCAATCAATCAGCACTTTCACACAGTAATTAAAACTTGAGTGGTGTTTTTTTTTTGTTGTTGTTGTACAAATATACATCAGACAGCACAGAAAGTAAGCCTGGCACAATCACCAATATCTCAATCATGTCACAACATTGGAAAAAAAAACATTATGTAAACTTCATCACAGAAAGACTGGACCAACATAATCAGTTGGTATAAGAAGTAAACTGAGAGTATCAGCAGCTCTTCACACTTTTGTTTATGCGTATGACCAAGTTGCCCTTTAGAATCATCGAAGGGGAGATCATCAGTACTTTGGTATGCCACAATACAGGACATTCTTCATTACATTATAAATCAGCATAACACATGTTCCTAAGTGTTGTATGGTGAGGGCTTCGGTTTAGGGAGGTAATGGCTAAAGCATGGAACTCATAGAAAAGGTTAAACTTAAAGTGCCATTTACATTACAGAACACTGTACCCCTTATTAAATGGTAGCTTTTATAACGTGCAATTAATACTAGTTGAATTGTTTGGATTTAATAGCATAATAATGTTCAAATTCATGAATTAACTGAAATTTCTACTAATTTAACTGCACCAGTCCTCTAATGGTGTCTACCTATCTTTGTTTCCAAGACTAATACAAAATACAAAGAAGCTACTAGTCTTGATTAACTAGTACATGAGCACATAACTGTGTTATAGTCATATATGTGTGTTATGCTATCTGATAGAGTTTTTAGCACCACATCAGACACAGGCACACCTACCATAGCACTGGGCAGCAAATCCAAGTGTTTAAGCATGTAGTGCTGGTTCTCTTTGCACTGAATCAGTCAGTGACTTATTCGGTCATGTTTTTGCGTTTCAAGGTCAGACATCTAAAATCATGGTAAAGTAATAAAAGTATTGCAAACTAAACGAAGAACTGCACATGAATTTATGGAATAAACCTTTCCTTTTCCCTTTATAAACTTTTTAATTGAAATATCAGTCAAGTAAAAATGAGTTCAGAACAGAAGGCTTTAAAGTCATATATCCATCCTCTTAATAGTCACAGAGCACTGATACTTCACTACTATTTTATTGCCTGTTTCATGATGGGATCAACTCTAACTCAACTGTATAGGAATGGAGTAGGGGGAAAAACCATCCAAGTTAACCATCGAAGCAACCTCTCTTGGCCAGATCCAAACATGTCACAAAGACTGTAATACTGGCTCACTGTCCAGCATGAACTGGTATGCAATTTTCTAGTCAGAAAATCAACACTAACCCACCTTGCATTCTCAGATATCGATTGTAACCATGGAGATATCAGCATGACTCACGCAAACAGATCGCGCATAGAACTACAATGTAAAAATTCCTTTCAGAACCAGAAGTGGACTTGAGCTATGTCTGATTTTGTAACACATACCATGAAGCACTGCATTTATTTGATGGGTTTTGTACTGAAACAACAACATGCCATTCATTATTGCTGCAAGACCCAGCTGAACTCAAACCACCTTCACACTTGTTGGCACCAGAAAATTATACAACATTTGTATTTGACCACCTTGTGGGTCTGGGAGACTTTACAAAAACATATTTCACTGTAAATATGATGCACAGGCCAATTATAACGAGTATTACCATATACACCAAGTATTCACACATAAGCCTAGTCCACATCTATGAAACATTCTCAATGAAAATGTAATGGTGCTTATTATTTCTGCTCTTTGCTTTGTGCAGGTCCTGACTCAGGTATTCGAATCTAACCTGCACATCAGCTTCATTAGACCACACCCTATGGTGTTATTTTCCTGACTAAGATCTCCAGACAAAGCCACCGATCCATTACCTCACCTGGCCTTGCCTTTCCCTCCTCCGTGCACCATACTACTTTTTTCACTCTTCACCGTTCTCGTTCCCCCCTTTGCTGTGTTATCAAGGTACTCTTTATTAGGTCATTTTGGGTTTGCTCCAAATGTAGCCTATTTTCATTGATACTAACAGTCTCCCGAGAGCAGTAGTGTCTGGAAGAGCACTAATAGCATTTGGAACATGGCAGATATTGGCACTCAGTGAAGGACCGTCAGTACTTCAGGTCTAATCAGTTAGAATGTCTATTGATTGCCTCAGCACTCACTAAAGGACACGGTGAAGGACAGTAACGGAGTCTAAGAGGAGAAGCTTCGGCAGACAAGTGTAATATATATGTATAACTTATGTTAGGATATATTAAAGGACATACTGAAGCTTGCGGTGGTTCCCAACGCACCATAAATGTAAATTTGACATGCATTGTCCAAAGTGTGAACTAATTATCACTACCGGCTTTCTGTTCGCAAAATATATTTAAGGACATGAAGTTGAGACTCTGGTTCTGCTATGACCAACAAACAATGTCAGTTTTTCCTCCTGTAGTATTTCAGAAATGAAATCATCAGAATCAGGAAAAAAAAAAAATCATATGAGAGGCAGAGTGAATGAGGGTGAGAGAGACAGAAAGGAATGAGGACAGAGGAATGGAGTGGATGTACAAGGATAAATGGTAGCTAATGTGATAATCTAATCAAACTGCAGCATGACTCACGGCCCCGTCCAGCACAGAACGCTTGAAACATATGACTTCAGCAGGAAAGGGGCCACTCCCTAATGTAACTATGACAACTGTGATCTTTTGATCAAAACAAAAGATTTTTACGTGCTATTTAAAGAGTCCGCCGAACTCTCCCAGTCCTATGCAGAATGTTCTAGAATGCCCCTGTGTCTACTTTGATCACCGTCACATCCAAAAATAAAACTCACTCCACTGTTCCCAGGAGGCTCCGGGACACTTTTGTCCCAACAATGACAACAAGCAAAGATGACGAGAATCCTTCAGTTGTTTATCTCTTCGCTTGGCTGAAGTCACAAAAATCATGTCTGGGGAATGAAAACAGGTACATTTTCACTTTCCTCCTGTTTAATCAAACCACATTATATGGTATGTACTTAGATGACAACTTGTTATTTGAATGCTTTTCTTTAACCTCAGACACTACCCGTTCCACTCCCACATCACACTAGAGAACCATAAAAGAAGAATTTAAAAAAAACAAAAAAAAACAAAAAACAAACAAACCCAAAACTGCACATTTTCCCCATGTCTGCAATTAACACAGACATGAGCTTCAACAACTAATAAAAAAAGGACAAGGTATGAGAAAATATTTCATTGTTATTGACTTTGGTTAGGTTTAATGGTTGGTTAATTAAACTAAACCTCGTCTTGTGAAAGATCTCTTCAGACTTTTGGTCTGAAAAGCACAGTCATTTTCTCCTTACATTAGTTTTTTGCTAATCACTTGTACAAACCCCATGGTTAATCACTGCCACGCTAATAAGGTGATTCACGGGAGTCACTACATAGGCATGTCTACAGTTTGGCATGGTATCTATACTGGGTGAAGACTGCAGCTGAACTTCCTTGGTCTACGAATCTCCACACAAGCAAGTGGTCGACTGGGAAGCAAGTTTTTGGCAGCAAAACAGGCTTTAGCACCACACCACACTGATCAACAGCACAAGCTGAAGAGAGACTAGGAGAAGTAGACACTTGTAAAAGCGCAACAACACATCATGGAATCAGAATCATAACACTTGAATGTCATATAGGTTTGTTTACTTGCAGACAGAACTACTGGGGAAAAATGCTGTTATCAGGAACACCTGTAACTGAAACAGAATTTAAACTCAAAAGCAGCAACTGCAGTGCATATAGGAGTGTTCTACAGTCCAGGGTAAAGAATGTTATGTACAAACTACAAATCATGTTCTGTGCACTCCTCTGACCTTTCAAGCCACAAGCTAGGCACAAAAAGTGAATCATTCCAAAATCCTGCTCTTATTTTTCCATGTGCTCTCAGTATTCCCACTCATCTGTCTTCATGTCCAGGTAGCTGAGGATGTTCTGGGCATATTTGACTGCCTGTTTACGGGCTGTTTTAGTCCCCGGGTCCCCCTGAGGGTCCACAGCATCCAGAACTAGCAGTTGTTTGGTCAGCAACTCCTCAAGCACCATGTAGCTCTTGTCAGCTCTCTTACCGTCAAAACCAAGCACTTGGGCCTGCAAGTCAGACAAGCTGGCCAGGACACGCCACACCGCTGCACGAGGTGGGGGTTCATCCGGTCCTGGGTTTTGGTGCCCGATGGTTTCCCGGAGATCTAGGTAAGTGATGACCGCCTGGATCTCAAGCACAGCCCTCCGACGGGCCTCCCTGATGCAGGGGTTACGCCCCGTGTCCACCTCATCTAGATGATTTAGTAGACTCTGCAGCTCAGCTCCCTGCCCCGCCACGCCCTGCTGGAGGACCTCCCCCCGCAACTCTGATACACGCCCTCGGATGGCCTCAATCTCACGGATGGAGTCGTTTTGCGCCAGGTCATATCTGAAGGGAAATGAAAGAACATTATTACTCAGTTGTAGAAAGATTTAGATAAACATAGAAATACTAATAATTGTTATATTTTTAAATAATCAATGTAACATCACAACTCCAGCTGTGGACTTCTACCAGTCCTACATTTACTAGAAGACTATTGTACAGACATTTTCATAAATCAGTGATGAAACAAATCTGATGAGAAAAGCTTACAATACAAGCACAGCTAAGGGAGACACTTCAATTCTTAACATTTCACTAGGCAATCTGCTGAGGACACCTAGTGACATTCCTTCATGAAGCCTAATGTATAAACTATATTTCAAAGTGTTACTTTCTATCTTCAACCAATAAGCTCTACATGCCAGCATCTCCAAATCATTAATTAAAATACGATGCTCCGGTGTAGGAGAAAGCTTGTTGAACATGGTGTAAAATAGCCATATACATTTTGCAGGGCTCAAATGCAGTTATATTAAGCACCCAAGTCATAAATTTAGTAGCAATTAACTCAGCATGCCTGGCTCCACCAATACTGCTCTTACATGCTGACTGTGGTAAATAATTTCTGGTCATACAGAATTTCTTAATATAGTAAGTGAACATGTGTATTCTTCACTTCTTCATTTTGGGTTTATACCAAGTTCAGTGAATGGCCCCACCCACGTTCCCACCATACTCCAGTTTTTCTACAGCATGATCTTCCCCATGTTCTCCATGGTGATTAAGAGATTCTTTTCTGGGCATAGATTCTTTATGCTAATGAGCACTGCTATCATTGGCCCCTCAGTGGGGAGAATGGTGCATACGGTTCTGTGGTGGAGGGCTCTGTAATGTTTAAAGAAGTGAACTGAAGTAATGACAGTGTGACTGAGTGGGAGTCTTTATTCAACTAGAGCAGCATGATTGCTACTCAGTGTCACATAAAGCAGCAAATCTAATCATAATCGCATATAGTTTAAAAAAAAAAAAAAAAGAGCATCACAACAAATGTGAAGTGACTTTTCACATGCTCTCACTGGGCAGATATGATGACAAGTTATTATGTGGACTAGAGCAAGGAAAATGCTGTTTAATCCACTGGGACAAACTAACTATGTCTTTATACAACAATTTCAAGGTTAATTCCATTAGGAGAAGAACGTACAATTTAAGGGGAAAGTCCCAAGTGTTTTTTTATGTTTCATGTCATGACACCCTGGAAGCATGAGGGTGTTTGTGCACATGCATAATGTTACCTGTGAGTATCATCTCCCTCCCCCTCCAGGTCAATGTGTTTGAGCAGGCTGTTGATCTCCTCCACCACCTGTTTCCTGTAGTTCCTGACAGCTGCGTTGCTGGACACATCCAGGGAGTCCAGCTCCACCAACAACTCAGTGAGGACCCGAGCTAGATGGGTACAGCTGTCACGCCCACTCAGCCCCATCAGCAGAGCCACCAGCTGGCAGCGGGCACCGCTCACCTGCAAAACATCAATCAGTCCCTCTTTGCATCTTCAGGCTAAAGCTGATGCCCTTAACTGGTGAAGAATTTTCATGTTAGCCAAGGCTACATATGGTGGGTTCAAAAATGAAGTGGTTTCTTTTTTTTTTTACTAGTAGGAGTAATGGTTCAGGGGGGATTGTTTAATGGCTGTTGTTTCTGTGTGCTCCATCACTTCCCCACCACCAATCGCTGACCTGCACCATCACTTGATTGATGCGTTGCACGGCCTCGTGGGTGTCATCAGACAGCGGCAACGCCAGCGTGTGCGTGCGCACGCGGCCCTCGAGCACTTCCTGCACGGCGCAGACGCGGGTGAGAGCCCGGTAGCGGGCCTTCCTGAGGGGCACGCTGCCTTCCGTCTTGACCTGAGCCAGCTGCATGGCCACGCCCTGCACGGCCTCCACCAGCTCCTCGCCGCTCTCGGTTGTGTCCTGGGCCTGGCCCTGTCGAAAGGGCGCCACCACCCCCGCCAGCAGGAGGCTCTGCGCCTCCCGGCTCAGTTTCTCAATCGCCAGGCGGGAAGGGTGTGTGGCGTTGCCCTCGAGGTAGCGCAACAGCCCCTCCACCTCTCCGGCTGCTCGCTTCCGAGACTGCTGCAGGTCTGCCCTTCCCTCGGTCTCCACCTGGGGCAAATACACACAAACACAGCTCATAAGTTATAACAACAATCTTATATTTTATGTTTGTAAGCATTCTGTAACAATCTGTTCAGTTCATGTATGCACAAATAAAACTTCTGTCTCTTGTCTATGCAGATTACATGCAATTTGTGTGGTTTTATCATTTTATCATTCTTAGGGGTTGGGTGCAGTTATGCAGAGATTTTAGATTCAAGCTTTATTAGAATTTGAGTGATAATCACACAGTAACAACTGGCAGTTAATTGGAACCTCCTACACTGCATTGTGGCCCTGCTGTTCACCATTATAGGAAATTACATTTGCGTGGCAATACCAGCCTGAACGCTTGTCACACACACCCACATACATTAGATAAACTCACAGAGAGCATAACAGCTAAAAACTCTGCACACGCACAGCCAGGCAGACAAGGGTGCGGTTAGTCTGGCCAATTTTAAATGCACGAAAAAAATCCTCTAACAGACACGGGGCATAATAATGTAGGAGATAATAAGCTGTGAAGTTTTCTAATTGCTGTGCAGTGTCTTTTGCCTTTCACCAGCGCATTTAAATGAAACTCTCTAAGTGCCCAACCTGTATAGTCAGGGGAAGGCGAGCTCCTCACCTGATCGAGCTCGAGCAGGAGCCGGGTGAGCTCACGCTCCAGCCGCTTGTATTCACGGTCGCTCTGGAGGCCGCTGAAGGAGCACACCTGCTGGCCCAGCAGGGCGCCCTCTCGCTGCAGCTCGTCCAGGCGTGCCAGCGTGGGGTGCTGCCCAGGGTACGGCCCCGGGAACGCGTGGAACGGCCCTGGCATCTGCTGTGCCTGCTGCTGCTGCTGCTGCTGCTGGCTGCCATGATCCATATTCCGCTTCCCACCATCAAAAGGCTTCCCAAATAGGCTGTGTGTGTATATGAGAGAGAGAAAAAGAGAGAGAGAATATGAGGGAATGAGTGGCAGTTAAATTTGTACCACTCATAACCTGTGAACAAAAATTCCTCTAGAGGCTGTAAAGAAATAAACAGGACGAAGGGTAAAGGTCCTTTATCAGCTTATTACAGTTCTCGTCCAAGATTCAAGACTTTGATGCCCAAAGTTAGTCCACTCTGACTCTAGTTCCTGCATCTCTAGGCCCTCCCCTCACTGTGCCAAACTAAAAGGTTGCAAAGGTTTTTTTTGTTTTGTTTGTTTTTACAAACACCCCAAACAGAACGAATAAGCATTATCCTTCCCACCCATTGTGAGAGTTGCAACTGGATTACCAATTAAACCCTGGTATACATGACATGAACATTTGAGGGCTCGGGGCTCATGTGTGTTTGCCAGGCTTTGCGCCACTTCACCCTACCAGCTAATGCTTATTGTCAGTTAAATTAATAAAGATGTTCGACAGCTCTGATTGCTACTGTCTGTTAATAACATTCCAACTCCGTTGTAAATTACCCACACCACCTCATGCATGCGGAATGAAGCAAACAAACACCTTACTACCTGCACACAGTCATTAAATAAGAAAAACATCTTCCTTTAGAAGAAATGAAAGCCCAAAACCAAAAAATTATATTCATCTCACTGCCTGAGCACATACAATAAAAAATACTTACAAGCACAGCTGCAGAGAGGATATCCAGTGAGAAACAAAATGCACTTAAGAACCAAAATGCTCAAAGAAAACCACACACTAGCGATTCGAAGACCAGAGAAAGCATTTTATTGGCAACCAAGGGCTGTTCCACGGACATGCGTCTGTGATGTCACAAATCAGACAGTTCATGCTCCTGGCTCTTAAAGGGACAGTCTCTGTTTGTATCCTGACATGATAAAACAAACGTTCCATGTCATTTAGGTCTACTTTTACATTTACAGCATTTGGGAGAAAATCTTATCTAGAGCAATTTGCATGTTGTTAATGAGTATGGCAGCATTGTTCTCCCTGGGAATCAAACACATGGCCTTGGAGTTGCTAGCACCTTGCTCAAGCTGCAGGAAGTCACCTGAGCTGTCAAAGTCAAAATAAAAGCTCTGGACAACTACTGGAATAATGCATTGGAGGTCATTTACTTTTACTCATATTAACACCTTGTTCTACCATGTGAGTTACAGGTCCAACTGTTAATGACTTTGTAACATGTTAACTTTGCAAAAACCATTTGGGCAAAACATCATGGTCTCACGGGTGTTCTGTATACTGCTTCTGCATTATCTACATCAACAAGAGAGCATGCGCAGATATAAGCCATTAGCCGAAAAACTCCAACGTGCCTTAAACTTTTTGAGAGCACTGGCGAGTTCAGCAGGGCTGATCGACCTGCTCTTCTGTTGCCTCAGATCACTCCTCTGGCAGAAGATTCCTTGCTTCTGTAGCCCAGAATATGTCTGATACAGGCCTCTGATTAAAAAGACCCCATTGAGCCTGTGTACAACATTAAGGTTTTGGTTTGTGTATTAGGGTGGGGTGATGGGAGTCCAAATGCTATTCATGCTCAAACCTATTGCTGAATGTAGGAAAGAAGGTTCTCTTGATGTTGGATGCATCAAGACGATATGACCCAACGGCAGCTGGTAAATCACTATAAAAGACAAATTGTCTGAAATCAAATTCCTGTTGATTCGTTTACTTAATATTACTGCCAGATGTGTCTCCTAATAATTTCAGCCTGTAGCTATGAGGTAATATAAAGGATGGAGAGAACTGGAACAGTCCATTTATTAAAGGTATGAGGGTGATTTAGACTAGGTCAATGGCACAGATATTAATAAACACACTGTCTAACACAATAAATTCGAGTATTCAGGCAAAACCATTTCCGCTATGCAAATTACTACCTTTCTTAACATAAACTGTCGTTCGCATATTCCCTACGAACAAAAAGGCAGTCTAATCGCACAGTGCACGCATGCTCTTAGTAATCCTACCTACACCTATAAAACAGCCCCTGCATTTACCATATACGTTTACAACATAAGATACTTTTGCTGCTAAAACGTAGAAGATTAAAGGAGAGAGTATTAAAGCAGTTCTTATCCAACACGAGCATCAGTAATGTCTCATTGGCTTCCGAGATGCGCAGAATATTTCTCACCTTTTCAGCACGCCGAAGACATTTGCGCACATTTCTGAAAAGCTCCGTTTCCATAAGATATGTAAATTATTCTGCGTCAGTAATTGCTGGCACGTTGAGAATTCCTCTTTTGCCTAACTAGCTATATATTTGGGGTTTAAGCAGCCGATTCACTTTTAACATCACGTCGGGCTTAACTGCATTGCCGCCCCTCCCATCCCACGCAGCCCAAGCGCAGATACTGGGGAAACCAATTCATAGATCAGCAGGGGTTTTGTTCACTGAACCATCATATCTACGAGTCGTAAATTTATATTGTTATTTACTTCTAACTTAACATATTTATGTCGAAATACCACCGATTGCAATAACACACGCCCAGACCATGTCATCTAAACTATTTTTTGCGAGCCAGTAATCTTATCCATCCAGAACACAAAATGGTTTAATCTTTTATGTACACAAACGTCAGTAACTAGCTTGCTCGTAGTCTTTTTACAACTGCTACCGGCAGATATCTAGCTAGCGGGCTAGATACATAAATACAAGTTTGAAGTGCCGATCAAACAGTTTAAACACCACCAGTCTTTCCATATATTTGGAGTAGATAGCAAGCAGCGTTTAACAATAGTTTAACAAGCTAGCTACTAGCGTTTCGTGAAGCTCCCTATGACCACAAAGACAGCAATGACCGATATAGTACAGTTATAGCTACAGAATTATCTTCAGACTAAACGATGTAGCAAACATCAAGTAGACGTATAGTTCACGTAGCTACATGGCTCAACATCTTAACACAGCCCCTTTTCTTAACTACCCACCTGCATAACCAGCGTACAGCCATCGGGGAATGTGTACTGAAAACACAACCGCTCAACGTAACTAATTCTCATTACCACTTATGACCACCGGGGACAAATGTGGCCGGTTGGACAAAAGACATAACGAAAGGTATATGGTTATGAACAGTTTATAACGATTAAGAATTCATACGAGTTGTTGTGAATATGTTAAACTCTTATACAAATACTGGAAATGCTTTTGTTTGCATCTTTGTTCGGTTTCTTTTAAATTGCAGCTTTCTAGTCATTTGCCTAGTCAATAAACAAGTCGTACAGTGTGTACATATTGTACAAATACTGCAATTCGAGTTTGCAGTATTAAAGTATTTTATAATGATTTTTATTAACAAGTATGTTTACACTCAGACTTGCTAAGTCTTTACACTATAAGTTAGTTAATAGACCTTTGCATCTTTCCTGAACTCCTGAAGCACAACGGTCGTCCAGTACAATAATAACAGGAAGTGGTAAAAGTCGTCGTAGAGGAATGTGAAGACGGATACTTATCAGCCATGGGGACCACATGTATTGTACATTTTTGTGCCATCTCTAACACACCTGACAAACTCAGCTTATATACAAGAAAATAAAGTGCACTTGGATGCCCTAGGACATACACACACATTGGAGATCAAAATTAGAGAACAACACACAATTTCCTAAATGTCAAGGTCATTGTGTAGTCCTATGTGAAATTATCCT
>JAOXYF010000009.1:8505519-8520274 GCA_028565775.1 Sternarchorhynchus goeldii
TGTGTGTGTGTGTGTGTGTGTGTGTGTGTGTGTGTGTGTGTGTGTGTGTGTGTGTGTGTGTGTGTGTGTGTTCAGGTGCGGCGATTATGCCAAGAAAACCAGTGGCTGCGGGATGAGCTGGCTGGCACACAGCAGCGCCTGCAGAAGAGTGAGCAGAGTGTGGCCCAGCTTGAGGAGGAGAAGAAGCACCTGGAATTCATGAACCAGCTCAAAAAATATGACCAGGACCACAGCCCAACAGTAAGAGCCCCTCCGAGCCCATTTTAGCTCTCCACTTTTAATTTATTGATGTGCTTAATTATTGGACAAGAAGCACGTCATGTACCTGGCTTGTAACTCACTCACATTTAACATATTCACCATCATAAAGAGGTCCTGTTAGCACTGAAACAGCTTTACAACAAGGACCATGTGTCCACTTGTTTCTCTCTGTGCATGTGATGTTTTCCACTCCCCCTCTCAGGATGACAAAGACTCTGACTCCAGCAGGGAGACTCTGGATGATCTTTTCCCTGATGACCAGGATGAGCCAGGCCCGGGCAGTAAGTATCTAGGCAGCCACCGATTCCTTCTGTAATTCATGTGTGTCTACACTTCATGCCCAGGCTTAAGACAGAGTGCAGTAATTAAACTTTAAACACTTCATGTAAGGTATCCTGTTGCATAAAGACACAATTTAACACAAACTAATTAGCATCCGTGTCGATCCTCTGAATCACTATGCCATCATCTTCGGATAAACAACAGATGAGAACAGATATTCGGATATGTGGACATCTGACATGGAACAGGAATGAGAGAAATGTAAATTGATCAGAGGAAAGGAAAAAGAAGACTAGGAAGTCCAGGTTTATTTTCACCCTCTTTAGTAAAGGCAGTATTGTCCTCCCTTTTTTCTGTTGCCCCTGTTTTGTTTTTTTGTGCTAGTTGTTGCTACAGAGGGTGGAGTACAGGATTAACGGGTTGTGTGGGTGGTGTGGCTCAAATAAGAAATCCTTTCTGTCATATGAAAATTCTGTTGTACAAAGTTCTGAGGAAAATGATCTCTTCAAAGCGCTATTTTGGTCTGCAGAGAACTTTTGTTCAGCTGAAGATAAAGCTATTTTAGGATAGTCATAGTTTTGTGCAGTAAGATGAGTCTGTCTTCACCTGCATGTTTTGCTTTCCAGCTGTGAAATGTACTCTACTTGAATGTCTCCCAGACTGTTTGAGAATAATTTTATTTTAAGGTCGCGTGATCCCTTGTATGATTCTTCTCTCTCTCTCTCTCTCTCTCTCTCTCTCTCTCTCTCTCTCTCTCTCTCTCTGCCTTTCTGTCTAGTTCAAACTCCACACAGTAGCGCAATGGCAGCGGCTCAGCAGGGTGGCTACGAGATCCCAGCTAGGCTCCGCACCCTTCACAACCTGGTGATCCAGTACGCCTCCCAGGGCAGGTACGAGGTGGCCGTGCCCCTCTGCAAACAGGCGCTGGAGGACCTGGAGAAGACCTCGGGCCACGACCACCCCGACGTCGCTACCATGCTCAACATCCTCGCGCTCGTTTACAGGTCTGCGCTCTGATGAAGCACACGCCTCCTTGTGTTCGCGTTCTGTTAGGTGTTTTATTTAGAACCGGTAGTAGCCTACTGCTAGGGTTACTCAGGGAGCGCATAGACTCAGTTCTGCCATGGTAACTGTTCTTTTGGATAGTCTAAAGCATTCATGCCCTGCATTGTTTTTAACAGCGTATTGTAATCACCTCTCTCTCCTCACCTTGTCAGGGACCAGAATAAATACAAAGAGGCTGCAAACCTTCTGAATGACGCACTTGCTATCCGAGAGAAAACACTGGGCAAAGACCACCCTGCGGTATGTGTGTTTTGAGGAGAGTGGTGGAGTGTATATACCACCTGTTTTTATAAGCAGTTGGTTCGCTTGAGACCACCTCATTGTTTGGAAGTAAATACTGTTTTTACTCCTTTCAGGCAAAACATTAGGCCATGTACGGATCCCTTGTGTGGGCAGGGTGGGGTTTGGGTATGTGTGCTACCTCAGCTGGTAGTGTTTACCATCTTAAGCTTATGTCTGCCTCTTCACCAGGCCCTGCGTCATCACTGTGTACTGAAGAGGTTGGAATCCTTCCTGCTACTCTGTCTCACTTGTTGTTCTTTTGTAACCCACTTAGCTTGCGCTGTACATGCATGGGGCTCAGGTGCACGTCTCAATCAGAGGCTGATGATCAAAGTCACCGTGGGCTGTTTAGCTCATTTAGGTCGTATCACGAGGGTCCGGTTTGATCTCGCTGATTCCAATCAGATTGTGTCCTCTGAATCGCTTCTTGTAATATCTTGTAAGGCTTCCAGTATTTGGCGCAAAAATCAGGCTAGTGGTTTGATTTTGGTTGTTTTGAGAGCTGAGAACTTCTGCTGGTCTTTCCTCACTCTGTGTGTGTGTGTGTGTGTGTGTGTGTGTGTGTGTGTGTGTGTGTGTGTGTGTGTGTGTATCCTACTAGGTGGCTGCTACACTGAATAACCTGGCTGTTCTTTACGGTAAGCGAGGGAAGTACAAGGAGGCTGAGCCACTATGCAAAAGGGCACTGGAGATCAGAGAGAAGGTGGGTCGATTTAAAAGGTCAGCTCCTAGCACTGCTGCTATTAGACTGTGATGGGGTTTTTTAGGGCTATCTGGCATCACTCTGCACTGAACTCAGCTTCATAGCTTTCTAAGCCTTATTAGTTAGTGCTGTTAGTGCTAATCCCTGAGGATTAAGCTGGACTGTACAGCTCCTGCTGGTATTCAGTAAGACTTCAGGTTGCCAGGGAGGCTTCAGCCTATTTTAGTCTCTTCTGATGACATTCTTGCACACAAAAGAGAAGTGAGACATGCAGCCTGGTGATAAGTGGGAAGGAACTGAGAGAGAGAGTCTAAACTTTAACTGAGATTCTAAACTTTTACTCTTGCTCCTTCTCACCTCGGTTTTCTTTACCTCTTTTTTCCCCCGCTCAAAAATTATTTCTGAATAATTTCCTCACATACCCTGGGCATGTCTCTCCCCTCTATGCAGGTCTTTCTGAAAGTGCATTAGTGAGGTGTTCTCTGTCAAAGCTGTTGTAGTTTTTTGGGTTTTTTGTGGAGTGTCAGTGTGTTGCAAGTCTTGCATAAAAGACTGCTCAGTAAGGATTGCTGCCACTCAGTTCAGCCTTATCATGAAGAGAGGAATCTGCTGAAGCCAGACTGTCTGAATCTGTAGTCACAAGACCTTCCTTCTTGCCAGATTACCTTTTGCTTGTCCTCTTTGCTCAAGCTCAAACATTTCGTGATGCAGATGATGACAAATGCCACAGAAGACGATTAATGTCGTTGAAATATCTTAAATATTTGTTCACTTATCAGTTAATATTGTACATAGTTAGTACTTAAAACTGTGATGTAGATTACCTAGTTAACCAGCCACAGACCGACAGACCCATACACTAACAGTGACTAATCAATGCCCCTAACACACCTCTCTCCGGCTCTGAGGCTCTACTGAATGCATTGATTAGTCTTTATCATAAAGAACAAGGGAGACGGTGAGTCTGAACTTCAGTGTCTTATCAGAGAAGTGGAGTGGAACAATGAGGGAAAGGCACGAACATTTTTAAGAGCATTCAGAGATACTTAAGCTTTGGAGGAGTACTTTGAGTAGTCTATCTCTCGTAGTGATCAGTAGAGTATAGTGTCTAATGAGAACAAGAGAGAGAAAGAGAGTACAGATTATTTCAGTTAGAGAGTGAGAGCATGGTACCTCCAGGGGGTTTTGTTGTTGTTTTCTGTTGGATGTTTACTATGTGGGTTGTGTCGTGCATTTAAGCATCTAGTTTGCACTCACTGCATGTACACACACAGAGGCTAGCATGATCTCTCTCTCTCTCACACACACACACACACACACACACACACAGGCTACCTAAGAGAAACCTACTCACCCTATAATTGAGAGTTATTACTCAGGAAAGCTTTGCAGAAGGGTGGAGAAATGCAAATTCACACCAGGGAAAGGAGAAACCTCAAACATGACCTGCACAGCATCCTAGACCAGTGATTCCTCCCAGTGCAGTCTACTTATCTCTCCTCTCTGAAGTTCTAGTACTACTGCATAGAAAGAGTAAAATCAGCAGGTCTGGCATGTCTTTTGTGTTGAGACCATTTGAGAGGGAAAAGTATTGTAATGATATGTACGTTTGTAGAAAGGGGGAAAGGGGAGCCTCTTCAAAGGTTTGTTGTCTAAACGCTGCATCACGTGTCTGTTTTTACAGCATAGTGCTGTAGACATGAGCTGGTATGAGTGTTATAATCACAGTCTTTCAAGATATGAAAGCATTCAGCAAAACCAGTTGAGCTCAGCTTGGTGTTCTTACAACATGTGATTGTGCTTATTGCATTGCATATTTTTTCCAGCATGAGGGCTTTGCAATATTAGCCCTTGTATAAATGGTAAGTATGACTTGCTATGGTGGAAGTCTTCAGCAAGGGAATATTTAGGATTGGCTCATTTCATGCATTTAATTAAATGTCAGTTTTATTAAAGACATTACAGAGTGAGTATTGAAGAGCATTTTTGCTCAAATTGAATTGCGTGTGGTGTTGATATGCTTAGTAAATGCTTTCATATATATCAATTTGTTTAGATGATGTTATAAATATTAGTCATGAAGGATTCTACACTGTATACTGTAGGTAGTGCCTAGAATGAGCCCAAACCTGTTTTAAAGGGAATCTAAGATGACTTTGGGTAACCAGTACTTCCTCCCTTTGGTTCACTGCACCAAACCATCTTCAGCTTGATTTGACAGATTTGTTTTAGGCTTGAAAGTGTACAAATGTACATGTATGTGCATGTGATTACTGGGATGTAAAACAATAATATTACTGGATGGCAGAAGACGATGCTAATTTGACTAGATGTTTCCATATTTGAAGAGTTTGATTGTGCTTTGTTTAAGCATCATTTTCTTTAGAACTGTTGTTGTGGGTCTGTGTGTTAGATCTTTAAATACAAAAAGGAATTTTCATTTTTGTGTTTTTTTCCTGTCATTTTAAATGTTTTGTATAGTTGTCCTCTATCATTTGCACTTGTGTGTTTCTGCATACGTGTTCCTACATGGACTCCAAAAATGTACTTAAATAAATAAATAATTCATCTTAATTTTTTTAGCTTTTGAATAAGTGTGTGTGTGTGTGTGTGTGTGTGTGTGTGTACACCCCAGGTACTGGGGAAGGAACACCCTGATGTTGCAAAGCAGCTTAACAACCTGGCCTTGCTGTGTCAGAACCAGAGCAAGTATGAAGAGGTGGAGCACTACTACCAGAGAGCCCTCAACATCTACCAGACCAAACTGGGCCCTGATGACCCCAATGTAGCCAAGACTAAAAACAATTTGGTACTTACAATTTGCCCTCATGTAAAATGTACTCGGCATGCGTTGTCATGTGTGTACACACACACACACACACACACACACACACACACACACACACACACACACACACACACACACACATACATGAATGGAGAGTAATGGGACATTGCAGTGCAATATGATGGCAGAAGATACTCACCCCCCACCTCCACTCACCCCCAGCTCCATGTACATACCACACTGTTCCACCACACAAAGATCAAGCCCTCCCATGTACAACTGATTCATTTGCATACAAGCTTGTGTCCTTAGCACAGTTAATGGAAAAAAGGCACGCAAGTAAAACCCCTTTCTGAGTGATATCTTTAAGCCTATTTCCCCTCAGAAAGCATTTCCAGTCATCTGTCCAACTACAGCATGTTGCATCACACTCACAGGGATGGTTAATGGGACCTCAGTAATATTTGGGAACCATGAAGTATCATATTTTGGGCAGCAATCCTTTCTGTTCTGTTCTATCTGTCTGTTTTCTCTCACCACTAATAGGAAAGCACTGTCTCTCTGTCTCTCAGGCCTCATGTTATCTAAAGCAGGGGAAATTTAAGCAAGCAGAGACCCTGTATAAAGAGATCCTGACGCGGGCTCATGAGAGGGAGTTTGGCTCCGTGGACGGTAAGCAAACGGGCCTCTTCCCCTGGTCTTTCCACTTTACAGTACTGCTACCAGTAACTAAGTACTACACTTCTCCCTGGCTGTGGCACTCCTGACTAAGCTCAGTGTGAGCATTTCCAGACAGGATTAAGCCCTCTACCATTGCCCTCGTAGAGGAGGAAAGGGGCTGCTGAGTCATATACCACAGGAAAAACGCTGCCAGTGAGACAGAGAATCCGTGTTTGTGCTGTGCCTGCCTTGGTTGACTTTAACACAGTGATAAGGGTGCCTGTGTCTCTTTCAGAGTGCTGTACTGATTCACTCTGGCAGCTGTGCGGGCCAGCAGAGAGCTGAGTGTATATAGCGCTCTCCTTTTTGTGTGTGTCGGGACACTTGGCAATGCTCTGTGGCTAGTGACTTATAAGAATGTGGCCCTGAGCTCACTTTACAGCCAGCACCCCCTCATCCCTCTCACTGGCCATGCCTTGGCATGCCACAAAAGTTACAAGGCTTGGGGATAGAAGGCTACTCTGTTTTAATGGAGAAAAACAGCAGTTAAAACGCAGTTTCCAGGAGAGAGATGGAAGGTGTGTTTTATTCATCTTAATTAATCAGAAGAGTTATTACTGGGTTTACTATTACATTCCGCTTTACTCTGCCCTCAACGGGATCCTGACTAACCTTATCAGCACTGGTTTCCAGTTATTTTGGGCTGGTAGCCCTGCTGATCTCCATGTAAAACCCCATTCAAGGGGTCTGTTTCCTTTTGTAGTCTTTACCCCTTTGCGTTGTGATCTGGAAAAATGTTTGTCGAAAGAATTTGGTAACAAGTATCACTTCATATGTTGAATTTATAGCATTTAAAATATAATGTGGTGGGCATCTACCTATTGGTTAAGCAAACTTACAGATTACATTTTTTGATTAAAAGTTCCATCATAGAAGGTTTACCTGTCTGTGCAAAAAATAATACCTTTCATCAACATTTTAAAATTGCTCCATTGTTCCATTATGTTGTTTTGTTAGCGCTCAGATACAACACTGTATCAGCGGTGACTCAAAGGCATCACACCGTGAATAAGGAAAATGATGGGGGAATGTTTTTGCAGCTTGCTGTGCCGTGTTTACACATACATGACTGTAAAATTCAAAACA
The DNA here is from genome assembly GCA_028565775.1 of Sternarchorhynchus goeldii. Classification (NCBI taxonomy): domain Eukaryota; kingdom Metazoa; phylum Chordata; class Actinopteri; order Gymnotiformes; family Apteronotidae; genus Sternarchorhynchus; species Sternarchorhynchus goeldii. The sequence goes on from JAOXYF010000009.1 coordinate 8,512,707, forward strand.
AGAGCTCACTTCACAAATGTGAGCTGTTACTACACATTGCTGCTCCGCAATCTGGTTGGACTGTTCAGCCCCTGATTTTTTTAAATTTGCTTGAATGCATATGTTTGTTGTGATGGGGTGCACTTAAGCTGTTGGAGGGGAGGTGAGGGGGGGGGTTTGTGTGGGTTTTTTTTTTTCCCATTTTCTACTGTTTGTTTCTGCAGATGAGAACAAGCCCATCTGGATGCATGCAGAAGAAAGAGAGGAAAGCAAGGTGATGCATGACAACTCACAAATCAAGTAAAACATAAATGGAAAACTGAAAAATGTTTGGATAAAAGCTACATTGCAAGGAAGACATTTCTATAGTTTCTGGTCTTTTCACCCATCATCTAGCACTGGAAATAATGTAGGGTTCCTTTATTGTGTGTGTATGTGGACCAAAAGAAGAATGAATTGAATAGAGGATTTTTATCTTAAACCTGAGCTGCTGATCTGTAACTTGAGCAAACTGAGAGAAACAATTTGCATAAAATTATATACGTCCTAGAAGTAAAAAAAAAAAAAGCTATTTTTGCTTATCCGTAATCCTGTGAGTGTGTAATTGCATTTGGCAGACCGTGATTGGAACAAATGTTTATATATTTCAGGGAAAGCAGAAAGATGGCTCTCTGTTTGGGGACTATGGTGGCTGGTACAAGGCCTGCAAAGTGGACAGGTCAGAAGTGGTTTATCATACACATAGTAGTTGTCTTCTCAGCGGATCACTGACAATCTGATGTAGTTCAAATATTATTAATAAACATGCCATATAATGCCAGAATCCATAGCCACATTAGCCAGTTTGTGTGGCTGTTAGCATGGTGACCATGGTTTTTCATAAACATTCCTTTGCTCCATGTAGCCCCACAGTGACAACCACCCTGAAGAACCTGGGGGCCCTCTACAGGCGACAGGGCAAGTTTGATGCTGCTGAGACTCTGGAGGAGGCTGCTATGCGCTCCCGAAAACAGGTGGGCGTTAGCAGAGTATTGGTGGGATGCGTTTGTTAATGGAGTAAATAATGGAGCTTTTCCATGAAATTACCTGGGGCTTTTTCACAGAGCAGGATTTATCAGCAAGCTGGAAGGCTTCAGCTAGATATGGAGATGGTCTAATTGGAATGTTACTTTGTTTTGGCTGTTTTATACCGTTGCACACCCACACATGCATGCGTCTCTTCCAGGGTCTGGACACAGCCCACAAGCAGCGAGTAGCAGAGGTGCTGTGTGACCCGGAGGCTCGCGAGAAGCAGCGCAGCAGGGAGAGCCTCACCTCCGATACCGTGAAGTACGAGAGCGGCCCTGATGGAGGAGAGGAAGTGAGTATGAGCGTGGAGTGGAACGGGGTAAGTGCAGCACACACCGCCCAGCCACACGCAAACACACACGCGCACGCACCCGTGCACAGACGGCCAAACGCACGGCACTCTGGCACGCTGTAAAGAGAGCGTGTTTGAAGGGAGCGTAGGACAATGGTAGTGATGAGGGCGATGTATACAGGTGCGCACACAGCCACTTATGTTTAGCCCAGAAACTCTCACGAATTCATGGGTTGTCAAGCGTCAAAGCCAGCTGGGTGACGTTTGTGGTTTCTTCGGGGGGAAAAGTTTTAGTAGATTTCTTATTGACTCGTATCCCCATTACTTGATTGCATTTTTTTTTAATCACACAGAGGAAAGGAAATGTGGTTAATATTAAGTGATCAACCAACAGAAACATAATGTATTAAAGACACACTCTTTGTTCATTGATTAAATGCTAAGTTTTTCTTATTTAAAGCTGATAAAATGCCCCTGTGAACGTCGCACCCAGTTTTGAATTAGGAATCAGTTCGTTTAATTACCTTGTTTATTAGAAAGCATTTTTTTTCCCTTCTCTTGTCATATTGAGAAGTTTGTGCTATGGCTGAAGTAGTTACAACATCTAGAACTGGGAGCACGTTAATTGTCTGCTGGACGTTTATCACCGACAGGCGAATTTCTTATTAAAGGGGAAGCTGTAGTGGACAAGCTGAAAACAACGGAAAGCATACTAAATTTAGTACAATACCCTACCATCTAATATTATGATGCTGATTGAGTGCCTGGTTTTTTTTTTGTTTTTTTTAAAGAGATATTTACTAAACCCCATAACCCTGTTACTGATAACCCTCTTAGTGTTTATATAGTTCGTAGTGCTTTTTTTAAACTCACCTCATGCATTTGTTAGTATTTGATAATACTGTAAATGCAACTCCTGTAGTCAAGTAAACCAAGCCATGTGGTCTATGTTAGCTAATAGCAGCTAATGAGTGTCTATTGCGTAGAAGACAGACTGCTTTTGCAGGGTAAAAAACCAGACGTGACTATTAATGTTAAACTACTTCTTAGCACTAAACATGTTTTGTGTTAAATATTGCAGTGTTTTCTGATCAGTTGGTCACAAGTTCACATGCCTTTGCGATTATCTTGGAACAGTGAATTGAAAATCGTAACTCTTCATAGAAATACCTTGAAGCGATCTAAATGTGTTTTTCAATAGAGCTGCAGTTTCTTAGTTGCTATTTTGACCCTCACACCTCTGCTGTAGTCTCTCTGCAATGCTATATCAGAGCTGCTCCCATAGCAACAGTAGCCTTAGCAGCAGGACAACCAATCAGCATTCCTTACTGCAAGAGTCTGCCCTCAGTTTGGCCTTGGGGCGAGTCTAGTTACATCCATCAGACTGTTTGAATTGTGTTTAAATTTGCCCTCCTTTTAATTCTCTCTCTCATTCTTTTTGTCTTACATACTTTCTCTTCCAGCACTGTCTCCCTTTCCTTTGTTGAATGCTCTTACGAATCAAGTTTTACGTTACATATTGTCAGATATTCTAGAAAATGAGAGCAGAGTTTTTCAGTCAAGCAGACGTGCAAACATGGATATTGGTTTTTGCCACATACATGCAAACACTGAGCTCACACAGTCTCAAGAGTATATGTGTGTGCACTCAGCAGGGCCCCTCACACACCTCCATGTACCTGTTGAGGTCTCACAAGCTGCTGGCGCGGGCTGTGTGTTCTGTACTTCTCTTGTGTGTAGCTCTCTCTTCTCCCTGTGCATGCTCTGATCCTCTGAGCTGTTGAGATGTGGGCATGTGTGTAAGCAGGATTATTCTATTCTCCTTGATGAATTAAAAAAAAAAGTTCCTGCAAATGTACATTTGTCCTACTTATCATTTGTCATCCTGATCAGTTCTTCACAGCTCTTCGTGTGATTGTCTTTGTTTTCCTGTCTTCTTTGTGCTGCTTTTCTGTATTTATGCTTTGGTTTATTAGCAGTCACATGTTTTCTGGCCTTCTAGCTGTCATAGGCTTGCAGCTGCAGATGTAGCCATGGGTAACGGACCCGGGGGTGGGGGGGGGAGTCCCGCTTTTGTTTTTGTGAAGTCTAACGGCTACATAAGATTTATGGTAATTTTTTATTTATTTATTTTTTTTTTGCATTAGTTGTTCTGTTTCTTCATTTCCCTCATTGATTCTTGCCATATATTATTTTTTTAAATCGCTCATTTCCCTTTTTTCCTTTTTTCTTTAAAGGTCGTTTCTTTAGAAGCCGTTGTAGTTCTTTGGTTCTGTATGACAGTTATGATGCCATCTGCTGTTTACTCTGGACTGGTGTTAACTTGATCTAGTTTCAGTCCACTGTTACACTTCCCTTTTGTGCCCTATGGTTTTGTCTGCTCACTTATCACCTTTCCACTTTAAAATTTTCAGGCATCTTACTAATGCGACATCCTCTTTCTCCTGCTCTGCGTTCTCTCTCTCTCTCTCTCTCTCTCTCTTTCTCTCTCTCTCTCTCTCACTCTACTCTTCTTTTACTCTTCTCTATCCCCTCCCTCTCTTCTGTGTGGTCAGCAGGTGTAACTCCAGATGCCTTGTTGTGGTTGTAGAACTTACCTTCTGCATGATGGACGCTCGCCTTGCCTCCCTCTCCAGCTTAGCCGTTTTTTCCGTCTGCTCTCTCCGACTGGTTCCTTTCACCCTCCTCCTGCTCCTCCTCCTGCTCCTCCTCCTTTGGGCACAGGCAGGCCAAAGCAGGCTCAGGTTGCAAAGCAAGGCTTATGTGGGACGCTCCTGACGTTTCCTCTTTGTCAGAGTTGACCCAAGTATCACAACACTGTATAGTTATGTCTGTGTCTTTGATCCTAACACTAGAGGAACCTGGTCTGTCTGTTTATTAATCCGAGGTCTAACCTGTCACATTCGCCTCTCTTTCTCTGTCACTAACAGACTTGTACAGTGTGGTGTCTAAGGTACCACCAGACTCCCACATATATCCTCATATAGCCCTCTGTTTCTCTCTCTCTCTCTCTCCACCTCACCAAAGCCAGAAAACTGGGCAGATGTTGATTTTTCTCCCATTGGAGTTACTGAGTGAGGCCCATAACACCTTGTGCTGATGTTTGTGTTTTACCCACTGTTTCATCCATGCAATGATGAGGTTTTTGTTAGGGGGGGCCTCTGCACGCTCCTGTCTCCATATGGCCTCCTGTAAATGTTTTGCGGCAGTCCTCTGTACAGTGGCATGATTGTACCTTGAGGTTGCTCTCTAGAGTTGGTGTATAATGGTTATTATGCTCCACCCCACCTTTCCTAATACTATGGCTTATAGATTGTTAATGTCAGGCCACTGAGTAGAATCACACGTCTGAAAAACGGGGAGAGAATTCTTATAGGCAGATGAGTAGAAGGAGAATGAATATGGAGTGTGATGCTCTTTCTCTCACTAATTTGGTGTTGCTGCATCTTGTCTTTCTTCTAATAAAACTGACTCTGTGCTTACTACAGCCTGTGCCTGTTTCCTTGTTTTCTCTCTTACTGCTGTATGAGAGTATGTACGTGTGCATGTGTGCAAGACCTCCACAATCCATAACTCAATGTGAGCAGCCTTCCATACAGGACTGTGTGTGTGCATGCTTGTAATTCCTATGAAGGTGATGGTGCAGGTTTTCCTCAGTTCTCGTCAGTGCTCCATCTCCCTCCAACTTGTCCTTCCTTGCACTTTCCTCTGTGTTACCACACCTCGCCCCGCTGTTGGTGAGGAGCTGGACCAGTGGCCCACAGGGTGGGTTCACAGCAGAGGAACTGCAGCAGAGCAAAGAGGGAGAAACCAAAAGCACCAGAGCCATCAGTGCCAAAGGCAACAGGACAATTAACTAAACATCTCAATATATTGCTTTAATATGGGAAAAATGAAAGGGAATCCTGTTCAGACTTGACGTACATGGCTTGTAACCACCTGAGCAATAAATGCTTTTTGTCTGATGTGATAAATCCTGGCAACAAGCTGAATATAAGGGTAAAATAAAGACATGCTGCTCTAAAATGAAGCATGTAGAGTCTCTTTCAAATTGTGCCTTTGTACAGTGTAGATATGCCTGTTTATGAGCATTCTTGTCTACACTAGGTCTCTTTGTGCTTCCATATATTCACATTGGCATGTTTTACTGCCTTTACACTCATTTTACTATTATGGTTAGAGTTGAAACATGCAGCTTCTATTGAATTATATTCAAATTCATAAACTGATAACATTGTATCACCGGCATGATCACTGTTTTGTTGACTGATATGAGAAGGAAGTTATAAAGCTGTATCTAATGTGTATCTAATGTGTTGCACGTAGCTGGATGATCCAAAATTCAGCACAGCTCGTGAAGTTGATGATCTAACATGGCATGGTGTAATTGTTTAAGAAGAGAGGTGTGTGTGTGTGTGTGTGTGCGCGCGCGCAGACGTAACGCCCTGATTGGCCCTGTTTGCTGTTCGCTGTGGGGGTGTGTATGTATGCGTAACGCTACAGTCTCTCTGTGTGCAGGACGGTTCAGGCTCGCTGAAGCGCAGCGGCTCCTTCAGTAAACTCCGCGCCTCCCTTCGCCGCAGCAGCGAGAAACTAGTCCGCAAACTCAAAGGAGGCAGCTCGCGAGAAAACGAGCCCAAGAACCCTGGGTAACTATCACCAATCCCCCCCCTCCCCTTCCCATGTAGAGTCCCCTCCCCACTGCCCTTCCTATCCGGCTACGGACCAGGACTCGGGTAGGACGCCTAGAAGCTCGCCAAACACAGCAACACTGACAGCTGCTACACTGTGCTGGAAAGACCCAATAAAATAAAAAATCTTAAAGGTGAATTTATAAGGAGGGATGGAGCAGGATGAGAGCGAGGTGCAGGGGAGTAATTAAACTCCAGAGGCGGCTGTGATGTTGCACTTCAAGACAAAATGGAATTTAAACGTTGGAGAATTTTTAAGGGCCAGGGACGGAGGAAGGGAACTGGAGCGGTGTAACATTATAGTGTTCCACTAAAACAACGTAGTGGAAAGAATGTAAAATCTCACACTATCAAATTGCGAACATGGAAGGGATAAAATGTGATTTGAAGTTGTCTTGGGAGGTGGTGATTACCTGTGTGCAGGTTGAAAGAACATGTGGAGGATAACCTGCAAGTGCTCAGAACGAGGAATAAGGGGCATAATGGCCATGTAAACTCGACAGTGGAAACATTTTTTAAAATGGTGTGCGATACCTGTCATATTTTTCTGTATTTTTGTAAGGGGGAATGTATGCTTACTGGCAGACTAAGTACTGGAGTTTAAATGAGAGCTTTTTGCTTTATGGGCTGCAAAGAACTTAATGGAACTGGGACATTAGAGTTGTCTTGTTAGAAAAATGAACAAAACTAAGTTTAAAAATGATTTCATATGCAGTACCTCTCTCTCCCACACTTTCTTCACTAAATGCTTTTTATGGGGATGAGGCATTTGCTTGATTAACTGTTTTTGCACAAATACAGGCCTGCATAACCTGGATGTGTAAAATAAATTATATTTTTAATGCACTGATGATGCATTACACTGTAAAACCAGCTCACTGGCTGACTCATGTCTGTAACTCTAGTCACTAGTTAATGTTGTAACATGAATATGACAATGTTACTAATTTTGTCAGCCTTTCATCCTGTTTCACACTGATGTTTATTTATTAAACTCAAAAAGGAAACTGCAACTGATTTTTTTTTTTTTTTTTTTTACTGGGTAACCATCCAACCTCACCTAAAAATATATCGACAATTAAAATATCAATTAAGGTTGCGCAGAATAAACATGCTGTGTTGTATGGTCACACAGGGGGAAAAAAAAAAAGCTTCCTTTTTCAGTTTTTGCACGGCCTGTTTCAGCATGTGGTGTTACTCCCTTTTTACGTTTTGTTTTTATTTATTTTCTGCTTCTTTGTTTTCAAATAAATGTTTAATTTTTTAAAACAGTCTTTTATGAAATGCCCAAGTGCTGTGTGATTTTTATTGTACGTCTTATGTTGTCTGCATGGGCTTCTTGGGTGTGAGTTTTATGTCCACAACCCTGTTCTGCAGTTTAATTTAATGTACTATTCCATACAAATGTCCTGTTTACAGCATGCATGCTTACTCCATTTTCTCTACTGCTTTAGTTCCATGTTTTCTGCTTGAATTGTCTTTCTTCCTCTCCATTCTGTCGTTTCAAAATTTCTTCCTCCCTGTCATTATGTATATGT